>JAXFYN010000050.1:0-5000 GCA_036172215.1 Camellia granthamiana | reverse complement strand
TGTACATAATAAATTGGCACCTGGACCTCTATGCAAGAAAAATCTGAGATTGGATTTTTTGTTGAAATCCCCTTCATTTTTTATTTATTTATTTTCTTTAAGAATGTTATTGGGTTAATACATTAGATTACATAAAAGCACTGTAGTTACTCATCAACTCAAATCGTGAATGTCTAACCTTCTCAAGTCCCAAAACTATATGAGCTATTGAGCCAATTGTACTATTCAACAAACAATATAATTTATTTAATGTCTTCAATAATTTTTTATAAAGTAAACTATTAATAGGTCTTAATAGTTGAATTTAATTCTCATCAAGCCCTATTGAAAATAAGTCATATTAAAATCATCATGAAAAATAATTTTTTGTAACGATTTTTTGCATGTCGTTAAAATTTGACAATTAGTGACTTTTTTGTTATGATTTTTATAAATTACCGCTAAAACTTACAATTAGCCCCGTTTTTCTGTGATAAAATTTTTGAACTATCGCTGAAAGTTGAAAATTAATAACTTTTTTATGACGATTTTTTTAACTATTGCAAAAACTTATAATTAGTGATATTTTTTGTTACAAAATTTTCAAACAGTCGCTAAAAATTAACAATTAGTGACTTTTTTTAATAGTATTTGATGAAAAATACCATTAATTCTCACATGACCTATTAGACAATAAACCTACTTATTAGAATCTACATCTAAGTCTTTTTTTTTTTTATTGACGAAAACGTAGAAAAACAATATAACGTGACAATTTAATAATTTTCTGTACTGTAGAGAGTAACACATGAACAAGCCAAAACCATATAAAGATACTAGTATATTTACTAGAAAGAATAACACATACTAGAGGGTTTTCCTTCCAGGCCCGTTTATTATGTGGAAGCACAGATGAAGAATTACAAACGTTTATTATAAAAGAAGGCTTAAGTTATAAACTTTCATATATATATATAAATATATGTAAGTAGACCCAGTGATGTCTATAGGGTTTTTCAAATGCTCTCCCCTTTGGAAGAGTGAAACCAAAAGAAGAAGAAAAAGTGCAAAACTGAACTTGTGGAAGAGAAGGGCATAAAAGGTAAGTTTGCAAGGGCCAAAGTGATTGATTTGGTAGATAAGACAATTTTTTTAAACTCATATTTCGATTCGAGCTTTATTATTACTATTGTTATAATTGTGCAATACTGTCCTGATGTTTTCCGAACTATTGTTTAAAAAGAAATAGCTAAGATCTCCATGATTCTTGGGTTTGATTCTGATTCCTCATAGGGCTGTTTATATGGTTAGTAAAACCAGCTATATTGAGAATATCGTCATGGGAGAGAGGTCTTAGACCCAAGAAGTCTCTTGTCATACCATCATTGCCACCGCCACCATGGCCACCATTGCCTCCACCGCTTGCCTTTGAAATAGTGTCATGAAAATTGCCATCTTTGTTTGGAACATGGTCACCAAATGAATATTCAAAGGAAGACCCGTCAAAGCCAGTTGCAGTAGAAGAGAGAGGAGTAGTCATCATCATATCTTGAAGGAAGGAAGGAGGGCCACCTGCACCTGCACCTGGGTCTGTAGCTGTACCTGCAGTAGCAGAAGGTGACACATGGTCCGTGAGAAGAGCAGAAGAGAGTGCAGCTTTATTCCCGAAAGAAGACAAGGAATGGACAAACCCACCTGCCATTTCTTCACGTGAGGACAAATTCAGGCCAAAACCACCACCAGAATTAGCTGACACGTGAGCTTGGTGGTGTTGGTGTTGGTGGTGGTGGGGCCTCATGCTCATCATCATGGCATTGGCTTTGCTGCTCATTGTTGCACCCATCTGAGCTGCTTTTTGTAGCAATGCTGTTGCAGACATGTGTGGAGAAGAAGAAGTGGCTGTTTCATGGTAAGGTTGAAGGTTAGTGGGTCCAAGACTAGGGTTAGGGTTTGTGTTCTCATGGAGTATTGGTAACTGATGATCTTGGTGGTGTGTGAATTCCTGATCTAATCTTGTGGGGAATATTGATGATGGTGGTGGTGTGCCTGGACCGGCTCCTACAACGGCGGGTGGACAAGCTAGCCTTGGTGGAACTGAAATATCTGGCCTTAGACTGAAACTTTGTTGCTCTTTCTTCATTGGAAAATCATGGAGGTCTTGGTAATTGAATTGGGGTTGAATTTGAACTTGAAGATTTATATGTGATGATGATGTTGAAGTGCTAAGTTGAGTGGAGGAGAGAAGTGGGTTTACTGTAATTGCTCTTGCACTCTCCTCTGCTAAAGCATCACAGAAGGCTCTGTGAGTTATGAAACTATCCCTCCTGAAATAAAAATGCAAATTATCAGAAAAAGTGCTTCTGAGACAATGCAGATGTGGTTTCCTTTTCTCTCTCTCCTCTGCTTCCCTCTATCTTTCTTTCGGGGGACTAAACACAATGGTCCATGTCATTAGAATTTTCCATGCTTGGCGCTCTCTCTCTCACACACACATATGGTAGTTGGATGTTCTTACAGAAAATTATAGAATACTTCTGAAACACTATAGGTTCGTATTTCTTAATTAATGATCATTTATCATGTTTTTTCATATTTTTTTCACTTAAAATAATATCTCCTATACTTACCTTCTCCACTAATTATAACACCATAAAGTATCATGTGTCTGTACGTTAGAACTATTTAATAATCACCTGTTTCGTAGCTTTAATATTGATATTGTAATTATTCAAAACCTTGAATGAATTAATTTACAAAATATGTATTATTTAAAATCTTATTGGGGAACTACATGCAAGTGGGGGAATGATAAAAAAATTACCAACACACATGGGGATGCAAGTGACACTTGCACTACACAGTTTTTAATTTGCACCTTACTACAGACACATTTACAACCCCATATATTATTCCCTCCATCCCAAAATAATAATCTTTTTTGAGGAATTCAATACTTTTTGGTAGTATAATTATTGCACTTTAAAAAAATTAATTTTCCAAAATTATCCTTTGATAGTACATTTTTTGAGGAATATCAATGTCATAATTGTACTTTTTATGTTGTTAATGATATTAAAAAGAAGGACAAAATAAAAAATTTATATTATTTTTGTACTTGAGTTTTGAAAAGAAACTAATATTTTAGAACAGTAAAAAATAAAATAAGAAACTAATATTTTAAGACGGAGGGAATAATAATTTTTTTTCCCTTTCTCCTACCTGCATATAACTTCCCCCAATTTTATTTCTTCCTTTCTTAACACACCCTCCCCACTTGCTTCCAATCTGTAATTGTGAAGATTTCAGGGCTCTTGAAACTAGTATTCAAATGTTTTTTTTTTTCCTCTGAAATGATATTTGGGTTAGTTACCTTGAGAAAAGGGTTCCACAGTCACATCTGTACTCTCTTGTGCCACAGGTCTTAGAGTGCGCTTTCCAGTCTGATCGAACTGCATACTTCTTCGAGCATTTGTCACATTTCCACTTCTTCTCGCCGTGCTTTCTGCAAAAGTGCTTCTTGATTCCAGTCAGGTCCCCAAGAGCCCTTGATGGATCATGGTGCACACAACTAGCTTCTGGGCACACATAAACCTTCTTCTTCACCTCTTTGCTTGTTCTCTGCTTGAGCTTCCATGGCAAATTATGCCCTCTTCTGTGAAGTTGAAGATTCTGATCTCTCTGAAACCCCTTGTTACAGATCTCACACACAAATCTATTGGTTGCTAAGAGAGACTTGGGTGACAAAGCTATCACTTCTGCTTCTGGGTCTGATAATATGATTCAAAACCCATATGAGAAAAATTACCATATAAAAAGAAATTTTCTGCAAAAAAATAAAAAATAGACTGACAAAGTTGATAAGAATCTAACAAAGACCTGGGTTGCCTGGGAGGTTTCTCTTCTTCTTCACTACTAGAGCTGGTTGAGTTTGATTTGGTGGTGGTGGTGGTGGTGGTGGAGCAAAATACTGTTGAGGTGGATATATTGTGCCAGATTCATCTTTGTTGCCTGAAGAAACACTTGCTTCACCAGAGGCAGAAGTCAAATTAGACATATTGTTCTCATCCACACCTGGGTTTTGTTGTTGGATCATCAACGCTTTCATCTTCTATAATCAGGTTCAGGATGAATGGATCTTAACCTTTTTTTGTGTGATAAGGATAGAAGAGATCTAATTACCGATAAATTCAAACCTAGATAAAGCTAAACCAGGAGATAAGTGGAGAGAGAAAGACTTAACTCAACTTAACTCAACTCAAGTAGAGTTGCTAAATTTGCGTCATCAAGGGTACTACTCTAGCACCCTTGAAGCGGAAAATCTCAGTTGTCTCTTGATGGTTTCTTCTTTCTTTGGCACCAACCCAAGAGACAATATCTTTTTTTGTTTTTGAAAACACAGAAGTAAACGAGAGAGAGAGAGAGAGAGAGAGTTAACTGAAACTGAAGCAGACACTCCGGCCATTATTCTCCTTCATATTTTGATGGCCTAGCTTGCAAAAACAAGAAAAATCCAATAATAACAATACAAAAATGAACCCAAAAAACAAAAACTAAACCAAGTTTATAGAACAGACACAGAGAGAGAAAGAGAGATATGTGGATGAGAATGGATGAGTCTGTAATCTCAAGCCGTCCAAAACCATACCCCAAGAGACCACAACCCTACGGCCAACTCTGACGTCCTCTTTCTGTCTTTTCCTTTGTTCTCATCCCATCACCCCCACCCCAGAAAAAAAATCTCTTCTTTCTTTATTGTCTTTGCTTTTTAACAAAGTTTTAATTTTCTGCTAAAAACTTTTCTTTAATGCCATTACCTTTCCCTTCGTACTAAAGTAAGTGAAAAAAAAATAAAATAAAATAAAAAATAAAAATAATCCACGTAAAAAGGAAAAAAAAGAAAAGAAAAGAGAGAGATGTCATTTTTTTATATTTTACATCATAACTCCAATACCATTCCCACCTATTTACATTTACATGGTTGCCATGATTGATTCATTGATGGAACCATAACAAATATAATC
>JAXFYN010000049.1:751309-1067680 GCA_036172215.1 Camellia granthamiana | reverse complement strand
GAGGCATTTCGAACCGTGAAGGCTCTTCGAATGACAAACGTTGATTCGCCTTAGAAGTTAGAGGAAGCTATTGTAATATTCAAACGCAGATTGCGTCTATGTAACAACTGTTTGATCAAATAAAAAGTTTCATTTCAAACAATTGTGTCCTACTCTGAAAATCGTTTTTATTTGGTATGTTTTATTTCGAATATTGGTATGTTTTATTCGACAATTCGCGTATATAAAATTTCTCGGATTGTGCCCAGCTCGTTACCGAAAAAGATTGTCGATTAGTGATGTTGTTTGCAGTTATGATTGAATCGGCCATGTAACTTAGGTATTTGCCCTATATTAAAGAATCGGCCTTTGGCTTAGCCAGGGCACGAGTTTGTGAACCTTAATGGATCATACTCGTGAACCGGCCGAGGCATATACTTTTCGGCATTCGTGCATAAAAACACGGTCGAGCAGATTAATTAATCAATCAATCATAAGGCGTCATGCACCAAGGGGGAAGGACTCCGGATCTGGGGATTTAGTCGGCCCTTGGATGTCATGCATCCTAAGGGGCTCCGAATTCGGAGACAGTTTGGCCAATCGCGTTATTCACGAAAGGCGCTCCGAATCCGGAGGCTTAATCGGCCCTTGGATGTCATGCATCCTAAGGGGCTCCGAATCCGGAGACTTTGGCCAATTGCGTCATTCACGAAAGGCGCTCCGAATCCGGAGTCTTAATCGGCCCTTGGATGTCATGCATCCTAAGGGGCTCCGAATCCGGAGGCTTAATCGGCCTTTGGACGTCATGCGTCCTAAGGGGCTCCGAATCCGGAGACTTTGTTTGGCCAATCGTGTCATTCACGAAAGGCGCTCCGAATCCGGAGGCTTACTCGGCCCTTGGATGTCATGCATCCTAAGGGGCTTCGAATCCGGAGGCTTAATCGGCCCTAGGACGTCATGCGTCCTAAGGGGCTCCGAATCCGGAGGCTTAATCGGCCCTTGGACGTCATGCGTCCTAAGGGGCTCCGAATCCGGAGCCTTAATCGGCCCTTGGACGTCATGCGCCCTAAGGGGCTCCGAATCCGAAGACTTTGTTTGGCCAATCGCGTCATTCACGAAAGGCGCTCTGAATCCGGAGGCTTAATCGGCCCTTGGATGTCATGCGTCCTAAGGGGCTCCGAATTTGGAGGCTTAATCGGCCCTTGGACGTCATGCGTCCTAAGGGGCTCCGAATCTGGAGACTTTGTTTGGCCAATCACGTCATTCACGAAAGGCGCTCCGAATCCGGAGGCTTAATCGGCCCTTGAATGTCATGTATCCTAAGGGGCTCCGAATCGGGAGGCTTAATCGGCCCTTGGACATCATGCGTCCTAAGGGGCTCCAAATCCGGAGACTTTGTTTGGCCAATCGCGTCATTCACGAAAGGCGCTCCGAATCCGGAGGCTTAATCGGCCTTTGGATGTCATGCATCCTAAGGGGCTCTGAATCCGGAGGCTTAATCGGCCCTTGGACGTCATGCGTCCTAAGAGGCTCCAAATCCGGAGGCTTAATCGGCCCTTGGACGTCATGCGTCCTAAGGGGCTCCGAATCCGGAGACTTTGTTTGGCCAATCGCGTCATTCACGAAAGGCGCTCCAAATCAGGAGGCTTGTATTGATATCCTGACGAGCACCCCACCGGTAATTGATTTAGAGCGAAAATAATTCGTATTGCAGGGGCGAAATACATTTACAAGTGTCAGAGCCCACAGGTCGGGTCAGTGACACAGTTTTCTTAAAAGCTCCGTCTGTGCCGATTGGGGGGAGCCGCGTATCTCTTCAATGCCGTGACCTGTCGGGAAGCGTACCAGTTGATGATAGGTGCTTGGGACGGCTTTCATAAGGTGTAACCAGGTTCGCCCGATGATGACATTATACGGTAAAGGGAGCTTTACGACCAGGAATTCCACTTCGACTGTTCTGGAGCCCGCTCGGACGGGTAACGTGATCTTCCCTAATGGGTACTTCGGATTCGTATTAAAGCCGTATAATGGGTGAGGTGCCGGAGACAGATCTGACTCGTTGAAGCTGAGCTCTACGAAGGTTTTGTAATACATGATCTCTGAAGTACTCCCTGGATCAATGAGAATGCGTTCAATGGTGAACCGATTTACACGTAGGCTGATGACCAACGGATCGACGTGCGAGGTCGCTGCGCCGCTGAGGTCGTAGTCACTGAACGTGATTGTTAGAACTCCGCCGTGCCGTTTGGTCTGAGTATGTTGCTCTTGAGGGACTGGATGCGATTGAACTTTGTGCACGGTCTGGGGCGCCGGCAGGCTGTAGATTATATGGATCACGCCAAGCGGTGGGGAGTCGTGCCTCAAGGCCAAGGCAAGTGCTTTGGTTGGCTTGTCCTTATTCACGTACTGCTGCAGTCGGTCGTCTTGCACCAATTCTTCCAAATGATCCTTTAGTGCATAACAATTCTCAGTTTCGTGGCCGTGGTCTTTGTGATACTGACACTGTCTATCCTTTCTGCGCGTGTTGGGAGGTCCCACCATTTTTGACGGCCATTTGAAGAATGGAAGATGTTGAATTTTGGCCATTATTGCGGTGATTGGTTCTGACAGTTCTGTGTACTTCTTGTCGGCTCGCCTCAAACGTCTACTATCGACCTGCAGTTGTTCATTTCGCCCGATGGGAGCACTGATCGCTCGATCGGCGAGAATCCCGTCTTTTGTCTCGTTTAGCACGTTGTCGTGGCTCGGGGCTCAGAGGTGGCGTGGAACTTATTGGTTGAGCAGTTTCTGGAGGGGTCACTTTGGTGGGCACTTGCCTGGCTTTAATCCTTAGGGCATCGTCTTCTACTTTGCAATATTCTTCGATTTTCTTCATCAATGCCCAGACTGTTTTGGGGGTCTTCTGGTTAGGGAGTTGCGGAGAGCGCTGTCAGGATACAGTCCCATTTTGAAGGCAGTAATGGCCATGGAGTCGTTGCAAGCGTCGTCAACGAGATTGAAGCATTCCCAATACCGCGCCGAATATGCTCTGAGCGTTTCTCCCGACTGGATCTGCATGGCCCAGAGAGAGTCAGCTTGCTTCGGCTGTACCTCGTTGGTGATGAACCTGGCCTTGAAGGATTTTTGTAACTGATGGAAGCTTCTGATTGAAGCCGGCTCCAGCTTGTAATACCATTTGACAGCTAATGGCCCGAGACTGCTGGGGAATATTCGGCATATGAGGGCTTCGTTGTCTGCATGCAACGTCATGGCCTGCTTGTAATGACGTATATGATCGGTGGGGTCTGATTTCCCGTCATAGAGAGTAAATGATGGAGCTTTGAACTTCTTGGGCAGAGCCGCCCTTGCAATCCGTCGAATAAAAGGATCGTGCCGGTCCTCCTCGTCTGAACTGATTCTTCTGCGCTTGTTTCTTGTATGTAGACTCTTTTTAGAGGAGCTGGAAGTATCGGATCATCCCTTATTGTCATGCTTTATGGATAAAGAGTTAGAGTTGCTATCGGTTTCCCTTGGTCGGGCTCGAGGTCGTTGTCCTCCTGACCTCACAGGTCGTTCAGGGTCCTGGCGCGCAGCTTCTCTAGACTTTGCTACTTCTAGGGCCAAATCTTGATAGAGACGTTCGTTTTCTGCGATCATATTTTCCAGCCTTTGTTCATTCTACTTAGCTTGTTCCACGATGGCTTGCATTGTCTCCTGCGCTGAGGTTGTTGGTGAATCGAAATTCAAGACGCATTTTGCAGCGATGGTTTCCTTCCCGAGCATATTTGCCGGAGTTAGGTCGTCTCTCTGTGTGGTCTCGTCGGTGGCTATCGGAGGATCTTCGGTCACGCCTTCCATGGATGTATTTGAGTATTCCCACAGACGGCGCCAATTGTGGAGAAGTGGTTTGGAAATACTCTTCTGATCCTGAGAGACGCTACTGATCCTCAGCTAGTCACCTGCAAAGAAACAAGTACTCCGGTCGGGGGTGCCGGAATTAGCACTCCGACGGACAAGTCAGTTCCATTACTCAAGAAAGCTTGTCTACTAAGTTTTGTGAAGTGATTCTTACATACCTTTTAGAGTCCGTTGTTCCTATATTTATACCTGTTTCTTCTGGTTCTCGGGACTAGGGCCTACTTTTCAATCATTACCCTTCTTTTCAATCATTACCCTTTTCACTATTCGGCCCTAGGATCTTCTCTTCATTCAACCTACTTATCATATTCGGCCCTTTACTCTTGCAGGATTTCAGTCGGCCACCGTCAGCCTTAAAATGTGAGCCCTTCGAATTTGCTAATTATTCGGCTCCCACACTTGCCGAAGCCTATGTCCTAAGCCGAGATCATTACCTGCCAGAGTGCCCATGCCATCTAGCTTGTTGTATACACTTTGTCTTACACATGTCTTGTCACTTAGTCACCTTTTTTAGGAGAACCAATCAGGTAGTGCCACGTGTCCCGGCAGAGTGTTAAATCAGCCGGCAAAAAGAGAGAGAAACCTATCATTTCTATATCTTTGTTCTAGGTAGAGAGAGAGGCTCTAGGAAGAGGAAGAGGAGTTCTTGAGAGAGGAGTAGATTTCCAAGCTTGATCCCTAGAGATCGAGCCGTAAGATCCGAGTTTTAAGGTTAGATTCGTGATCTACTCTTGTTATTCTTTATGTTGATCTAATCGTATTGCATGATCTGGCATGTTTCATGAACCATGCATTGCTTTGAAGTTCGGTTTTAGAAAGAGAAAGTGATATTCATGTGCTCTTGAAGAAAACCATGTTTTGATCCGAAAGTTTGTATCAATATCCATGTTTTCGTGTTTGTTTTCATATGATCTTCAAGTATGGGTACCAAGGTCCATGTTTTCGAAACTCATAGCATGAAATCCCAGATTTTGTAATAACAAGTTATGATTTTAGCATTCATGTTCTTCATGTTCTTTATGTCCTTCAAGGAGGAAACCCAGATTTCCAGACCTCGTTTCCCTAGGTGTGATCACTGAGACCACTCTTGCCTAGATCCCACACATAGGCCAAGCATCATATCTCACCTTGGCCTACCTTGCATGATCACTTGCACCTTAGTCTATCTTGCATGCACACCTAGGTTAACCACTGCATCACCTAGGCCGAGATGTTTATCATCTAGGCCGACCATGGTACACCCTTGCCAGCATCTTGTAACACCTCGGCAGGCAGCTGTACGCCAAAGCCTAGGTAACCACACCTCGGCCAAGAGTTGTGGGACCTCGGCCAAGACCTCCTGAGTTCACTCAGCTAGGTCATTTTTGCCTAGATCATTTCTGTGCATCCATTCCAAGACCTGGTTGGTACCCAGCATATTTTCCCTAGATGTTTTCCAGCATGTTTTCCCTAGATGTTTACCAGCATGTTTTCCTTAGATGTTTTCCGGCATGTTTTCCCTAGATCATTTGTATTCATGTGAAGCTTGTTTTTAAGAGTGCATTCAATAGGCTTTGCCATGTGTTTGTAGGACTTGGACCTTTGCCTTGATCCCGACATCCCAAGAACTATGTGAGTGGTATTTTTAATAAAGTTATGTTATAAAGATTTGTTAAAGCTTTACTTTGTTTTAGAAAAGTATTTGATCAAGCATGAATGACTATCCCTATTTTATGTATCAAGTATAAGCTTTGTTTTGATGACATCATGTTAAGTCCTTACGTGCCAGAGGACTATAAGCTTTTGTGGCACAAGTCCGTACGTGCTAGGGGACTATAAGCATTTGTAGCACATTCAAGTTAAGTCCGTACGTGTTAGGGGACTATAAGCATTTGTAGCACATTCAAGTTAAGTTCGTACGTGCTAGGGGACTTTAAGCTTTTGTAGCACACATGTTTTGAAAGACCAAGATTGATGTACAAGCTATGTTATGTATTGTTTTGAAAAGATCCCTATGTTTTTGTACAAGCTATGTTATGTATGGTTTTG
Organism: Camellia granthamiana; assembly: GCA_036172215.1. NCBI lineage: Eukaryota > Viridiplantae > Streptophyta > Magnoliopsida > Ericales > Theaceae > Camellia > Camellia granthamiana. The sequence continues at coordinate 1,061,776 of JAXFYN010000049.1, read as the reverse complement.
ATAAAGACCTCGGATGTCATTCATTTAAACCTTTATTACTTGTACCATTCACTAAGTATCCAAGCTCACCCTCTCCTTATATATATGTAGGTAACAAGCAAGAAGTCGGCTATGCCGAGATGTGTGTGTGTGTTTTGCAAGATGTTTTGTATGTATGTATGTTATGTCGGCAGTAAGGATGTCGGCAATCTGGAAGATTATGTTTCTTGACTTGTATTTCATGTATTTTGTTTATGACGGCTTGAGAAGCCCTTTTGTTAAGATGTAATATGTATTTTATTTTGTTGTATTCAAGTTGTAAAACTTTAATTACGATGTATGCCATTTCATTTGACTTATGCACAGCTCTTATGGACTAGTTAGATTTACATATATTGCTTCTGCACATGTAAGCCCCATATAGTATACTCTGATTGTGTGTGAATTTTGAAAGTTGGCCTTCGGTAATCTCGGATTACTGGCCATCACGGCACCATTCTACTAGGGGCGGAATGGGGTCGTGACATTTATACTCTCTTTAAATTTCCTAAAGACTAATATGAAGAATTTTTGCAAACAGATAAAATCTAGACAACAAGAAAATGTATTTTTCTGTCTATTTTCTAGTTGCAAAAGACTGCAGAAATGGCCTCTATTAATAGGCAAAAGAACAGATCCGAACAGGTACAAAAAAGAAGTGAACAGGTGTAAATTCAAACTGGACAGATACTGTTTGAAATTCAAACAGATCTGTTGGTAACTGCTAGACAGTTTCAGCAGTTTTAAAACTGTCCGGGTGCAAACAGTTTTGGACTGTTTAATCTGTTTGAATTTCAGACTAGAAATGGATAGAAATCTAGAATTCAAATTTGAATTAAATTTCCCGCAATAATTTTTGAATTTTTTCCAAAAAATTAATGTAAGAACCGACCCGACCCACAACCCACACCCACACCTGAGCCCGGCACGGTTATGCCGGTCGGTCGGACGGACGGACGGCAACAACGGCACGCGTGTGCATATGTGGTGGTTTGGGTTAAGGTTCATTTTATCCATAACTCCTCCCTTCTACAAACTTGGGGTGCTCCTTGGGGCCCAACCCAAGTGTTGTCACCAAAAGCTTATATACACACAAAAGCGCTCTTAAAGTTTCAATATGGGATAATCCATTTCAAAGAAACCCACATTTACTTCTTTAATAGTCCATTCTATGAACCCGAAAACGACATCAACTTCCCATTCACTCATAAATGGTTTTGACGAACCGTCTTCACCGTGTGACTTACCATGCGGCAAGGAACACCTCACCTCTTCAGACCCACCTTAAAAGACGTTTGAGGCCCACTCAATTTTGGGCTCAAAGTTGGCCTAAAATAAGCCTTATAAAACCAATTTTTTCCAATAATCCCCCACATGAATGGAATTTGACGAAGAGAAAATGCAACAGCATGATCTAATTACAGAGAGTACAGAAATTGGAAATATTCTGCAAATGATAGATAGCTGTTGGCTTTGAACCTTTCCTTGTGAGACACTATCGGATTTACTAGCTAACCAGTACACATGATGTCTTGAAGTATTTAGCCGTTTGTGTAAACCAAGACAATAGAACTCACACAGTATATACCAGACACAGTTTAGTTCTCACTATTGTGTTCATTTTGGCTTTGAACAACCTGGTCTTTCATGGGTGCTCTAAAGACTTGTAGCCCTTCACAAATCTCATAGAACCGGCCCAGTTCACACTCACATAGGTGATTCTTATGAAGAGTATCCTACCATACTCCACTATGTTTACCTAGATATAAGAATCATTAAAATTTTACTTAACCTAAAACGCTGTAGACATCACTATTTCATCCTAGAAATGGGTAGGAGTTGGACTCCCTAGTGATTCTTCTGAGTCATTCACAACTCGGTTGTCCCTTTGAACCTAAATCTTGGGATCTCTAGTTAACTATGTTGGGTTGCCATTGTGGTAACTCTTATTTAATAGGCTTTAGTCCCATTCCCCTCAATGAATTCTCAACTAACTCTCTTGCTAACCATTTAGTTAGTGGATCCGCTATGTTATCTTTAGACTTCACATATTCAATGGAAATAATTCCATTAGAGAGTAGTTGTCTCACGGTGTTATGTCGACGACGAATGGGTCGTGACTTACCATTATACATATGACTCTGTGCTCTACCTATTGCTGATTGACTATCGCAATGTATGCATATAGCAGGCACCGGTTTTGGCCACATTGGAATATCTTCAAGGAAGTGGCGAAGCCATTCTGCCTCTTCCCCAGCTTTGTCTAAAGCTATGAATTCTGATTCCATAGTAGACCTAGCAATGCAAGTTTGTTTGGAATATTTCCAAGATACAGCCGCACCACCAAGAGTAAAGACATACCCACTAGTGGACTTTGAGTCTCTAGTATTCGATATCCAATTTGCATCAGAGTATCCTTCAAGTACTGCTGGATATCTAGTATAATTTAACCCAATGTTACAAGTAAATCGGAGATATCTTAAAACCCTTATAATTGATTTCCAGTGTTCTACTCCTAGATTACTCGTATATCTACTTAATTCACTTATTGCATAAGCTATATCAGGGCGAGTGCAGTTCATCAAGTACATTAAGCTTCTAATAATTTGGGCATACTCTAATTGAGAAATACTTTCTTGTACATTCTTTGAAAAAAACAAATTAACATCCACAAGTGTTCTAGTAAGATGATCATTATCTTTGCTGAATTTGTCAAGTATTTTCTCAATGTGGTGAGATTATGACAAAGCATAACCTTCTGATGTTTTGGTAATTTTCATACCAAGAATTATATCAGCAATGCTTATGTCCTTCATATCAAAATGTTTATTCAACATTTTCTTGGTAGTTTTAATCATGTAATTATTACTACCTATGATGAGCATATCACCCACATAAAGACATACAATGACATAACATTTGTCTGTGTTTTTAATATAAACACATTTGTCACACTCATTAATTTTAAATCATTTGACATCATTACCTTGTCAAATTTTTCATGCCATTGTTTTGGCGCTTGGTTTAAACCATATAATGATTTAACTAATTTACACACTTTCTTTCATTTTTCTGGAACAGAAAAACCTTCTGATTGTTCCATGTAAATTTCTTTATCTAACTCACCATTTAAGAAAGCGGTTTTCACATCCATTTGATGAATTTCTAGATTGTGCAAAGATGCAATAGCAATTAGCATTTAGCATTCTAATAGATGTTATTCTAATAACTGGTGAGTATGTGTCAAACTAATCTAGACCTTCTTTTTGTCTAGATCCTTTGACCACAAGTCTTGCCTTGTATTTGTCAATTGATCCATCCGCTTTCATTTTTCTTTTGAAAATCCACTTGTACCCAAGATGTTTACAACGTGGTAGTAAGTCCACTAATTCCCAAGTGTGATTTTGCAAGATGGATTCAACTTCACTATTGATAGCTTCTTTCTATAAAGGAGCCTCAAGACCGGACATAGCTTCTTTAAAAGTTAAAGGCTCATTCTCTAACAAAAAAGTTAGAAAATCTGGATCAAAAGATTTTGAGGTTCTAGCACGTTTACTACGTCTAGGTTCCTCTTCATCAATTTGATCTTGCTCTTGATCATTACTAGTAATAGCATCAAAAGATCTTTTCTTATTACTAGTCTCTTGTCCAATCTTATTCGGAAACACATGTTCAAAGAAAGATGTATTCCAAGATTCAATAATAGTATTTACATGCATTTCGGAATGTTTTGATTTATGAATCAAAAACCGATATGCACTACTATTCTTGGCATAACCAATGAAAATGCAATCAACTGTTTTAGGACCTATTTTAGTCTTTTTAGGACTAGGAATAATCACTTTAGCCAAACACCCCCACACTTTTAAGTATTTGTAGAATGATACTCTCTCATGCCACAATTCATAAGGTGTTTGATCCATTTTCTTTCGGGGTACTTTATTAAGTATATAATTAGCAGAAAGTATTGCTTGCCACCACAAGTTCTGAGATAATCCAGAACTTATTAACATGGCATTTATCATTTCTTTTAAAGCCCTATTTTTCCTTTCAGCAATTCCATTTTGCTGAGGTGAGTAAGGAGCGGTGGTTTGATGAATTATTCTATGTTCTTTACAAAATTCACCAAAAGGTGATTCATATTCACCACCTCTATCACTTCTACGTTTTTTGATTTTCTTACCAAGTTGATTTTCAACTTCATTCTTATATTGAATGGAAGTTCCAAAGCTTCATCCTTGGTTCGAATTAAATAAACATAACTATATCTAGTATAGTCATCTATAAAAGTGATAAAATATTTTTTCCCACCTCTAGTTTGAATTGATTTAAAATCACAAATGTCACTATGAATTAATTCAAGTGGTTCTGTACTTCTTTCAATTGAATGAAAAGAAGTTTTGGATAATTTTGTCTCAACGCAAATTTCACATTTATGATTTGAATCAATGTCAAATTTAGGTAAACATTCCATATTAATTAATCTACGCAAAGATTCATAATTAACATGTCCAAGTCTACCATGCCATAAATTTGAAGACTCAAGCAAGTAAGAAGATGTATTTTTATTAATAAATGAGGGTACAACGGTCATTACATTCATCTTGAAAAGGCCATCACACATGTAACATTTTCTTACATACATCTCATTCTTAGTAAGTATAAATTTATCACTCTCGAATACTAGCCTAGACCCATTCTTACTCAACAAAGATCCGGAAATAAGATTCTTGCGAATGTCCGGTACATGCAGCACATTGTTGAGAGTGAGTTCTTTTCCAGATATCATCTTCAGAACAATCTTCCCTTGTCCTTCAACTTTGGAAGTTGAGGAGTTGCCATAAAAAGTTGTTCACTGTTGTCCGCTATAGAATAAGATGTGAACATCTTTTTGTCGGCACAAATGTGGCAAGTAGCACCAGTGTCCACCTACCATTCTTTAGGATTTTTGACAAGATTTGCCTCAGAAACAACTGCAGAAAGATTGATGTCATCAACACCATTGGAAATTTTGTCCACTTCAATCATGTGGGCTTGAGCAGGCTTCTTGCTTGTTCTTCTTTTGCTTTTGCCTTTGCTACGGCAATCTTTAGCCCGATGTCCCTCTTTGCCACAGATGTAACACTTGCCATTAAACTTGTACTTTTTAATTTCCCCTCCCCCTTTAGAACCTTGTGATGAACTTTCTCTAGAAAATTTTCGTTTATTTGCTTTTGGAGCATGTTCTACCACATTTTCCTTAGACTCCATAGAATGCTTACCAGCCCGCTTTTCAGAATTGCGGTTGTCCTCCTCAATCCTCAAACGCACAATCAATTCTTCCAAAGACATTTCTTTGCGCTTGTGTTTGAGGTAGCTTTTGAATTCTTTCCAGTCTTGTGGTAATTTCTCAATTAAGGCTGCAACTTAGAAGGATTCACTGAGAGACATGCCTTCTGCGTAAATGTCATGCAGAATGAGTTGGAGATCTTGAACTTGGCTGATCACAGTCTTAGAATTAAACATCATAAAGTCCAAGAATTTGTCAACCACAAATTTCTTTGAGCCGGCATCTTCTGTTTTGTACTTTTTCTCCAAAGACTCCCAAAGTTCCTTTGCTGTCTTGATAGGACAGTAGACATTGTATAATGTGTTGTCAAATCCGTTCAAGATGTAGTTCCAGCAAAGGAAATCGGCATGTTTCCAGGCATTGACCGTAGCAACCATTTGCTGGTCAGTTTCATCATCGTTCAGAGTAGGAGCATTCTCACAGAGAAAACAAGCCAGGTTTAGAGTTGTAGGATAGAACAACATTTTCTGCTACCATCTTTTAAAATCAATTCCAGAGAACTTCTTTGGCTTCTCACCATGATTTACCGGTACTGTCACAACAGGAGAGAGGGTTGGCGCAATTACAACCACCATTCCAGTACTCGTTTGAACATTTGTTTCAGTAGCCATGAATTCTAAATTATAAAACAAAATTATAATTAGAATTTATACTACATAGAAAATTAATCCAAATTCATAGAATTCAATTCTGTAAAAATAAAAGAAACAAGAATGTAACTTTTATTTTTCCAATTAATTTGGAAATAAAATAAAATTTTATTTAACCAAATTAATTCCACACAGAAAATTTAATTTCTGTAACACTTCAATAATTAAAAAAAATGAATTTATTTTTAATTAATGAATACTCATAAATTATTTAAGAAAACCAAAATTAATTTCTGACAAACTTCAAAATAAATATTCTAAATTGTTAATGACACCAGTATATTACTACTAGTTGTCAAAGAAAATAGACAGTATATTACTACTATCTGTCAAACAGTATATTACTACTATTTGTTTTTCAACCAGAATATTATTTTGTAAAATCACAGAAAATAATTTCTGTAAGAAGAAGAAAGAAGAAAGGAAATAAATGAAAAATTTTGTAAACAGAATAATTCGAATCTGTTTTAAGATTGTTGGAACAATCTTCTGTGAAAAATAAATAAATTGAAACAAATCAAACAAATAAAATAAATTACATACCAAATTTATTTTTACCGAACCGAATGAATATTTAAAGACCAAGTCGAGTGTGTGACATTCTATCCTTAAGACAGATTCACCCCGCTACGGTACTTACGGATAAATGGCGTCTATCTCCCAAGATACAATGATCTTCACAAATTGTAGTAGCACTCCAAACAACTTGTACGGCAAACAAACCTTGTGTTCTATACTCTCTTTAAATTTCCTAAAGACTAATATGAAGAATTTATGCAAACAGATAAAATCTGGACAGCAAGACAATGCATTTTTTTGTCTATTTTCTGGATGCAAAAGACTGCAGAAATGGCCTCTATTAATAGGCAAAAGAACAGACCCGAACATGTACAAAAAGAAAGTGAACAAGTTTAAATTCAAACTGGACAGATACTGTTTGAAATTCAAATAGATCTGTTGGTAACTGCTAGACAGTTTCAGTAGTTTTAAAACTGTCCAGGTGCAAACAGTTTTGGACTGTTTAATCTATTTGAATTTCGAACTAGAAATGGACAGAAATCTAGAATTCAAATTTGAATTAAATTTCTGGCAAAAATTTTTTGGAAAAAATTCAAATGAATTTTGTCCAAAAAATTAATATAATAATCAACTCGACCCACAACCTGCACCCACGACCAAGCCCGGTCGGACGGCGGCGCGTGCGCGCGCACGTGTACGCGTACGTGTGGCGGTTTGGGTTAAGGTTCATTTTGTCCATAACTCTTCTTTTCTACAAACTTGGGGTGCCCCTTGAGGCCCAACCTAAGTGTTGTCACCAAAAGCTTATATACACACAAAAGCTCTCTTAAAGTTTCAATGTGGGACAACTCATTTCAAAGAAACCCATATTTACTTCTTTAATTGTCCATTTCACAAACCTGAAAACGACGTCAACTTCTCATTCACTCATAAATGGTTTTAATGAACTGTCTTCACCGTGTGACTTGCCATGCGACAAGAAACACGTCACATCTTCGGACCCACCTCAAAAGACGTTTGGGGCTCACACAATTTTGGGCTCAAAGTTGGCCCAAAATAAGCCTTATAAAACCAATTTTTTCCAACACATATCATCCCTAAGAAACATCTCATAGAGTATTGGATTGCTGAGGGACTAATAACCAAGATGGATAGTATGGAAGCAATGTTCGATGAAGGTCACACTAATAAACTCATAAATACTTGCTTGTTGGAGAGTCTTGCCAACATATGCAAGGAAGTATTCAGGAGGACGCATGATTTAGATAAACTTATGACAAACAGCTGGTTGGTGAGTCTTACCGACGAAAATCAGGGAAAATATGCGAGGATGCTTGATTTGATCTGGAATATGGCTCTGAAAATAACATCAATTGGTCCTCGATTCATGGTTCGAGCTGGTGAGGGATTAGAAAGAGTACCGCATGAAGACTAGTCTGAAGTTCTTGATAGGGTTTCCTTAGTACACAACAACATAGATGAACTGCCTTTTGGACCACCAATTTGCACTCAGCTCACCACCTTACTACTGATAATGAATGATTCAGAAGTATTACAGATTACAAATTCTTTCTTCACTCATATGCGGTGTCTCAAGGTACTGGATTTGTCATTCAGCCATACAATCTCTGCCAGAGTCCATCTCCAAGTTGGAGAATTTGTATGCACTGTTACTAGAGAATTGTCGGCAACTAAGTTATGTTCCTTCATTGGAGAAACTGAAGGCATTGAAAGAGTTAAAACTGACTGAAAGTCAAATTGAAGAAGTACCTTAAGGTATAGAAGAATTGACCAGTCTTAGAAATCTCAACCTCTCCCGGAATTACAGCCTACGTACATTTCCTTGCTGGAAGTTATGTAGACTCTCACAACTCTAATGCCTTGGAATTAAGAGAACAAAAGTTGAAGTGTCATCAAAAAAGCTGTTGGGCTTGACACAATTAAAAGTTCAAGAAGCCCAGTTTCACAATGTGCAAGAGCTTACCAATTATGTGACATCTCGGCAATGCCAAAGTTTGGAAAACTACAGTCTTGTGGTGGGAATTGTTGATAAAAAAGACCAAGATGATGAACAAGAGAAATACTATCCTGAAGCATCAGAAGTTTGTATCTACAACTCCAAATATTTTAGAAGTATTGGTGTAGGTCATGTAACGCTCCCCAGCAACATAGAGTACTTGAACATTAGAAGATGGGACTATCACATTAGCTTATCAGATATCCAATCGTTGAGGGATGTGAGAGATTTAAGAAGATATATAATTGAAGACTGTGATGGGCTTGAATCCATCTTTTGATCATCATCCTTCTTAGAAGGGCATAATGGTCTGTGAATCTCTGTAAGAAATTCATATATAGTGGTGTCCCATGTTAAGGAGATTGCCTATTTCTTTGCACATAAATGAGGATGGTGAGCAAGCTTCTGCACTACCTGCTCTTCATGGAGAGGAAAAATGGTGGGAATCTCTCGAATGGGATGATCCCCACACCAAAACCTCTTTTCAGCCTTTCTTCTCCAATAGCTACCCTATTTGTACTCATTTGAGTGAAAAATATATTTTTTTTTCATCAAATTTGAGTGGAAATTTGATTCAAAACTTGATCTCGTATAGAACACTGTGATCTATACCCTTTTTTTTTTTTTGGAATAAAATATTTTTGAAAAATTCTACTTACCCTAAAACTTGTTTTAACCATTTTATATGAAAGAAAATAATCCTTGATCATTATTCTTTTTGAAATTTTATGAAATTTAAATAAATATATCATTGTTTGAAATTTGGTGAAAGATTTGTTTCATCATTGATTTTGTGTAAAATTTGTCACTTCTTTAATTTGATTTCTATAAGTTTAATGAAATGATAGGAACTCATTTTTAGCTCTTCATTTATCAAACTTGAATTCAATCAAATAATTACTAAATGATCGGAGATGTTCTAACTTATAAAAATTTAAAATTAAAAAAATAGTTTTTCTATCTTCAAAAAATTTATTCCGAAAAAATTAGCTTGTTTGGTTTCCGAATTCAAGATTCACTTTTCAAAAAATTCAAAATTTTTTATTTTTCGTATTTTTTTGTTTTCTTTTATGTTTTTAATATTTTAAATAATTTTTTTTAATTTTTAGATACATCTAACGTAAAGACACTTAAAAATTATAATATTTGTGAAAAAAATCCTTAAAAAATTTACTAAATATCAAAAATACAAAAAAATATGAGAATTTAATATATTTTCGTATTTTTGTGTATTTATTAATTTTTTACAAATATTTTATTTTTTAAATACATCTAAATAAGGTGTATCTAAAAAAATAAAAAAAAACTATTTAAAAATTTAAAAATATTTATTAAAAACCAAAAACACAAAAAATAAAAAATATAATTTCCAAAAAATTAAACCAAACACGGTGCATTTTTTTATAGTTGTGCAAGGCATGAAAGTTGCATACGTTTTTATAATTTTGTAGTGTCACAGTGTGCAAGGCATGAAAGTTGCATACCATATATTCAGTCATTGGATTTGAGTGAATTAATCGAATATTTTTCAAACTTTATTACATTAACACCCAAATTCCCTCTCCAGCCTCTTCTCTGGTTCGTCGGCAATGGGATTGAAGAGGTATGGCTCTAAAAACCCTAAAATCTTCTCTTCTTCTTTGCTTCGACTCAATCAATTGATTTCTCTTGTCCATTTCTCTTTTGCTCTCGTTTCTTGCTCTCGAAGGGGGGTTCTTGAAGATCTCAGGAGCTCTCATTGAAGAGGTATGGCTTGAAATCCCTAAAACCCTATCTGTCATATCCCGTCCCAAAATTTCAAAGTCCTTTTCATCTACACGACTCAAAATTATTTTTCCCAATATTTACCCAAAAATCTACTTTCAGTTGTGACCAATTGTTTATTTGTTTGCTAACACTATGTTTGGAAATGTAGAAGAGAAAAGAAAAGAAATAATTATTTAAGTTAAAAGAGAAAAGAAATGATTGTAATTTATTTTTTTCTTGTTTGGATAAGGAGGAAATAAAATAAAAAAAATAATTGTGATTTCTCTCATTCTTGTTTAGTTAAATTTCATAAGAGAAAAGAAAAGAAATTATTTTATGTTATATTACCAAATAATCTTTTTATATTTTCAATCATTTTGTTTCTTTTATTCTTACAGGGATAAAATTGGTAATATGTGTTGGGTATACCTCCTTATTGGAGTGTGGGACCCAATTGGTTTTGGAAAAAGAGTTTTAATTGGGCTTGGTTTAGTATAATATATTTTTATATATCATATTTGTGGAGGCCCAATCCAATTTGGTTACAACTAGGGTTTTGATAAAACAAACCCTAAAATTAACTATATATATTGTTTTGTTTTGCCCCAAGTTGAGAGGAGGACGGCGGCTGCTATATGCCATACTATTACACTACTTCGGTATTAGTGCCAAAGCTTGGTAGATTGGTTTAATTTCGAGTTTTGTTTGAAGCTTTGTTTTGGGGCATCTTCGGTTGGTGTTTGGTTCGTTATTTTGGGTCTTCTTCAACTCTGATTCTGAAGATTTTGGTTCTTCTATTTGGTGAGGTCTTTCCTCTTGTTTATTTGTGATTATTGGAATTCACCTAAGGGTGATTTTGTGAGACCATTAGTGTCTCGTTTGTAATCGTTTAGAACCTATTTGGTTGATAGTGAAATCGGATTTCGATCCCGTGGACGTACCTCACATTGAGGGAACCACGTAAAAATTCTTGTGTTGCCTTTGATTTAATTTTTCCACATTAATTTTTATTCCCATTGATTGATTTACTTGTGGGGAATCATCGATTTTCCCTAACAATATGAAAATATAAAAATTTATTGGTTTCTTTTCTGTCTCAATCTCTCAACTTTTGGAAAGATTGAAAATGAGAGTTATAAGAGAAATATTTCTCTCTATTTCTTCTAATTTCTTTCTACTTAAGTTATCAAATAAGTTAGAGACATATTTCTCTAATTCTTTTTTTTTTTCTTCTAAACCACTCAATCCAAACATAATTGTTTATTTTTTTGATATTTATTTGTTTGCTGTCATTTGAATAACCATGTATTTGCTTGCATCATCAAACTTGATTCAGCACCAAAGCTTTTAAAGCAACTTAGATATGAATATAGACAAATTGAAAGCCAGCGTTTGGAGTTGGTTGCAATATTTTCCCAAAACTAGTTATAGCTAGTTTTGAATGAGAAATGGGAGTACTTCTATTTATAAGAAAAAAAAGTTGGGTACACAAACCAAATATATACGTACATTGCGTAAACCAAAACTTCCTGGATTGATACCACCTCTCTGGCGAAGTACCTTTCAAGGTATATTAAAAGGGTGTAGTGTAGGTGTATATACCTAGCAATCATTTCCCAAAACACAAGTTAACAACTGTAAAATCAGAAATATGGATGGTATGCACTGAAACCCTAGTCTGAGGGATGCTCAATGAGACTTCCCAGCCTCTAGTGCATGTAGTTAACTAGGAGAACATTTCTTCTAGAACAGGGGTCCCTATGCATGTGTTACTTGTACTTTGATGAGTTTAGATTGTGGTACTGCAAATGATCTGGGCTTGTTCTAAGATGGTCCTTTTATGTTCTTCAGATTGGGTGCCATTCTAAAGCAGTCAGCTAACCACAATTGGATACCTGATCCAGCCAGTTGTAAGTTAGGGAGAATTTATGAAGAAGTTTCAGCAGCAATGACACAGGACACAACTACTCTGGATGAGGTGATGGGGATAATGTCAGAATGCAAAGAGCTATGGCAATCATTGGCACCACCTGCTCTTGAGGACATTTGTGGAAGGGAAAAATGGTGGGAATCTCTAGAATAAGGCAAACTGTATTCAAGTAAAAATACTGATAAAATTTTCAATTAGCCCTAGATGTAGAAGAAGCCACTACACATCTGTTTCAATTATTTGTGCTTTGTGACCCCGAAACTTGTGTGGCACCACTACTGATTGAGATTACAAAATTAAGCTTGATGTTTTAATTTTTTTTCTTTATCTCTTTTAGAAATCATATTGATCTAGTTTCATGACAACCACATACGGAGTTCTGAATTATGAAAAAGATAAAAATAACTCCTAAACTTGATGATGAGAAATGAACAACCCTACCAGCATGATCGATAACTTTTTATTTTAATAATCATAGGAATTCAGGCTCATAGAACTGTTGTTTTTATAATTTTGTTGGATTCCTTGTCTATAGTTGTGTGGAGAATTTTGTGAACTCTTTGGCTTATGAGTTTGGATTTTGTCACTGCAATAAACTGCATATTTCATTTGAAGAATGCCTTAAACATTGATTTATGAAATCCCCTCTTGTCTGAATTTTTAATATTTTCTTGTATTTATGCTAAATGAGGATCAAGTAAGAGAATTTCCGTTAACTTTGAGATTATCAAAACTATTTGTGATCATTATTTTAGTGTGATTGAAATGTTTTATAAGCTCAATGTGAATTCATGTATTTTTTATCAAGAGGATGAATCCAATTGACTATGATTTGGACCCTAAGCAACTGGAGGCTAACTATTGACACACTTTTGTTACTTTTTTTGGTTTTGGCTTTTGTTATTGTGGCTGCAGCTGCAAAAACTTGAGTTTGTGTTTATCAAACTGTTGAGGTTTGGATTGTTTGTATTGAATATCAAATTTGTTGAGATTTCAAATAGTAAACCCTACTAGTTTCTAAATTGTATGATCATTGAACTCGCCTTATTGGAATTATTTTATCTTTAATGATAACTGAAGTGCATGAATTTGTCTTTACACTATTGAATCACAAAAGATTTATGAAAAGTCCTTGTAGTTTAATTTTACTTATTGAATTTTATTTATTTATTTATTTTTGCATACTTAATCTGGCTAGTTATGGTAGTTGTTACTTTTTGAGCTATCAAACTTATTGTCTTCTTCTTTATTACAAGTCCAAAGGAATAGTGTTGCACAAGTTGTATTGGTGAATAGAGTGCTAAGAGTTATTTTGTAGAGACATTAGTTATTATTTATGTTAGTTTGAGTGTGTTAGGTGAGTATGAGTGTGGTAGGTGAGTGTTTAGTGTGGTGTAAGTGTGTTAGGTGAGTGTATAATATGATAGTGGTAGATAGTGGAAATATATAATATGTAAGTGGTATATAATGGGTTTAATGGGTTATGATGATGTTTGTAATATCTCCTATATAAGGAGTGTCATTTGGTCTTGTAATATGAGCATATTGTATATCAATCAATAATATCAATACATTAATTTCCTACATGGTATCAGAGCTAAGTTAAGAACTTAGTAATTCCGCTTCACCGGCGGGCGGCAGCCTCGCCTTGGCCGCCCGCCGGACAAACCCAAATTTCCTTAATTTCTTCTTTCATGGCAGATTTTTCACACAACACTCTCATCCCAAACTTGTTTTTCAGCAACCACCATATTTGTGTTGAAATCCCATCCAACTCCACTGCAGCCCACTCCGTTAACCATATCAAACACAGCTCCTGATATTGAAACTCTGAGGGCAATAATTCAGTAATGGATGGAGTTGGTGGTTTAGACTCGGATGTACTTTGACACCAACGCTGTAGTTGCCTCCACATCCTCTCTGTTTGAGATGATTGATCCATTGTTACCAGATTCAGCACTATGGGCCTCCCTGGAACTGAAGCATCTGGTTGCTTCTCAGACGACTCGGGCAGATCAAGAGAAGCTGTCAAGAAGAATAATTTGTGGCACGGCTTCGTAATTCCTTGGATAATGCATCTACTTGCTCTTTATTTTGTACCTTTCCTGTTAAAAGGAGCCAAAGGAGACCCTCAAGCAATGGCTCTCCACCAGGCTTTGCCGCTGGTAACTTCTTCTGACATTCAGGTATTGACAAATTCCGAAAGCGTATGCCCTCTTCAGGGTCAAGTAATGAGGTTTCCCACAGCAAACCTGTCATTCCTCTCATTCAACCAAGGACCATATCAACTGTAATGTTCCCCAGTTGAACCTTTCCATGATCAGACTTCAGTTACTTCAGGCGCTCCTGTTGTTCTGGAATTAATTCCTTCAGCCACAATTGGTTGAGCAAGAGCAGCAATCAAAATTCTCCAATTCAGGAAGGCCTCTAGAACTCTGTGCCCAAGAAAAGGCATGCAAGCCCCTTCCAATGACATCAACTTCCCTTGCCTTACCTCTGAATTCAGAGCCACCTGAGCAGTGTAAACTGGATCTTCCAAATTCTTGAAGAATTGTGGATGTCAAAAAGACAACCAAGGGGGAAGTTGGTGAATTTTCTACCACACTGCAGCAGATATTGGAGGAGAATTACTTCCTCAGTCTGAGGCTGATAAGATTGAAGCTATGCTTCAAAACCTGAAGGAATCATCTGAGTTCCACAAAAGATCATTTGGGTGTGCTATGGACTCAATTCAGGCTATTGCGGCCAGTCACCTTTGGCAGCTTGTGGTTGTACGTGCCGACTTAAATGGCCACTTGAAGGCCCTTAAAGACTACTTTCTTTTAGCCAAAGGTGATTTCTTCCAGCTACAATCCACTTGGGAGGATTTAACTGAAATTCCACAGGAAGGCATCCGCAAGGACACCCTTGGAAAATATTTGTCTTCATCACTGATGGTCTTTATGGCGGCCAGCTGAAACGGGACCATAAGATCAGATTCAGCAGTTGACTGGCGAGGTGGTAGACGCATCAACTGGCGACTTTCTTCGAGAAAACTCTGGAAGAAATCATGGGCTTCTGTGATGCATCAAGATCACACAGATTTTGCCAAACACCGTAACGACCGTATGAACTGCTCCATATCTCAGCAGAGATGGCAACGCTTTAGACCAATGTGGCGGGTTAGGGAGCATATGGCTTTCTTGATTAGAAACCTTCAATTTTATATCCATCCAGGTGGACATGATTGAATCTCAATGGAATGTATTGCAAGCTCATATTCAGGATTCTCGTGATTTCACTGAACTGGTGGGCTTCCATCAAGAGTACTTATCAGCTTTAATTTCACAATCTTTCTTGGACATTGGCTCTGTATCAAGGACACTGGACAGCATAATGAAACTTTGCCTGCAGTTCTACTGGAATATTGAGAACCAAGAAAGCAGCTCAAATACTGTTGAGCTGGAGCGTATAACTGAGGAATTTAACAAAACTTCTGGAATATGTGGAGAAGACTTCTTGATGAATGTTGTTGCATTGGACCATAGGAACAAGGGTGCAAGCAACAATGTCAGTTGATGGCACACCTTTTTTATGGATTGGGCACGCCTTTTGATGGCACGCCTTTTGAGGGTGCGACTTTTATGGGTCCGACAAGACTCGGTAAACTGTCCCGACATTGATTCTGGTTAGCTCTTATATGGGTCCGACAAGACTCGGTAAACTGTCCCGACATTGATTCCGGTTAGCTCTTATATGGGTCCGACAAGACTCGGTAAACTGTCCCGATATTGATTTCGGTTATCTACTACAGCGGTTCGACACAGCCATATAGTGTCTTCTACAACGGTCCGACATGACCCCGTAAACTGTTTTCTACAACAATCCGACATGACCCCATAAACTGTTTTCTACAACGGTCCGACATGACCCCATAAACTGTTTTCTACAACGGTCCGACAAGACCCCGTAAACTGTCTCCTACATGGGTCCAGCAAGACTTCGTAAACTGTATTCTACAACGGTCCGACATGACCCCGTAAACTGTTTTCTACATCGGTCCGACATGACCCCATAAACTGTCTTCTACAACGGTCCGACATGACCCCATAAACTGTCTTCTACAACGGTCTGACACGACCATACAGTGTCTCCTATCCACTTTTATTTTATTTGTCAGATTATTTTTTTCCTGTTTTGTTACTCTCTCCAAACTCAAGTTGGTTCGTTCCTAACCCCCTTGAGTTTGAGGGGGGCTGTTAGTTTGAGTGTGTTAGGTGAGTATGAGTGTGGTAGGTGAGTGTTTAGTGTGGTGTGAGTGTGTTAGGTGAGTGTATAATATGATAGTGGTAGATAGTGGAAATATATAGTGGTAGATAGTGGAAATATATAATATGTAAGTGGTATATAATGGGTTTAATGGGTTATGATGATGTTTGTAATATCTCCTATATAAGGAGTGTCATTTGGTCTTGTAATATGAGCATATTGTATATCAATCAATAATATCAATACATTAATTTCCAACAATTTATATGCTTTATGGGTTTTTGTCTTATGCTTTAAATATTACCTTCTTCCTTGTGGGTTGTTGGGAGACAAGAAATGTTAGGGATCATGAAATTTTTTTCATGAAAATGATTATGAAAGATTTGTGATCTTTAGATTACCTTGATTAGTATGTGGTGCTTTATTCTATATGTAATTCAAAGGTCACAAATCTTTCATGATCATTTTCATGAAAGACTTTTCATGTATCTAGCATTGCTAGAGACGAGACTTATGGTATTGTGGATTAAATTATTACCAATTGAGGTTTTATCTCTTCATTGCCAATTTGCCATGATTATTGTGGAATGAGATTGAAATGATTTTCTTATCAGCCTTGCATGCTCACAGGTGAAATCTTATAGGGGTGTGGCATTATCAGGTGCCTAGCTTGGTTGGTTTTGAGTGGTGACAGTAATTTTCAATATCGTATTGGTACTACCTAATTTGGTGCATGAGTGGCAACAGAAAGGGGCCATTATCTTTAATTATTCGCACAAGAAAAAAAAGTTGTTGCAGCTTGCAAGCTTAAGTTCTAGGGATTAAGAAACAGTAGTCACAATATCCAAATTTTAACATTAATTTCTTATTGAATCGAATAAAATAATGGGTCCAAATGACTATTTTTCAAATAGTAAACCCTATTTTTTCAGGGATCTATTTTTCAACAATACTAGGTACTCAAAAAGAAAATAAAAATTTATTAAGGTTGAGATTCATTTCATGTGTGGTTGCTACTATACAAAAATTAGATCTTAGCCACATCATTTTTCTAATCAAATTTTCTATATTATTCAGATCTCTGCTTTTTTCCAAGTTGGATCCAAATATGACCCAAGTTTTTTTTTTTTTTTTTGGATACATGAGATTTATTTTTATCAATTATTTTAAATATACAAGAAATGTGTAAGTTATAAATTTTTTAGGAGTATTAAGTTGTACGATACAAGACTACTATAATAGTAATTGGTAACTAAATTTATCAAAAATTTTGCTAAATCAATCACATTTTGATAATTTTTTTGTATTCCTAGCATTTTTCAGGTCATGTTTGATTGGGTGGATTAGAGCATAGGATTGGGATTATTAATCCGTGGGTCCAATTATCCTATGTTTGTTTTAACATTTTAGTTTAGGATTATTAATTCAATGGATAATTAATCAAACAAATTTGTTGGATTATTAGTAATGTGATAGGGGTGAGATTATTAATGGGGGACTTACCAGTTGGTCCCATCCAAACAAATTAATTCCCACCAAGTCCTGCCCTATTTCAGTTTCCAATTTTATCCTTTAATATCACACCACATGCGTGAAACAAAGAAACTGCTCACGACTTCTCCCCTATGAGCCCTTCCCTATATGTTGTCTTCCTTTTGTTCCTTATATGTTGTTCCTTTTGTTCTCTCATACTCACATACATACACACTCACTCACTAATTCATAAAATCACATCCTCACACTTACTAATTCACAAAAATAAATTTACAAAATATTCAACAGTGATAAATTTATCACTGGTTCAAACAGTGTTTTCTACTTTTACCCCTACACTCAACACTATAACTCAAAAATTTCAGTGATAAATTCATAAAAATAAACTTATCACTGGTTTAAACAATGACAAATTTCAGTGATAAATTCACAAAACCAAACTTATCATTGGTTTAAACAATGACAAATTTCAGTGATAAATTCACAAAAACAAACTTATTATTGGTTTAAACAGTGATAAATTCACAAAAACAAACTTATCACCGGTTTAAACAATGACAAATTTCAGTGATAAATTCACAAAAACAAACTTATTATTGGTTTAAACAGTGATAAATTCATAAAAACAAACTTATCACCAGTTTATCACTTATTTAAACAAATTTGTCACTGATTTATCACTAGTTTAAACAAATTTATCACTGGTTTAAACAGATTTGTCAGTAGGATCTTCCTCCAATATACAGAGAGAGAGAGAGAGAGAGAGAAAGAGAGACAAGAACAAAGAGCATAGATTCTAGATCTAGAGGTGGAGGCGACGACGACTATGGAGGTGGAGGCAGTAGTGGTCGGCAACGACAGTGGAGGAAGATGCCGGTTGAGGTCGCTGACAATGACGATAGTGGAGGCGGTGGTGCTTCGGAATGGTGGAGATGGCAATGGTCGTTAATGGAGGAATGTATAGAGAGAGAGAGAGAGAGAGAGCGCTTCTTTTTTATTTTCATTTTTCAGCTTTCATCTCACAGATCTGGATATAAAATATGAGGACAAAAATGGAATAAACAAAAATATTCAGGACCTACAGGTAAAATAGTCTTCATCATGGACCTGTTGGGTAATAATCCTTCCAAACAGGACTGGCCCGTAAAAAACCCATCATTAATCCAATGGATATTAATCCAGTTGGATAGTGAATACCACACTAATTTAATAGGATTATTAATACTTCACTATGAATCTTATGAATCAAACATGACCTCATAGTCTAATTAATCACTCTCATACATACACTTTTATTCGGCAAATCAAGGGTTGTAAATATTAATTATTTCTCCTCCGTTGTATCGAAAAAAAAAAACAAAAAGTATTTTTTTTTATCGGCAACAGAAAGTACTTGAAAGTTTCTATCTACAGCACAATTTTTAATTTCTTATGCTCAATTTCATTAAAAAAAATAAAAAAATAAAAATAAAATTTTTATTTATCTTTTTACACCTTCATAATTCCAAACATACCAATCTTCTCTCTTTCATTGAAGAGATATCAGCTAAACTCTGCTGTCACACACTATTAGAAATGTGTAAATTACTGCTTAATCTGTTAAAATCACATCAATTTGCATAATTTTATCTATTAATCACAGATTAAATTTTCAAATTTATAATTTGCTTTCAAAACTACCAAGGACAACTCAACCCTTTTGGGAGCCTAAGGCAAAATTTTAAAATATGGTCTTTTGCTATTTAAATTATAATAATAATTTTTAATATTTTATTTTCATTTGAAATTATTTTTTCTTGCATTTTATGATGCAAAGTTAAAACTAAACTTTTTAATCAAGTTTTTCTAATTTGTGTTTTTGATAAAATAGTTAATTCACTTAATTTTCTTCTTTAAATATAGCTAATCTTTAGTACGAATTTATCAATTTTAATTTTGAAAATTTTCTTTCCACAAAAGCAATTCTTACATGTATTATTAATATTAATACATTTATAGAGCATCTCTATAATTTGCTTTCATTTATTTGGATGTGAGGTTTTATTGATTTTACAAAACTTTTAAAGTCTATTGTGAATCTCTCATTTATACTAAATTAAAAATTGAAAAAATTAAATCATAATATATGATTGATTTTGATTCCTATAAAATTGGAGGATTAAGTTTTCTACTAAACTTGACCAAAGCAAATCAAATCACTAGTAAAAAATTGTGCATTTCATATGGACTTTAGTATAAAAACAAGCGCTTCATGACCACCTTAATTATATTAGAGCAGTCATTTCTACTTCTAATTTTTCATCTTCCTGGGCAATCTCGTTTGTGTATGCTCCCCCGCAAAGGTCACTCCGCAGAAACTTCTGGGTTCAATTTAAACAGCAAGCTCTCGCTAACAACTATCCTTGGGTTTGCATTGGTGATTTTAATGAGATTGGTCTGATTGGGGGAGAAAGAAGGGGGAACCGCATGCCGAATGACCCAACTTCAATTTTTCCTAGAATTATTATCTGACTGCTCTCTTTTGGATTTGGAATTTAAGGGCTGCCCTTTCACTTGGTCGAATAATCAGAGAGGGGTTCATAATGTGCGAGAAAGACTAGATCGGGCTGTTGTGAATGTAGAATGGAGAACTCTTTTTCCTTGCGCCCAAGTGTTTCATGAGCTTCACATTGGGTCTGATCATTGCCCTATAGTGCTTAATTGTTGTGTTCCTCTTAAAAGGGTTCCCAGGATTTTTAAGTTTGAGACAATGTGGTCCACTAGCCCATTCTGTGAAGAAGTGATTCGTACCCAGTGGAATGAACCTCATATAGGGTCCCCTATGTACCAACTGCTCCAGAAGATTAAACTGTGCAGGGATAGTCTTAAAGCATGGAGTAAAGAACACTTTGGCAACAATCAAATCCAAATTTCTCGCCTAAGGTCGGAATTGGAAACTCTTCAAGCACAACCGTTTTCGGATGACAATTTGAGGAATCAGATGCCTATAAAAGCTGATCTGGAACTGCTTCTTGCGAGGGAGGAAATGTACTATCACCAACGATCCCGAATACGGTGGCTAAATTTTGGGGATAAGAACACCAACTTTTTTCATGCATCTGTGATTCAACGAAGGCAGAGGAATCAGATTCTTCAACTTCAAACAGAGGATGGGACTTGGCTTTCTTCAGACGCTGAGGTTAATCATCATATGTATGGTTTTTTCACCAATCTGTTCACTAGTGTTGGCCAGAGAGACTTTGCAGAGGCTTTATCGGTGGTTGAGCCCGTAATTTCGGATGTCATGAATAGCCAATTGACTGCCCCAATCTGTGATGAGGAAATTAAAGGGGCTGTTTTTCAGCTTGGAGCCCTCAAATCGCTCGAGCTAGATGGTTTTCCCGATTTTTTCTATCAAACATATTGGGTAGTTGTGGGTGATACAGTGTGCAAAGCGGTAAAAAGTTTCTTTTTGGGAGGTCATTTGCTCAAGGAACTTAATCAGACTAATTTAGTCCTTCTCCCTAAAGTTGCTAACCCGGTAAAATTGTCTCAATTTCTCCCTATCAGCTTATGTAACTTTAGCATGAAGATCATAACAAAGATCCTGGCTAATAGACTGAAAAAAATTCTGAAGAGTCTTATCTCGCCGAACCAATCTGCTTTTGTTCCCGGACGCTTGATTCAGGATAACATCATTGTAGCTCATGAGGCTTTCCATTTTTTGAAGCTAAAGAAGAAAGGGTCGATAGGGCACATGGCCGTTAAACTTGATTTCAACAAAGCCTATGACCGTGTAGAATGGGACTTCCTGTCCGCACTCTTGCAGAAGATGGTTTTCATGTTGTTTGGATCCAGTGGGTCATGGAATGTATGACTACGGTTACTTTCTCAATTTTTGCAAATGGAGAAAAGAGGGCTTCTATCATTCCGACTCGTGGACTTCGTCAAGGTGACCCTTTATCTCCGTACCTGTTTATTCTGGTGGCAGATGTGCTCTCCAAACTTTTAACTCGGAGTCTTCATAATAACCTGTTTTCGGGTTTTCAGATAGCTAGGCACTGCCCTACCTTGTCCCACCTTCTTTTTGCGGATGATGTGCTCCTCTTTCTCAAGGCAGATGTTGCAAAATGTAAACATATGCTAGCTATTCTCAAGATCTATTGTGAAGCCTCGGGTCAGTTGGTAAATTTTGAAAAATCCAGTGTCCAATTTTCAGCAAACACTCCTGCCAATGTCAGCTTCTCTATCTGCAAGCGGCTGGCCTAAGTGTGTCTCATCCTAATTCGAAGTACTTAGGCTTACCATCTTTTTGGGGTCGATCTAAAGCGGAAGCCTATGAGTATCTTATTGAGCGGATCCTATCCAAATTGCAAGGTTGGAAACAAAAGTTGCTGTCCCCAGCTGAGAAGGAGATCTTGATTAAGGCAGTGGCTCAGGCCATTCCATCTTATGCCATGGCATGCTTTGCCTTTCCAAAAAACTTATGGGACAAGCTTAATGCTTATATTCGCAATTTCTGGTGGAGAGGAGATCTAGATGGGAAGGGGATTAATTGGTTGAATTGGGGTCATATGACTTTGCCGAAGCATCAAGGAGGGATGGGTTTTCGAGACTTTAATTCCTTCAATTTGGCTCTTTTAGCTCGGCAAGGTTGGCGTTTATTGAAGTATCCTAACTCGTTTTGTGCTCGCCTGATGAAAGTAATTTATTTCCCCAACACTTCCTTCTCGTACGCTACCAGAGAAAGGAGAGCGTCGTGGGCATGGGCAAGTCTTCTTCAGGGCCGTCAACTGCTTCATGAGGGTGTTCATTGGCAAGTGAACGATGGAGCTGCCATCAATTTCTGGGATGACAAATGGATTCCTTCCATTCCTGGGTTCAAAGTTCTCTCATCAAAACCTACGGAGTCCGGGATTCACCATGTTCAGGATGTTATTGATGCCCACTCAAGGAGCTGGAGGATTGAATCTTTGACAAACCTGGTGTCTGAAGCCGAAGTCGAAGCTATTAGACTAATCCCAATTGCTATGGACAACACAGCTGACTCCTTTGTTTGGCATTTTGAGTCCAAAGGTGAGTATTCGATGCGATCGGGTTATTCCACAGCTTTGACTCAA
This sequence comes from Camellia granthamiana, assembly GCA_036172215.1. Lineage (NCBI taxonomy): Eukaryota > Viridiplantae > Streptophyta > Magnoliopsida > Ericales > Theaceae > Camellia > Camellia granthamiana. The sequence goes on along the minus strand of JAXFYN010000049.1, from coordinate 1,038,726 downwards.
GTGAGCAGGGGTAATTCTTCCCCTCCTTCTACCTCTTTCCAGCCTCCTAAAACATTTTGGAAGTTGCTGTGGGCTTTAAAGGTTCCTCCCAAACTCAAACATTTTTGGTGGCGGGTGTGCAACAATGGGCTCGGTACTAAAGAAAATCTGTATCGGAGGCGTTGTGCTCCTTCGAATCTTTGCCCGATTTGCCAAGAGTTTCCAGAAACTATTGAACATCTTCTTTTTGGTTGCGACTGGGTCCGAGCTGTTTGGTTCGATTGTGATCTCAGGTTCCCTCTTGTTGATGGTCCTAGCTGCTCGGTTCTTCGTTGGTCTTGTAATCTGTTAGAGCAACTTCATTCTGTTCATGAGTGGGAAAATCTTCTTGTCTCTGTTGTATGGATTGGGTGGTATATTTGGAAAGACCGGAACAACTTGGTTTTCAACCATCATCCTATAGAGCCCTCCTCGACGTTATATCGAGCTCGAGTGGCAAAGGAGGAGTTCGACTCAGCCACTGCTTCTGGGGCTGTGAGGCAACATCGAAATTTACTGGATTGTCTTCCACGGGTGGCCGAATGGCAAGCCCCCAGCACCGGGTCCTTTAAAATTAATTGTGATGTGGCTATCAAAAAGGGGTCTCAGTCGGCTTCAACTGCGGTTCTTCTTCGAGATGACAGGGGTCAATTGATTGATGGTCATACGCACAGCTGGAGGGTGAGTTCCTCGTTGCAAGGCAAAGCTTTAGCCTGTAGGTGTGCATGTCAATTAGCGGTGGCTTGTAACCTTAACTCGGTAGAGATCGAAGGGGACAACAAAGAGGTTATCAGCTTGTGTGTTTCCGAAGATGCCCTGCCGTGGGAGTGTGGAGCTATATTCAAGGATATCAAGAGATTGGCGACTCAGGGGCACTTCTCCTTTCATTGGAGTCCTCGAACAGCCAACAAAGCTGCGCATTGGGTGGCCTAAGCCTCCCTCCATGGATGTCTCCCTCTTAACTGGGTTGGCCAACCCCCAACTCCCTTGGAGTTCTTGCTTAATGCCTCTTAGCTTGTCTCTTTTTGGTACTGTTCTGTTTCTAACTTTCTTGTGTTCAACAAAAAAAAAAAAAAAACATACTAAAAATAAATAAAATTAGGAGGCCTTCACAGGAACGAGGCCTGAGGCAGCCGCTTGAGTGGCCTAGCTCTAAAACCAGCCTTGGAAACTATTTTGCTCCGTTATAATTACTACTTATATATTATCAAAAATAAAAAAGAGTGTGAGAGAGATTTAAAATGTGAAATTTGTTATAAATTAATAATTATAAATATGAATATTTTTATACAAATTAATGCTATATATTATGCACATAGTTAATAATTGGCTAAGAATATTTTTCAATGAACTAACAAATTGAAACCATCCCAAACTGCGATATGGTTATTTGTCAATCTGTCATTTAATTTATAATTTTACTCTTAAACTACTGAATGACATCACATACACCCTACACACTTCCTATTCTATTACAATTCAACAATATTATAAATTCAAAATATTTATTTTAAAAAAAATTAATAAATTATATTTATTTTGAAAGTTAGGCGAGCAAAGCTCCCAAGTGGGTGCCCATTATATAATATCTATTATAAAGTGTACAAATTTTATAATTGTAAATTTATTTGTGAGATTTTGAAATAAGTGAAGTAATCATACATATTTTTTTTGTTAGTAATTTTTCTTACCATAAAATGTCATAACAAAAAAACATAAAGTAAGATAATTTTGCTATTCATAATTTTAAGGTGCACATTTTAAAATCATTATTTGTAACTTTATCACAACGTGACATAATAGACTATAAATATTTATAAATTTTATCAAAAAAATAGTAATTTTTTTATACGTGAATTTTCTTAGGGGTGCACAGTCTAAATTGTCCTAATATTTAGATGTTTTACTCTTTCATTTATATGACATAATATAAATTAAAAATTGCTATGATATCGATCCTATTCAATGTAGCTTGTTGAATCAACTAATAACTTTTTTTTTCTTTTTTAATTTGAAAATTTATGAGAGTATTAGTGTAACTTTCGCTTATAGTTTCAAATATCGAAATAACTCAAAAAGTTGAAAAAAAAAAAAAAACTAATTATATAGAAGTTGTAGAAATAGTACTTTTAGCTCTTGATTTCTGATAATTTATTTTTAGTATGAGAAAAATTACACTAAACAGACCCATTATCCAACCATAATATAAGTTTAAATTTGCTAACTTATGAAAGATAGACACTTGATTTGTTGAAATGATTTATCTCTATTATTATTATTATAAACTAACAGTTAACCCGTGCAATGTACGTATTATTTTTTTTTCAAAAAAAAAAAATATTTGATAGTACAATATGTGTTATAAAAAAATAATTTTATTTTTAATTTTAATTTAAAATTAAAATTAAAGTATGATTTTAATTATTTATTTTGATAATATTGGTGCTATAGTTCTATAAAATTGTTATTTGAATACTTATATATGTTAATTTAGTTAAATTATTTATGTATTTTAATAATTTTAGTTTTATCGTATTATAAAAGTGTAATTATCATATAATAATTTTGTATGATATATTAAATAATAAAATAAATACTCATTTTGATATTAAAAACAATAGTTAAATTAGAAGAAGAATTAAAACATAAAATTAAAAATAATTCCAACTATTTAATTTTCTTTTATATTCATTTAGAAATAAAAATATCTAGAAATAAAAATAATATAAAATTTATTAAAAAAATTAAATATAAGTATGTTGTAGTTGGATTATTATATAATGATTTTATATTATATATATATATAAAATTATAATATTGTAAAATAAACACTCTTAATTAAATTAAAATATCAACTATATAAAAGAAATTTAACAACAATTAATCAAGAAAGAATCACATAACAACATCTAAACTCAAAAAGAAAAAAATAATGAAAAGATACAAACGATAGATACATCTCAGTATATAAAGTGATTAATCATCTGTAATATGATGTCAAAACATAAAGGGTTAATTACACTTTTACCCCCTAAACTATCACCATTTTGTTTATGTAGTCCCTAAACTATTAAATTGGTTTTCTTAGTCCCTAAACTTTCACAAACTCATTCTACTTACTCCCTAATGGTAGATGACGTTAATTATTGAATAGAAAATGGGATCATGTGCACGACACATGAGCTACAAGGTTGGTAAAATGGCTAAATTAGACATTTTACATATATCTCTATTAAAAAAAAAAAGAAAAAGAAAAAGAAAATCAATTGGAGGGAAACTTAGCAAATTCTGTTTCCACACACCAAGTTTCCTTACTCCACACACTTAATGAATTTTTTCAAAATCACAATTTTATCCTTTAACAAAATTACCATCTCACCCACCGCCATCTCACCCACACATCTCACAATTTCTCCATACACATCTCCCCATCACCATCTCACCAACCACTTCACTGCTAGCCATCGCCTTCCATGCCCAAACCTCAACTATACCAAGCGGGGAACAACACCAGATTGTATAACTTCTTCAATCGGCGGACTTCGTTCTGAAAATGAAATTTGAACAATTAATCTTCCAAAAGTTAAATAGAAAACATATAGCCCCATCTATCAAAACATGATCATATACCTATTAAAAGCAATTTATGGAATTGTGTTTACATGTCACGCCCCGAAATAAATCGACATGAACTACCCACATAACTATTACATCAACTTACTTCCAAGATAGGATATTAACCATAACCCTTTACATAGTTCCAAATGTTACCAAAATATCCTTACATGCCTTTATACATTTATTTACAACTAGTACATGAACCGATAGCATGCAAAAGAAATCATTAACTTACAACAAATAAGGCCCTCAAGGGCTTACAAGTTCCATGGCAATAGCCTGGTTACATAAAATGGTCTCTCAGACCCAAACACATTAGCCCTTGGCTTACAACAAATACCACAACAAGATAAGAGTCAAACTACTCTTCTTCAAACATCTCCATGCCCTTAGCTTGGCGGGGTCACCACATCTTTACCTGCACCAATCCCCATAGGGGTGAGCATAAAGCCTAGTAGAGATTCCTCACAAAGTATATACAGTTATGCCAGTACCATCAACGTTAAAAATACATATGTAATGCTGTGCAAGTGCCGATGTTGAAGGAAAATTTTATCTCAATGCACTATTTCAAAATCATCATGTTCTCAATGATATTCAATGCAATCTCATCAATTTCAAACTTTCAATATTTAAATCAACAGGGGCGGTAAATACGACACTGGCAATCCCTAGGCTGGTGTCTGCAAGTAGACTCTACGAGTACAACCAAATTGTCATTTTTACCGGTGCTAACCGGAAGGCTCGACACCTATCCGCGCGGCTTTCGGGTCTTTCACCCTGGACACTCAGGCCAACTTATCAAACTCATCTACACCCCCTATCTGGACTTATCAACGTATTTACCCCATACACATTTCCATTGGTTCTCATTATAATGATCTTTTTCAAAATGAATGCTTTTCCAACTCATGTCATGATATGCAATGACTTTAAAACAATTGAGAAAATGATGCAACATTTACTAACTCATAGCATTCTTTTATATTCAATAACAAGAAATATGTCTACAACCATATTCAACATCACATTTTCATTTCCTCCTTACCATGTTCTTTCACAAGATGTCCATGCGTCTCCAACGCACAATTACACTTTCTCATTTCACACAATAGCCATGTGTCTTCGACACACCACAACAATTCCTCAACATTAATTCATCATGACCAAACTTTCAATATGGCTAACATGCCATCATTCATTTCACTTTTCTCTTACACTACAATTAAACATTTACATATCACTTATGGCACTCAACAACTTGCAATCTTACCACTTTACATAAACATACAATTATCAATGGATTTCAAAAGAGGGTTTAGTCTCCAACACACACATATATATATATATATATATATATCATGACTTCACTATTTTGTTAAACATTTGGTGAGACTTAGTCTCATACATGCTCTTAATACAAGAAAATATATAATTTCAAAGGCACAATCATTATTTTTCAAAAGCCCCAATTTCTAGGGTTTTGATTAAAAAAAAAAAAAAAAAACTCCACCATTTTCTTATAAGAGCTCCATCACACCATTTTCCATGAGTTTGATAGAGGAAAACCCACAAAATAATAGTAGAAGGTTAAAATACAAACTCACATTCAAGACCCTGTTCATTTTGAAATCAAAATCAAAGAAACCAACTCAAAACTTCAAAACCCTTTTTAAATCGACTTTAATCTAGCAAAACTTGTATATATAACTCAAGGAATTCCTACCTTAAAGCTTGATGAAGAAGGATGAGTTGAAACCCTAGCCTCAAAGATGAGAAAAACTTTGGATCTCCAACACCCAAGTGAAGCCCTAGCTTTGGATTTTCAAGATTGAGAGAAAGATGATGAAGATCTTGACCCACAAATTTGCAAAATCAAAGTGTATAGATGTTTTAGGAGGTTTTCTAGAGAGAAGGGAGAAAAATATAGGGTTTAGAGTGAAAGAGGAGAGAGCAAAATGTGTTATACATTTGGATTAAAAAGGTATAAAAAACAGAGTTTCAGACTGCCCGGTTGGCCGCTCGTGCGGCCATTTTCTCCACTCGTGCGCTCTTAGACAGTAGCCAATTTCTGGGTGTCAAACTTGGCCACTCGTGCGGCCACTCCCACCGCTCGTGCAGTACAATACCGCACGTGTGGCCTAGGGCTCCGCTTGTGTGGTCCTGGCCTAACAGCTCAAAGTTTCAACTTCGTCCCCGGCACCTCGAACTCACCCGTGCACCCTCCGAGACAAACAAAATTTAACACCGAACAAAAAGACACTAGAACTCCAATCTAGGGAACCATCTCAGACATCTCAAACCCAACGAAGGCACATAGAGAACGAAGCGAAGAAAGAAAGAAAAGGAAATGAAAGGAACCAGGCCGTCACATTACAAAAGTTGCATTGAAGGGTGTATATTAGATGTCCAATCTCCATTGCCAGTGGAGAAAAGACACATGAAGCTCTATCAATGGGCACAAGCAGATAAAGAATTCTTGAGACTGTTGAGCAAGAACAAGCAAGAGGAAGCCTCATCATCATCATCATCATCATCATCATCATCACCATCTTCTTCTCCTTTTGGCTATGCAAGGCCACCCAAAAATCTCCATGAGAGCTATGCTTAGAGACAGAGATATCTCAGAAGTTACACCTTTAGTACCAAGAAACAAACTACTGCATCGAAGACAAAGAAGTGGCTTAGTGGAAAGAAGAACTACTTGATCAAACCCAACAATGATCCAAAGGTCAAGAAAGCTTTTGAGAATAGGTCGTGTTCTTTCATTGATGCTTTGCTCAAGTTCATGTTCCTATTTGTGGCTGAAGTTGATGTTCATGAAAATTAAGGTTTTTGGAGTGAGAAAGGATGGAATGAGAGGATGTGCACAGAGAAGGTGAAGGTATATTTAGAATGTGAAGAGTATGGACTGAGATAAAGAAATAAAAATCAAATTACTAAATGTGTGGATTGAGAAAAGATGTACACAGAGATAATTTGGTGTGTGGAAATAGAATTTCCCGGAAAACTTAGGCTCTGTTTGGTTGTATTCTCAAAATACAATTCTATTATATCATTCGCGCTTCACGTTTGTTGAGGAGTTTCAAATTATAATTCCACACTCACTTTTGAAAACTCGATCGAAGACAGGAAAATTTAGACTAACCAGTTGTCCCACCAGTCATCCAGCTAGTTGATCGGAACAGTGCAAATTTTTTTTTTTTTTTTTGCAATTGACATATGTTAATTTTTATATATTCGAAAAAAAATATTTTCCAATTTTTTTTTTTAAAAAAAATTATGTGCTTTAATAGAATTTTGAGTTATATGTTTGGTTATGAGTTGTAAATTTTTGTATCAAATATCATATGTCACATCAAAAATTTCTCACCCAATTCAAAATTCTTTCACCAAACAAATTTTTCACACTCAAATCATAATTCCAAAACTCACAAACTTAAAATACAACTCCTACTCTCAAATCATATTTAGAAAAACTCTACCAAACACAACCTTATATTTTAAAAACTACCTAATAAAGTTCCTATTTATGGATCTGCTGTTTATGGATCTTCTTTATTTTTTATTTTTTATTTTTTTTTTATCAGATGGATCTGCTGCTTTGAGTTGGTCAACATGTTTCTGGAATGAGTGCCAAAGGAATTGGGCCATGTGCTTTGTCATACAGGAACTTTGGTTTGATTTGGATTTGATGAGCATATATAGATATCTATCTATCTATGTGCTACCAGGAAAGTTTTTCTGCTATTAATTTTCTTTTTTCTTTTTTCTTTTTTAATGAAGATATACAAAATGTCTAATTTAGCTCTTTCACCATTCTTGTAGCTCATATGCACTGCACATGATTCATTTTCTGTTAAATAATTAACGCCATCTACCATTGGGGACTAAGTAACATAAATTTTTGAAAGTTTAGGGATTAAGAGGACAAATTTAATAGTTTAGGGACTACATAAACAAAATGGTGATAGTTTAGGGAGTAAAAGTGTAATTAACTCAAACATAAAAGAATTTATTATTCAACAATTGAAAAAGTAACTTAAGTAGTAAATCTAAACTTTAGAAGTTTCTCGAGCGTATGATTGTTGTGCAAGTTTTTCCTTTTGTGAGTTGTGATTATATAAAATAATATAGAAAAGAAAGTACAATTTCATATATAGAATCACTATAAAATTTAAATGACAAATCCATAATATATAATAATATAGAATTAGTATTAGGTATAGACTAATGTACGGAAAAATAAGAAAAAAGAAAAAGGTAATTTAACATTAAAAAAAAATCATAATACCCTTGAAAGAATTAAGAAGAAAAACATAAAACACAAAATTAAAATTGGAATTGGATTTGTAAGTTATTTCAATGTAACATGAAAAATATATAGAAAAGAAATATTTATCAAATAGAATCCACATAAAATAAGTAAAGTTAGTATAATTTAAATTAAGTTTGAATTTGGGTAAAACTCTATATCCCCCTAAAAACATCCCCCTAATCTCCCTAATTTCCATATTAAGTAAGAAAAAAGAAAGAAAAAGGAAACAGTTGCCAAAAAAGAAAATTATGGGGATTAGGGGGAGCATTTTTAGTGCTCTCAAACATTACCTATATAGCTAGTGAGAGTGGCTGCACGCAAGGCAGGCAACCCAGTGCCCATTATAAGTGTCTGCTATTCGTTGTAGAAATTTCCTTAATTGTTGTTCATTGTTTTATTTATTAATTTTTGTTGGGAATCGAAGCGAAAATTAGCAGAAGAAGGGGAATAATACTACATTAAGAAATTCTAAAGTGAAATGTTAAAGCAATGAATACCACACCTATAAAAGAAACCCAAAATAATTTAAAAAATACCAACAAGGGTAGGACATCCATACACTAATAAATGTAAACATTACACATTTCTAAATTCTTTCCAATCATAAAAACCATCTTAGGGAAGCCTATATAAGAAATAACACTGTTTAAGACAAGCCTAATTTGTAAAAAATAATTAGTAAAATCTCCTAATCTGTAGATATGTCTTTTAATCAATTGAATGAGAGCAATGAAGAAAATATATAAACAAAATAAGATATGAACATTGTACAAATGAAAATAATGAATTTATATTTATCAATGACAAGTAGCATAAAAGTTCAGCCTAGGCATAACTATTATGTTTCTCCTTGAGACTAAAATAATGAAAAACTGTTAACTTCCTTTGCAGATTCACAATTTATGCAAGTTGGGTTGCATCTATAGAGCCAATCCTTCAATTATTTGCTCAGAAAATGCTAAGAAAATAACTAAATGGGGAATTATATGCCTCTTAACAGCCTTTTTTTGTTTTTTTTCTTTTCAACTTTTTTTTAGGGTGCGCTATTAGAACCCCTTTTAAAACCCATTTTAAATTATATAGCAGATGGAAAATTAAAGAGTATTATCTAGTTAGATGATGCACTACATCATTGGAGTACAATTTTTTTTTTTTCAAACAACAAATTTGAAAATTATTCTAAAAGATGAAAACTATTTAAGCTATTCTTGGTTATTACATGGTGAAATATTTTTTAGTTTTCCAACCCTGATAATCTTTTGGGATCATCCCAACTAGCAATGGTGCTTTCAATCAAATACCTTCCACCAAAAGCAAGCAAACAAATCAATCAAACCACACAAGCCACCTCAAGGATTTCAATTTGTCTTCAAGGAAAAAATTTATGCAGTAATGATCAAGTTATAGGTGCATGATCAAAATTTGAACCAATTAATCAGATATAAAAAGCTATACAAACCTCTTGTGCATCTTTGCCTTTGGTAACTGCCTTATTCTTGTTATTCTCTAAAATGATGTGCCCAAGGTTGGTGTTTGGTACATCTTTTATAATGTACAACTTCATAGGGAAGCTTCCACTCCATTTATCTTGGTACCAAAAATTCATATCTTTACTGAAGTCAACAGAGCTAGTCAGTCTGCAACACCAAAGAATTAGCCACTGGAACAGATGTCATATGGACTAAGCAAACACAAAAATCCAATAATTATTAAGAAAGATTTCACATAAGAGAAAATGTAGATATGACGATTCTTGTCATTTTCCCTGAAGCTATGTTTCTTTGCTGAGGGTAAGAAAAAGGAAAGGGAAATAAAATTACTTGAATATTTTTCATTTTTAACTACACAAAAAAAAAAATTGAAATTTTTTAGAAATTCCTATTCATTTCCTTCTCATTTTTTTAGTCCAACAAAAAACAAAACTTCTCTCCATTTTTCTTTTCTTTTGTCTTCCCTTTTTGTTTCCCTACATAAATCCTAGACCCAAACAAAGCATAATGTCACAAACATAAATGAAGTTAGAAGAGCAACCTCAGTATATCAAATGCAAGACCAAAGAAGAAAAAATTCACCAAACCCACAACCATTTTTTCTAGCTTTCCTATTATCATCATTTTGACTTTCTTTTTTTCTCTTTCGTTCTCTTTCATCACCAAGAGTCCCACTCCTGTTCCACAACCACTATCTCATGTGCCAAATCATTGGGTTTTAATATCCTTTGGGTCAAAAAGGGAAATTTAAATTTTTTATATGCACAAAAGAAGAACAAAGTTTGCGATTCTGATGGGTCGTTTAACACATCAAATTAAACACTAAATTACACCAAATTCTTTTAGAATAATGGCAAGTTCAAGTGTCGATCTACAGGGACAATTGTAAAATTAAACTAATTTAATTGATAAATTCCTAAATTAATTTTGATGAAAAGAATGATTGATCATAACCTAATTTAATAACGAATAAATTAAACTAAATAATTAAATTATCAATTATAACTGAAATTGGATTTACTGAATTGGGAAAAAACCTAGGGCAAAGAGTCCACCACTAGTCACGTAAATAAGGTTTCCAATTGACAACAATTATGTTATGGTTTGAACGGATTAATGTTTCGCAACTATAAGTTCAAAGCATTTAATAAGAAAATCATCACGTTCAATATACAAGCACGAACCATCTCAAGTAGTACGAATCATTCACTCTAAACTAGGGTAGTGACATGACTCGTCCCTCGTAGTATGATTCGTCTCATACCTTGAATGTGAAAGAATAGAAAACTCATATATAGAAGACATTCAACAATCACAGAAAGCCAAATACTTGAAGAGATAATGAAAATTATATATAAAAAACTTCTAAAACACCATACAATTGTTCAAACCTTTACATAATTGAAAATCAAAAAGAAAAACTAATTACATGGCTAGGGTTTCATCAAAACCCTAGAAAATGAGACTAGCCACTCATGGAGGAGTGGAAGGAGGTAGATGGAGAAGAAGCCACCATGAGAGACATGCTTGAAGCTTCAAGTTTCTTTTCTTTTCAAACCCTAGCCTCTCTTTCTTGACAAAACTACTTCCGAACCCTAATCCAACCTTTTTCTTGCCTATTTATCCTCTGGTGTCTTTCCAAACAGGTTTAAAACATCTGGTACGTTTTCCTAGAAAAAGTCAACGCACGTGCGGGAAAGTCAACTCTCTCCAAATTTTGTCTTTTTGCCCATTTTATGCTCCGACTATGTACAACCTGATTGACAGTCAACACACATAAAGTATACATTTTGACAAGCAAGTGAAGTTAAGAGATCCTAATTAACGGCCTCAATGATGTACAATTCGGCCTTAATCACATCCCCCAACTTACAACTTGCTAGCCCTCAAGCAAGTAATAAAAATAAAATAAAATTAAACAAAATCTAGCTATTTCCTCTTTCGTGGGAAAATGGTTGCATTTAGCATATGCAAGAAGCCTTTAAACCACAAAGTTATCCCAAGTGGACGAGTAAAGTTTCGTGAGGGTTTCCAGAAATGATACCCACAAACATTTTCATATTCATATACGCCCAACAATTAACCACACTACTCCACCTAACAATCAACTTATGTGCCACTACAGTGTGATATTAAAACATAATGAGTCATTAAAGGCACAGTGGACAAGCATGAAGGAACCTATTGAGTCAAAACCATAATTCAGTTAATACAAAAGTAAAGTCCCTTGTACTTGTGCATGCTAGTTGACAAATCATCAGTACCCTTGGTGAAAAGTGCAATCTCCATATTAGTTAACTGTCCACTATAATAGCCCAGTGTAACTTATAATAACACCCAACATATACAGAAAAAACTAACTTGTTGCAGCCAAGATTCTCAAAATTTTGTTTTTATTTTTTATTTTTTAAATGACTGTGCAATGTCCTAATCCATTAAGCTTTCTAATCAACCCATGTAGCAAGTATTAGGCCAATGACTCCCAAACCAGATGGTTTTAGGGCACTAGGTGTAGAGACTTCCCTACGGGCTTAATAACTCGAATGGAAAAGGCTACGAATTCGAACAAGTCATTCTCCTTATTTTTTCCTTAACTGTGCAATGTTTAAGTTCCTTAAGCTTTCTAATTAACCCATGCAGCAAGTATTGGGCCAATGACTCCCAAACCAGACGGTTTTAGGGCACTAGATGTAAAGACACCCCTACGGGCTTAATAACTCGAGCTAAAAAGGTTACAAACCCAAACAAGTTAAGTTTTTTTTTTTTAAGAGAATCTTGGCTCCTCATTTATTCTTTTCTACAACCCTAGTATTATCAATGATGTACACCAGGGATTATAATAAAGAGGTCACCGCTATGAGAGTGTGTTCATGTGAATTAAGGCATACTTATGGCAAGTGTACTAATACCACAAGCACAAATGACTCCCCTAATGCAAACATCACATACAAGTATCTACCCAATAAATCCTTTTCATACAAGTCTACTATGCTCCCCAATTAACATATACAAATATCATCACCCTACTAGCAACAAGTCACATTAAGTGAAGTAATGCAATCAAGTGAAACAGGTATAAGCATGAATGATTGAGCCAAATAGAAATGCACAAAAGAAAATACAACCCTCATCCCCCAACTTGAATATGACATTGGCCTCAATGGAAAAGTAAAGAGAAATGAGAGAAGATTACCAAAGATTGTAGGTGCAGATCCAGGTAGGCATATAGTAACACACACACACTTCACTTCTTTTTTTTTTCTTTTTTTTTTTGAGAAGAAGAAATAACTAAAAAAAATAAAAATAATAAAAATAAAGCAATATACAGTGGGTACTACGGAGAATCCGGTGGCGGTGGTGGCGGGAAATGCTGGGCAAAGAAGGCATGCATCAAAGATCGCGCCTCAAAGGCTTCATCCTGAACCCATTGCTGGATGTCGAGCTGGCGGGCGTGTAGCTGGTCGAAGGCCACCTGAGAATAGTCTCGATGTGCCTGAAAATCCGTGCGTAACTCCATGAGACTCTGGTGGTGATCACGAAGAGTACTATGGACCTGATCTACAGAGTGCTGAAGCTGTAAGTACTCCTCGCGAGTCATGTAGAGTGGGTCCCCTTAGGGAGGCACGGGGGGAACAGGATGAGGTGGGTGGTCGTGTACAGGGTCCTGGGCCTCATCAACCGGGGCACCAACCTGCTGCGAGATGTGAGACATGCTATGCTGCCATTCCCGTTGGCTGAAAGTCGGATACGCTCTATCAATCTCCTCATTCTCAGCAATGGGGAGGTCATTCAGCTCAAAGACAAGTGTCAAAAAATTAGCAAATGGCAGTGGCCAAGTCAGGTTCTGCATAGGTTGAGGCCGAACTGCCTCTCGTAGAAATTTTCGCACATGCATCCAAATGATATGATCCAATGAGACTTGATAGCCATGCTGATAACCCTGTAAAACCCGAACAAACTCCAAACGACGCTCAGCTCTATGCCCAAGTGGAAGTGCATTCGTATGGACCACGGAATCAATGAATAGCAAGCGGCTAGGCAGCTTGCTCCGTTGCAAGCATGTGAAACTGGTGTCACTGTGGGTCCCTAGGAAGTATTGCTAGATGAGGCTATGTATGGGTTGTTGACCCTCAACTTCTGAGAAGGGCTGGTATTCTAGCTTGGCAAGAAACCCTAACGCGGTGGCAATCATGGATATAGTGATGTGGACGATATGACCATCAATGGTAGATAGGAGTCCATCCTCACAGGTTCTGGTGAAAGAGTCATACCAGACGAGGATAAGTGGGCACTGTCACAGTGCAAATACCCAACTATTGCCGGAGTTGGAGCTACTCAACAACCCAAGAAGTGTCCGAGTCATGCTAAAAATATGGAATGTTGAACTGCGTGAGCTTGTGAAGCGGGCGTGAAGCCCACTCCGGCCGTGGCAAGTCACCCGATGGTGGTGGTGAGGATGGTGGTGACGGTGGCGGTGGTGGCGCCGAAGAGGTGGAACCTCTGGCCTTCTTGGAGGTCCGAGCGGAAATACGTCGACTCATGTCCTGCACACACCAAAAGCAAATAGACACAAACTCGTGGAACCAATCATGAAAATAAAGCAAAATATGAAAGCACAAGTTTGCCCACCAATAAATCACATGTAATTCTCAGTTGTGGTTATATATATATAAACTAAAAGAAATAAACTAAATAATGACTAAATAATTAACTAACAGAACTAAACTATTTAAACAACCTAAACTATCAAGTAGAGAATGAATTAAGAAAATAAAATAACAGAAACTAAAATAAAATAAACTATAAATGAAACTATAGGATAAAATTAACTAAACTAAACTATAAAATAAACTAAACTATAGAATAAAATAATCTAAACTATACCTTTTTTTTTTAACTAATGACTAAATAATTAAACTAACAGAACTAAAGTATTTAAATAACCTAAACTAGCAAAGAATTAATTAATGAAAACAAAAGAAAAATGAAATAACTAAATAAATACAATAAAATATTAAACAAATTTTTTTTTTTTGGTGTGCTTGGCCGCACGTGCGTGCGCCGGAGATGGCCGCACGTGCGGAGGTCGTCTTCTCCATGCGATTTTTTTTTTGGGTGAAGTAAGAACCAGATCAAGCAACAAACAAAAACAAAGATTCTACAAATTTACTCCTACACCCACAAATCTACACAAAAAGAAAAATTTACCTTGAAAAAAAGTGGAGGAAGAGAGAAAAAGAATGGAGATTCGCCAAAAAAAAAATGGTGGTCGTCGGAGATTTGTCGAACGAAGAGGAAATAGTGATGCCGGCGGTGAGATGATGGTGGTGAGGAAGAAGAAAGAAGAAGAAAAGGGAAGAAAAAGGAAGAAGAAGATGGTGATGGTGGGTTTGTGAGGTTGAGAGAGAGAGATAGAGATAGATGAGAGGTAGAGAGAGGGTCTGTGAGTGATTGTGAGAGGAGTGGATAAGGTTTTGATGAGATCAATATTTTTTTTTTCAACATCAAAAATAAAAAAATAAAAATAAAATAAATAAAATACTATGTTTTTTTATACATATACTTTTATATTTTCAATTTTTTAATTATTATTTTTTTAATTTTTATAATGAAAATAAAAATAAAAATAAAAATAAATAAAGAAACAAAATCTGTAGAATTTTTTTTTTTTTCACAGAAATCGCCACATGTGCGGGAGTGTGCACCTCACATGTGGACGCCCACCCTGCACGCCCCCACGTACCTTCTTTTTAAGCAGTACGCAATTTTGAAGATTGAAAATTTTGCCGCACGTGCATGGGTGGTGTCGCACGTGCGGGATTTTTTTTTTCTGTTTTTTTTTTTTTTGGTGGAACAACGCTCCGTGCGTGCGGGAGTCAAGCCACACATGCGGCTTGGTTGACGCACGGCCCCTCCGCACCTGCTTTTAAAGCAGTGTGCCCAACGGTGAAATCAAGTAATTGCTGCACGTGCGGTGTGTATTCATGCATGTGCAGGATTTTATTTTTTTTTTCAACTTACACCAAATGCAACAAAATTTTTTAGTAAAACTATATATAATATACATTTTAAAAAAAATTAAAGAAAATTAAATAAAAACCAAGTACAACCCAAAGCAAACTTAACCATTTCTACCTTCATTTGACATTCGAAATAAAAATAACACTTTAGAAAATATCAGAATGCCTAATCTTCACGCGAAAACCAGCGGTACTATTCTCCCTAACTGTGTTTATAACTTTCCATATTCTCCAACACGGTGACAGACTAGGTTGATTCAATATCCAGAATCGAGGCACATAAAGCTACCTCAACCTATGGGGCTGCTATACAGAGTTCAAGCCGGGGTAGTTTTGAAGCAATCTCCACACCCCTAGGTATTTAAACTAGACTCTAGTCTCGGAAATTCCAAACATTTGTTTCTAGGCTTTGCCATTCGAACTCTAGTTTCCACCATCTTAGTTGGTCTCCTAGGAACTCACTACAAACATGGTTAGGTGGCTATACCAGACCGTTAGATGCCGTTTGGGCATGGCTAAGACCAAAGGAATTACACCTTTAGAGGATTTAAAGTATCCTAGACGCAAATAAAGCACAACAAGAACAAAGAAAAGCAGAGTAGAATAGAAGGGAAAGAAAAGAGAACAAGAAATCAATCTATCAATCATAGTAAAAAGGGTCCATCAAAGCAATGGACTCAATCATTTCCCCATTCCAAATCCCCTCTATATATGGCTTCAGTCTTTGGCTATTCACTTTGAAAGTGTGGCCAGTCTTTGGATCTTGCACCTCAACGGCACCATGAATAAATGCCTCAACAACCACAAAGGGACCATCACATCTTGATCTAAGCTTACCCGGAAAGAGTCTCAATTTTGAGTTAAAAAGCCACACTTTTTGGCCAGGTTCGAAGGATTTTCTATTAATGTGCTTGTCATGAAATTCTTTAGTCTTAGCTTTAAAAATTCCCGAACTCTCATATGCATCATTCCGGATTTCCTCCAATTCATTAAGTTGCAATTTCCGGTTAAGCCCAGCCGCGGCCATATCGAAGTTAAACTTCTTTATGGCCCACAATGCTCGGTGCTCGAGTTCAACCGGGAGATGGCAAACTTTGCCAAACACCGCCCTATATGGTGACATCCCAATGGGTGTCTTATAAGCAGTGCGGTAGGCCCATAATGCATCAATCAACCGTTGTGACCAATCTTTCCTATCTGGCCTCACTGTTTTCTCTATTATGTGCTTTACCTCCCTATTTGAGACTTTTACTTGGCCACTAGTTTGAGGGTGGTATGGAGTGCCAACTTTATGAGTGATAGAGTATTTCTTGACTATCGACTCAAAGAACCGGTTACAAAAATGCGTACTCTGATCATTTATTATGGCTCTAGGAAACCCAAAACGACTAAAGATATTTTCATGCAAAAATTTGATTACCACTCTATGATCGTTTGTTTGGGTAGTTATCGCCTCCACCCACTTAGACACATAATCTACTGCCAATAGAATATTCTCAAACCCGAATGACGACGGGAAAGGTCCCATAAAATCAATCCCCCAAACATCAAATATCGCCACCACAAGAATAGGGGACATTGGCATCATGTCACGTCGAGATATCGAACTCATTTGCTGACAGCGCAAACAAGTTCTACAAAATTGATGGGCATCTTTAAAAATTGTGGGCCAATAAAACCCGCTCTGTAAAATCTTGGCAGCCATTTTATGCCCACTAAAATGACCGCTACATGCAGAAGAATGACAAAATGTAAGAATGCTATGCACCTCACTCTCTGGCACACACCGTCGGATCACTTGGTCGGAGCAATATTTAAACAACTCTGGATCCTCCCAAAAGTAATACCTGACCTGCGAAAAGAATCGATCTTTGTCTTGCTTAGACCAATTCTGCGGAATTTGCCCAATGGCACAATATGTGCAAACCACGGGGGACTGGCTCGTGACAGCTTAAAAAGTTATTCGTTCGGAAACGAATCATACAAAATAAAAGGGTCACTAGTATACTCAACGAGGATTCAGGAGAGGTGATCCGCCACCACATTCTCAGATCCTTTCTTATCTCGGATTTCTAGGTCAAATTCTTGTAGCAACAATATCCATCTAATTAACCTAGGTTTGGTCTCTTTCTTTGATAGTAAATACCGCAAAGCGGCATGATCAGTGAAGACTATGACCTTGGAACCTAGAAGATAGGACCAGAATTTGTCTAAGGCAAAGACCATAGCAAGCAACTCTTTCTCAGTGGTAGTGTAATTCAATTATGCATCCGAGAGAGTGCGACTTGCATAGTATATAGAAAATGGTGCCTTATTGACCATTTGGCCCAACACTGCCCCGACAGCATAATCGGAGGCATCACACATGATTTCAAAGGGAAGCGACCAATCTGGTGATTTCATGATTGGGGTAGTGGTGAGGGCCATTCTCAGTGTTTTAAACGCCTTCAAGCATGCCTCATCAAAGATAAAAGGCGCGTCCCTAACAAGTAAATTGCACAAAGGACGTGATATTTTACTAAAGTCTTTGATGAACCTACGGTAAAAACCTGCATGCCCTAGGAAGGACCTATTTTGACGCACGGAATTGGGTGGAGGAAGGCCTGCAATGAGGTCAACCTTAGCCTTGTCTACCTCTATACCTCGAGGGGACACAATGTGTCCCAACACTATACCCTCACGAACCATAAAATGGCTCTTTTTCCAACTCAAAATTAAGTTTGCCTCAGTACATCGTTCCAACACTCTAGTCAAGTTCCTAAGGCATTCCTCAAAAGATGGTCCAAACACCGAAAAATCATCCATAAAAACCTCTAAGAATTTCTCCACCATATCGGAGAAAATGGCCATCATACACCGTTGAAAAGTCGCCGGTGCATTACATAGCCCATAGGGCATGCGCCTGTAAGCAAAAGTGCCAAAAGGGCATGTGAATGTGGTCTTTTCCTGGTCAGCGGGGTACACCGGGACTTGATTATACCCCGAATAACCATCAAGAAAACAGTAGAAACCCTACCCCACTAACCGCTCTAAGATCTGGTCAATGAAAGGTAAGGGAAAATGATCATTCCTAGTCGAGGAATTCAGTCTCTTATAATCAATGCACACTCGCCACCCAGTAATGGTTTGTGTGGGGACTAACTCTCCTTTCTCATTCTCAACAACAGTGATGCCCGATTTCTTGGGCACCACTTGTGTAGGACTCACCCACTTGCTATCCGAGATGGGGTATATAATACCCGCATCCAACAATTTCAATACCTCCTTTTTCACAACCTCTTTCATATTAGGATTAGGTCTCCGTTGCATTTCGCGAGAAGGTTTGGTGTCCTCCTCTAGGTGTATATAATGCATGCATACGAAGGGATCTATTCCTTTCAAATCAGCCACTGACCACCCTAGAGCACTCTGATGTGCCACGAGAACACTCATTAACTGACTCTCCTACGCTGTAGTCAAGTCAGATGCAATGATGACTGGTAAAGTATCCTAGGGCCCTAAAAATGCATACTTGAGTGTGGCCGGGAGTGGCTTCAACTCAAGTGTAAGTGGTGTGACTAAAGATGGTATGGCAAGCTCTCTCGACAGAGGAGGAAGTGACTCAAACCAGGCTTTCCACGGAGAAAAATCCGGTGTAGAAGAAGCATTAAGCAAGACATTCATCTCCTCAACTGACCCATCAATATCAAAATTTTCAAACCCAAAATGAGCTAGACAAGCCTCTAAAGGGTCTTCTATAAGAATGGAGGGCAAAACTTCTTCCACAACCTCATCCACAACATCCACAAATAAGCACTCTTCCCTCTCATGGGGTTGTTGGGATGCTTGAAAAACATTAAGTTTCACTTGCATGTTACCAAATGAAACTTCCATCACCTTGGTACGACAATTAATGCATGCATTGGCCATAGCCAATAAAGGTCGGCCTAAGATCACCGGGATTTGTTTCCTAGAACTGGCTACCGATTCCATATCTAACACCAAAAAGTTAACAGGGAAGTAAAACCTATCAACCTTTACTAGTACATCCTCAATCATGCCACGTGGCACTTTGAGGGACCGGTCAGCCAACTGAAGAGTAACAGTAGTGGGCTTCAACTCGCCAAGCGCAAATTCCTTGTACACAGAGTACGACAACAAATTGACACTAGCCCCTAGATCTAATAAGGCCCTATTAATGAAATGGTCCCCTATAATGCATGCAATGGTTAGGGCACCGGGGTCCTTAAGCTTAGGAGGTGTGTCATTCAAAAAGATGGAGCTTACTTGCTCCGTGAGTAGGACCTTTTGGGACACATATGTCCTAGATTTACGCTTTTGCGTACAAAGGTCCTTCAGAAATTTGGCATAGGAGGGTACTTGCTTAATCGCCTCCAACAAGGAGAGGTTGATTTTTACCTGTTTAAAGACCTCAATCATTGCCTCCATAGATGTCGTCTTCTTATTAAAAGGGGACAGTGTATCAAGGCATTGGGAAAAGGGTGCCTTAGGCACATATGGTGCCTTGGGCTCATGTGAAGTGCTAGGGACTAAGCCATCCCTCTTAAGTGTTTCCCCCCTCACCCTTGCTCTCATTGGGTGTACCACTGTGGTTACCCTTCTTAGCTCTAGTTGCATTAGACGCAACTGACTGAGGCTCTAACTCCCTCCCACTTCTCAAAGTAATCACTGCTTGCACCTGCTCATGGTGCTTTCCATTCCCACCCGAACTCTCTGCCCCGTATTGTCCCTTAGGGTTGGACACAGTTTGACGTGGTAATTTTCCCTCCTCTCTCCGATTTATGTTGTTAGCCATTTGACCCAATTGAGCCTCTAGCTTGGCAATAGAGTGAGTATGAGAGTGAACTACCGGTGCCAACCCCTTAAGTTCTGAGAGAACTTCCAACACTTAAGTCTCAAAGGAAGAGTTGCCCAGAGGAACAGGTGGGGGTTGTGGTTGCCGGTACGATTATGGGGGTCGATAAGGTTGCGGTGGTCGGTAGGATGATTGGTTGGCAAAATTATTAAAATTCTACCTTGGTGGTGGAGGATTGTAAGAAGTGCCTTGTGAAAGGGGTCTCTATGAAAAATTATGGTGATTTCTCCATCCGAGATTATATGTGTTGGAGTATGGGTCGTTACCTGGGTAGGAGAATCCTTGAGCTGCATTCACATGCTCTTGGACTAACTCCAAAAATTGTGATGCCGAAGGGCACTCACTCAAGTCATGAGCAGGGCTCGCACATATAACACATGCCTCGTGAAATTGAGGCTGATCTTGCTGGGTAGGGGCATGTCCCGCAGCTAATAATTGGTCCATCTTATGGGACAGTGCCCCTACTTGTTGGGCTAACTCTAGGTTTTGCCCGACCTAAAAAATGCCCCCTCTTTTCGAGGCTCCAACCACTGGTTCCCGGACTTACCGGGTTGCGGAGGCATGGTGAAGGGAATTATCACTTAGGTTCTCAAACAATTGCCATGCCTCGGCATCATTTTTGGACATAAATGTCCCACCACAGGATGAATCCACCATTTGGCGGAGTGGCTCAGTTAAGCCATAATAAAATGTTTGAACAAGTTGCCAATCAGGCACTTGGTGGTAGGGACACTGTTGGAGAAGGTCTTGAAGTCTTTCCCACGTCTCATGGAATTGCTCGCCATCCATTTGAGCAAAGTTTGTGATGGCTCGCCTAAGTTGGTTGGTTTTACCTATGGGAAAGTACTTCTCCAAGAACCATTGCTGTAATTGGTCCCAAGTTATGATTGAATTAGCTGGTAAGGAATTCAGCCAGGGTTTGGCTTTATCCTTTAATGAGAATGGAAACAATCAAAACATTAAGGCCTCATTTGTGAAATTCTGGATCTTCACTGTCGAGCAAATTTCCAGAAATTCATTCAAATGTTTATAAGGATCATCATGAGTTAGTCCATGGAATGATGGGAGCATTTGTATGGTGCTGGACTTAATCTCATAATGAGCAGCAGTGATGTTAGGTAATTGGATGCATGATGGTGATGTATATGCAGTGGGTGTGAAATAATCTTTAAGGGTCCGGTTAGGCACATTCGAGACATCTGGATCTGCCATCTCTAATGGTTCAATGTATGAATATGAATACTCAAGCCTAGGAACACGAGCAGAGGCCCTAAGTCTCCTAAGAGTCCTTTCTAGTTCAAGGTCCAAACTCCACAATTCAGGGCGACAAGAACGGCGCCCGTGCATACACTACCCACACACACACACAAAAAGTTCCGACTCTGTGCACTAAGTTATGAAAGCAAAATACCAAAGGGAGAAATACTCACAGCAGTTTAACGAAAACACTTTACTCGTCTTGCGGGTGCTTAACGTGTAAACGTTGCCTCCAGTCTCTAATTGAGCTTTGTCTTTCTTTTTTAGCACTTTGGTGCTTTGCTTGCGAGTGTTTGCTTCTGTTTACGCACTTTAGTGCTGCAGTTTTTTTTATATAATTTTTAAAGCTCGGTTGGCTCCGCTTGCACTTCAGTGATAGCTTCCACTTTGAAACGCTTTGCACACTTAGCAACACGAAAGCATAAAATACTAAACTAAAAATTAAAATAAGAATGTAACTTTAAATTAACTAATTTCGCCAAAAGTCCCTGGAAACGGCGCCAAAATTTGATGGGTCGTTGAACACATCAAAATTAAACACTAAACTACACCAAATTCTTTTAGAATAATGGCAAGTCCAGGTGTCGATCCACATGGACAATTGTGAAATTAAACTAATTTAATTGATAAATTCCTAAATTAATTTTGATGAAAAGAATGATTGATCATAACCTAATTTAATAATGAATAAATTAAACCAAATAATTAAATTATCAATTATAACTGAAATTGGATTTACTGAATTGGGGAAAAACCTAAGGCAAAGAGTCCACCACTAGTCACGTAAATAAGGTTTCCAATTGACAACAATTATGTTATGGTTTGAACGGATTAATGTTTCGCAACTACAAGTTCAAAGCATTTAACAAAAAAATCATCACGTTCAATGTACGAGCACGAACCACCTCAAGTAATACGAATCATTCACTCTAAACTAGGGTAGTGACACGACTCGTCCCTCGTAGTATGATTCGTCTCATACCTTGAATGTGAAAGAATAGAAAACTAATGTATGGAAGACATTCAACAATCACGGAAAGCCGAATACTTGAAGAGATAATGAAAATTATCTATAAAAACTTCTAAAACACCATACAATTGTTCAAACATTTACATAATTGAAAATTAAAAAGAAAATCTAATTACATGGCTAGGGTTTCATCAAAACCCTAGAAAATGAGACTAGCTACTCATGGAGGAGTGGAAGGAGATAGATGGAGAAGAAGCCACCATGGGAGACATATTTGAAGCTTCAAGTTCCTTTTTTTTTCAAACCCTAGCCTCTCTTTCTTGACAAAACTACTTCCGAACCCTATCTAGCCTTTTTCTTGCCTATTTATCCTCTGGTGTCTTTCCAAACAGGTTTAAAACATATGACACATTTTCTTAGAAAAAGTCAACACATGTGCGGAAAAAGTCAACGCACGTGCGGGAAAGTCAACTCTCTCCAAATTCTGTCTTTTTTGCCCATTTTATGCTCCGACTATGTACAACCTGATTGACATTCAACACACAGAAAGTATACATTTTGACAAGCAAGTAAAGTGTTAATCATATTATTTAATTTTGATGATGTCTAAAATATTATTTAATATACATATTATTTGTCACAAAATATTATCTTTTTAAAATATAAATATTTGTTAAATATTATTTAAATAAAAATATTTTTAAAAACTTTACTATTCACTTTTTGAAAAATAGGGTTAATTACTATTCATCTTTTGACAAATTGATTAGTTATATTATTTTGACAAAAATGATTGATTGGTTGCATTATCTTGACAAATGTGATATTAATGAGTTGTCTTTTTTTGACAAAAGTGATATATCCAAATGTAGTGGTAGGATATATTTAGTTTAAAATCTCTACAACATATATAATATTTTAAAGAGGGCATATATTTGCAGATCCATCATAAATATTATTAAAGAGATTTTTCTGTATGCAAATAGTTGATTAGAACATTATATATATAATGCATATAATATAAATAGAATACATCACGTGCGCTATTAAATTTTTTACATTACATTGATTATATCATATCACACTACACTACATTGATTATATCATATTATAATCAAACAAGAAGAAAAATATGGAGTTATATATATATATATATATATTATAAACAAGATGGAGCAAATCATTTGTTTGTTTAAAAGTTGTGAACTTTGTATTAAATTGTCTACAAAAACGGTGGCTCCATGTTTGAAAAAGACTAAAAAAGGGAAAAGAAAAAAATTAGTCTTATTTTTATCTTTTTAAATTATTAACATTTGCTGACGTTTTAAAATCAAGGAGTGTGCTTATGTAAGCCATGACGTCAAGAGCATGCTTATGTAAGCCATGACGTCAGCAAGGAGCGTCCAACGGGTATATTTTTGTGTATAAATAGAAGTATTGGATGTGGAGAAAAATCAAGAACTTGAAGAGAAAATTTTCTGTGAGCTCCAAATTGTATTCTGCTCTTTCACTTTCAGATCTAAGTCTAGCATTTGTTCTTACACTTTCATATCAACTCTTTGTGAGAGAATTATTGTAAAAGAGGGTTTAAATTACCCTTATTCTTATTCCTTATTTTTTAGAGAGATTTTATAAGGGTAAGGCTTTTATTGTTGAGTGAGGCTCAATAGATAAGAGTAAGTCCTGTGCCAAATCCACAAGCTTGGTGGTGTATTTATTCAATTGATAGTAAAGAAATTCTCAAGGAGGTTCCTTGGGGAGTGGACGTAGGCCGGCATGCCGAACCACTATAAATCGCAGTGTTTGATTTTCTCTCCCTATCTCTCTTACTTTTATATTGATAATTATTATTCTGTTTTTTTTATTTATTAAAATTCTGAATATTGTGTTAATTTTAATACTGTGAAATTTTTAATAACCTAATTCGCCCCCCCTCTTGGGTTGCCTATCTGGGGTAACAATTGGTATCAGAGCCTAGACTCTAGTTTCTGTGACTTAACCGTCTTAGAGTAGATCATGGAAACTCCTAGGTATTCCTTACCCGAGGGACAAGCATCTAATAGGCCACCTCTATTTAGCGGCACAAATTTTAGTTATTGGAAAACTAGGATGACCATACATATTCAATCTAATGATTATGAATGTTGGAAAATTATTTGCAATGGTCCAAAAATTCCTACCAAAACTGTAGATGGACTTAGGGTACCAAAACCTGAAGATGAGTGGGATGAATCAGATACTAGAATGACCCAAATTAATGTCAAAGCTACAAACATGTTGTACTGCGCCTTAGATGCCAACGAGTTCAATAGAATTTCCACATGTAAAACCGCAAAAGAAATTTGGGACAAGTTTATAGTGACTCATGAAGGAACCGAACAAGTTAAAGAATCTAGAGTCAATTTGCTAGTCCATAATTATGAACTTTTTAAAATGAAGCCTGATGAAACTATTCATCAAATGTTTACTCGTTTTACTGATATTATTAATGGTTTAACTTCTCTTGGCAAAACATATACTAATGCTTGAAATTGTAAGAAAAGTGCTTAGGTCATTGCCAAAAAGTTGGGAGACAAAAGTCATTGCCATTACCGAAGCCAAGGATTTATCAAAGCTAAGTCTAGATGAGTTAATGGGATCTCTCTTAACTCATGAGCTCATAATGCAAGAAGGAAAGGAAGAGGAGGACAACAACAAGAAGAAAGGAATAGCCTTCAAATCCACCTCGAAACATCAAGAGGATAAGGAAGATGATTCAGATGAGGATGAGGAAATGGCATTCATCACTAGAAAGTTCCAAAGGTTTGTGAGAAAGAAACAAGGCGTACGAAATTTTTTCAGAAAAGACTTCAACAACAGGGATTTTCAAAGAGGACAAAATCACAAAAAATCTGAAGTAACCTGCTACGAATGCAACAAACCTGGACACTACAAATCAGAATGTCCAGAACTTAAGAAAAAATTCAAGAATGACAAGAAGAAAGCTATGATTGCAGCATAGGGAGAAGATAGTGATGAAAGCGACACAGAAACCGAAGTTTGCAAAAACGAGGTTGCTAACCTATGTTTAATGGCACTTGGAAATGAAAATGAGGTAAATGACGAATCCTTTACATTTGATGAATTACAATTAGCTTTTGATGAATTACATGCTGAATTTAAGAAACTTAGTTTGAAAATAATTGTCAAAAGAAAGTAATTTCAAGTTTATCAAAAGAAAATGAATCATTGACTTCCAAGATAAATGTTTTAGAAAATGAAGCCATGAAAATGAAAAAGAAAAATGAGATTTTAACTCAAAAAGAGTCTTCAATTTCTGAAAATATTTAGTTGTATTGCAAAAAGAAAACGAGTCTTTAAAAAATGAGCAAATTATTTGAAAGAAAATATTGAAGACTTGAAAACTACTCTTTCAAAGTTCACTCAAGGTAGAGAGACTTTAGATAAAATTCTTAAAATCAAAACCGTACTTTTGGTAGAGCCGGAATTGGATATAAACCTTTTTCAAAAGTAAAAACTGCCAAAAATGGTTTTGTATATGCATCTTCTAATCATTCTCATCTCACATGTCATTTTTGTGGAACAAAAGGTCATATTTCACCTTCATGTTCTATTAAAAGAAATCCTTTTGCTAAAATAAAAAGATGTGGGTCCCTAAGGATATCTCAAGAGTGTCAAATTCTAACTTTTATGGACCCAAGAAAAAATGGGTACCAATAGAGAAATCAAATTTTTGTAGGTATGTTTCAAGAAAAAATCCAGTAACGATAGATGGTATCTCGACAGTGCATGTTCGAGGCACATGACTGGAAATAAAGCTATGTTCGCCACACTCCAACCAAAGGATGGCGGATATGTGACTTTTGGCGACAATAGCGAGGGGTAAAATCATTGGTGTAGGAAGTATTGGTAAAAATCCCTCTCCTATTATTGAAAATATTTTATTTGTTGAAGGTTTAAAACATAACTTGCTTAGTATTTTGTCAATTATGTAGATAAAGGTTATAGAGTTATTTTTGAGAAAGCTCATTGCACTATTGAAAACACCCTAGAAAATAAAACTTTATTTATAGGTTATAGACATGAGAATGTATGTGTTTGATTTGCACGATTTGTCTTCTCATTTTAATATTAAATGTTTATCTGCTATAAATGATAGTGGTTGGCTTTTGACATAGAAGATTAGGACATGCTCATTTTGATTTAATTTCCAAACTTTCAAAAATGAGTTAGTCATAGGTTTTACCAAAAATTGTTTTTGAAAAAGATAAACTTTGTGATGCATGTCAATTTTGGAAAACAAACTAGAATTTCTTTTAAATCCAAAAATATTATTTCAACTACTAGACCGCTTCAACTCTTGCATATTGATCTATTCAGACCATCTAGAACATTAAGTTTAGGAGGAAAATCTTATGACCTTGTTTGTGTTAATGATTATACTAGATATACATGGGTATTATTTTTTAGCACACAAAAATGAAGCTTTTTATAATTTCTCAAAACTTTGTAAAAAAATTCAACATGAGAAAAATCTTAATATTTGTAGTATTAGAAGTGACCATGGTAGAGAATTTGAAAATGATGATCTTATTATGTTTTATGATGACTTAGGAATAGATCATAATTTCTGTTTTATGATGACTTAGGAATAGATCATAATTTTCTCAGCCTCTAGGACTCCTCAACAAAACGGTGTGGTTGAAAAAAAAATAAAACTCTTGAAGAAATGGCTCGTACTATGCTTTTGCGAAAATAATTTGCCTAAATATTTTTGGGCGGAAGCTGTTAACACTGCATGCTATGTTATAAACTGTGCCATGATTAGACCTCTTCTTAAGAAAACACCTTATGAACTTTGGAAAAGTAGAAAATCTAATATTAGTCACTTGCGTGCTTTTGGTTGTAAATGCTTTTTATTAAATAACAATAAAGATAACTTAGGAAAATTTGATGCTAAATCGGATGAAGCTATATTTCTTGGTTATTCTATGTCTAGTAAAGCTTATAAAGTATTTAATAAAAGAACTCTACTTGTTGAAGAATCTATGCATGTTGTTTTTGATGAATCTAACGACATTATTTCCAAGAATCTTGTAAATAATGATATTGTAGAAAATCAACCAAGCATGGAGAGCATTTACAAAAAGGAAAATGAAGAAAATCCATTACGCGAACATGAAGAAGAAATGACAATGGAGAAACTTCAAGAAATATATGCTCTTCCAGAAAGTAACTCAAATCTTCCAAAAGAATGGAAGTATGCTCATGGCCACCCCAAAGACCTCATCATAGGAGATGCGGCGGAAGGTATAAAAACTCGTTCCTCTATTAGAAATATTTGTGGTAACTTAGCGTTTGTTTCACAAATTGAACCAAAATCATTTTTAGAAACTGAAAATGATGAAAACTGGATTTTAGCAATGCAAGCAGAATTAAATCAATTTGAAAGAAACGAAGTTTGGTTTTTTGACCCCTCGACCTAAGGATCATCCCGTTATTGGTACAAAATGAGTTTTTTCGAAATAAAATGGACGAATCTGGAGTTGTTACTAGAAATAAAGCTAGATTAGTAGCTCAAGGCTATAATCAAGAAGAGGGAATTGATTTTGATGAAACTTTTGCACTAGTTGCTAGACTTGAAGTTATTAGAATGTTACTTGCTTTTGCGTGTTTTAAAGATTTTAAATTATATCAAATGGATGTTAAAAGTGTTTTTTTTAAATGTGTACATTTCGGAGGAAGTCTATGTTGAACAACCTCCCGGTTTTGAAAATCATAAATATCCGGATCATGTTTTCAAACTTTCAAAAAGCTTTATATGGCCTGAAACAAGCTCCTAGAGCATAGTATAAAAGATTGAGTAATTTTTTACTTGACAAAGGTTTTGTAGAGGAAAAATTGATACCACACTTTTTATAAAAATCAAAAAAGAAGATATGCTAATTGTTCAAATTTATGTTGATGATATCATTTTTTGGTACTACTAATGAAAATTTGTGCAAAGAGTTTGCTAAAGATATGCAAGGTGAATTTGAAATGAGTATGATGGGGGAGTTAAATTACTTCATTGGTCTACAAATTAAATAAACTAATGATGGGATCCATTTAAATCAAACAAAATATATCAAAGATCTACTCAAAAGGTTTGAAATGGAATCAGCAAAGCCTGCAGCAACTCCAATGAGCACATCAATAAAAATCGACAAAGATGAGCAAGGTAAACCTGTAGATGAAAAGAAATATCGAGGTATGATTGGTTCTTTACTCTATCTTACTGCAATATTTAGTGTTTGTATGTGTGCACGTTTTCAATCCGCACCGAAAGAGTCACACATCACCACAGTCAAACGTATTTTCAGATATCTTGTCGGCACTCCAAATTTTGGATTATGGTATCCTAAGGGAACCACCTTTGAACTTTGTGGTTACTCAGATGCCGACTTTGCGGGATGTAGACTTGATCGAAAAAACACTAGTGGCACTTGTCATTTTCTTGGACACTCACTCACTTCTTGGTTTTGCAAAAAACAAAGCTCAGTGGCTCTGTCAACTGCTGAAGCAGAATACATTGCCGCCGCTGGGTGTTGTGCACAATTGCTTTGGATGAAACAACAACTTCAAGATTTTGGACTTCACTTTGATCATATTCCTATAAAATGTGACAACACAAGTGCCATTAACCTTTCAAAAAATCCTATTCAGCACTCACGCACTAAACACATTGAAATAAGGCATCATTTTCTAAGAGATCATGTACTCAAAGGTGACATTGAACTCGAATTTGTGCCTACAAATTGTCAATTAGCTGACATATTTACCAAACCTCTAAATGAAGAACAATT
The DNA here is from genome assembly GCA_036172215.1 of Camellia granthamiana. Taxonomy (NCBI): domain Eukaryota; kingdom Viridiplantae; phylum Streptophyta; class Magnoliopsida; order Ericales; family Theaceae; genus Camellia; species Camellia granthamiana. The sequence goes on along the minus strand of JAXFYN010000049.1, from coordinate 1,009,335 downwards.
TTGTTATATTAGAACAGAACTTGGTATGATGAATACTCTAATATAATGTTTATATTAAAAAATGATTTGTTTTTAATAAATAATTAAATAAAATAACTATAGTAATAATAATTATTATTATAAAAAATAATAACAATAATAATATACATATATTTATATATATAATTTTTCTCTCTCTTTCCCGTTCCGTCTCTATCTCTCACCCACTCTCTCCCTTACTCACTCTTTTTCTCTTTCTCTTGGTCTCTCGCTTTCCTCTTCTTCCTCACATCCTCAGCCGACTCCATCTCCATGCTCACCATTATCTACAACCATTTCCACCATCCACAAAATCATCCATCACTTTCATCACTACCATCATCTACCCAAATCCCTCACCAATCCACCGAACTCCATCACTTCTCCACCCGAAATCTGCATCACCATCTTTACAGATTCATCAGGTTCCATCATCGATCCATCAAGATCCGTGACTGATCCATCAAGATCCATTACCGATCTACACAAATTCGCCACCAATCTACCCAATCTTCTCCATTTCTTTCAATCATCAAGGTCATCACCGATCAACATGTTAAAATTCTTGTTGCACTGTGTTATATTTTTTTTACTTGTTATATGTGCCCCAAATTCTCTTGAATTTAATAATGGTTGCTTCTACCTTGTCTGAAGAAATTATTTTTATTTTTATTTTCTCCTTTTATACTAGTGCACTTGTTGTAGTCGTTTATGGCCGGATCTTAAGGGCCCTTGGTATTATAGATTGGTAATTTATTTTTTCAAATTTATGTAATTTTTAGTGCATTAATTCAGGGGGAGACTCATATATTTTGAGATTAACAATCATTATAAAAATACATAAAAAAAAAGGCGTGTGTATATTCTGTGCATAATTTTAGGGGAGCATATATATCATATTTTTTTTGCCATACTCCTTATCTGCACCAACAAACAATTTTTTTTGTGCAAAAACAGAATTAAAAAAATAATAATAATAACAATAACATAAAATAAATAAAAACAGAAGAAATGCTCAAAATTTTATTTCAGAAAAAGAAAATATTACTCGATTACATGTAAATCTTCAGAAGGCTTCACAGATTTCTTCTTTTTCACTTCTGTCAACAACTTTTCATGAGCCTCTTTTACATGTCTCTCTCTATTTTCGATTTCTGTGTGTCTTGGCATTATCACCGTTGCATAATAATGCACTGCATTCTCCAACTGTGCATTTTTTCTTTTTAGCTCTTTCTTCTCCTTACACATATTAACTACTTGTTGTTTTAACAAGCACACCTCATCTCTCCATTGCTGATTTTCTTGTACTCTTGCTTGTAATCGTCGCGCCATATTGGAAACTGCAGCCATGGCCTGATGTAACAACGCCCGCGAGGGACCTCGCTACAGTTCGGACTCGATTTTGTTGCGGTTCTTAATCCTGAACCAAAGAGTCCAACTCTAGCAAATCGTTTTGAAGAAAAAACTGATTTTTGAAAAGAAGTGCCAAACATGGACTGCTTTGCCAGATTACAGAGTCGCCACCTAAATATTTTTTAAATGGGAAATTTAGGAAACCCTGACTCGATGCCGAAGGCCACGTGTCCGTCATAACCAAAGTAGTCTTGGCTCGGGAGCTTGGGTACGATCGGGGAAGGTCAGCTATGAGCACCCCCTTTCGCCCGGTCTGAAGACCGGCCTCTACTAACCGTGATATCCAATTTTGAAAACATTACATGTTCTTATTCCGGTTATTAGCCTAGAATTACTATGTTATGCGCACAGCAAACAAGTATAGACCAAATCGCCTAAATTGGAACAAAACATTTCATGTTTGTTTATTTGAAAATGGTTTGCTACTCGTAAGTAGGCTAAAATGCAGGTTTTGCCACCCTCAAGTGGGCTTTAGAAAAGACAGTTTTGCCACTAACTAGTGGGCTTAAAACTCACAGTTTTAACGCATTGTCCCAATTTAGGTAATTCGACCTCCATCCACAGGCATTCAAGCAGTTATATCACATAAGCAGCTAGCCTCATGGTAATCATGCTATTATGGCAACATTCACACGCATGCGATATGCTAAAGCATAAAAGCTCACCTAGTACTCCAAGCCAAAACAGAAACTAGTTAGTAATCATATGCATGATCCTAGTTCATGTTAAGTGGCTAATGCAACACATGCAGAGAATGTAATCTAGACAGGCTCGGCTATCCTAAACATGGCATATGAAATGCTACAAATAACACGTATTCAATTTGGAATTGAAATACAATGCAGTTTGTATGATGTACCGAGCCCGATGCATGTCAACAAATGCATGGATGCACACATGCATTGCATAAGGTATGCTAAAATAAACGTGCCCTAATACCAACCATCAAAGCAGGTAAATAAAAGGGAAGAAAGAAATGGGGGTTGGAAGACATACACACACTCACCCACACTTATTACAAACTTGCCCTCACGCGGAGGGACCAAAAGAATAGTACAGTCCCAAAATAACACAGTCCAAATACAGAATAAATTAATTATTACAAAAAATCTAATTATCAAATTAAATCCAGTATATATAAAAAAGAAAGAAAGAGGGACCTCAGCCCTGCCTCGGGATGCGCGAATGATGCATGCTCGAATCCGACTCGCCCGGAAATCCGCATCATGACACTGCTGCCTCTGTTCTTACTGCCCCGTCTCTCCAAAAATTGCCAAAGTCTCAGAATACCTTCCTTGCATGCTGCTGTGCACCACCGGCTGGATAGAATGGCCACCGGCCATGTAAAATGATCACCGGCTTCATTAAAGGTTATCGGTTACTCATAAAGTGCCGGTCAGCACATTATACTGCCGGTCGGCAGAAAGTTCCTACAGGGGACAGTTTTGACAGCAACAGCAGACAGACAGTGTATGGCATGGATTTTAGAGCAGATGTAAGCATGGCTAATGCCTCCTATCATGTTTGGGGACTCAAGGAGACATGGCCCTTGGTTCTTGGGCCATCAATTATGCATGTTGATGCATGATGGCCTAAGGAACCAAGGTTGCATTTTAATGGTATTATGCATGCAACATACAAATGAAATCCAAGACCTTATCATGTGTTGGTCAAGGGCCTTGGTGACCAAGAGGTAGGACAAGTTGCATCACTTATGGTATGAACTCATCCTAACCCTCAACTTGGCTTGACACCCCAAACCAAGTAATGCAATGTATGTTATGCAAACATGGCTCCACAATGCAACCTAATACTAAGATGCAAACATGCCAAATGTAATGCAACATGCAAAGTGCAAATGCAATGCAAACAAGGGTAAATCAAGCATAGGGTCATCATGCTACAACACTTAATGAACCAAACATGTAACAAGCATAAGGCAAGCATGCAATGGTGGACTAGACCATAATGGGGCAGACCTCAAATCTCCCCAAAACAGTGGCGAAAATGGACTGAAAAGGTGGACAAATATTCATGCAAACATGCAAGCCAAAAGGCCTAAGGCTAAGGCACAAAGTGGAGCATTCCATTGCCTACAAACATGACCACTCATGGCCTATATAGGACAAGCAAAAACAGATTTTTGGTATGCAAGGACACACCCAAAACTCACACACATGGCATCCCAAAAACTCTAAACACACAAGCATGCATAAGACCCTCTTTAAAGCATAAGAGGCCAACAATTCAAAGCATGAATAAGATGGTAAATGGAGACACATAAACATGATATAAGAGCTGAAATATGCATGTTAAATGACTCCAAATTACTCAAATAACATAACCTACGCATGTCCATGGATCACATACTCAAGGCTAACAAGCCATAATGCAAAGTAACTATGTCAAGCACACCAAACATGATAAAATCAGTGGCTCACAGCCCTTAAATGTGGCAAAATAACACTAGTATCTTCATGAAGTGAGGCTAATATATGTAAAGAACATGGCCTAAATACAAGGCATATTTCCTAGCATAATAGAGCATTACAAAGCAAGTACAAGATGCAAGCTAAGGGCCATAAATCCAACCTTAGACAGAGGTTAGATATAACCTAAAACACCCAAGAAAGCTCTGAAATGAGGCCATACAAGGCTATGCACACATGCTATCTTTTAGGCCAAATACAAAGGCAAGCAAAGGACAAGGGGGAGAGGGGTGTCCCTCCCCTATTTAAGACTTGAAAATGCCTTCCTCACCGCTGAAAACCCACTGGTTTTCAGTGGTGAGAAGACCAAAAACACTAAGTAAACAAGGCCTCAAGAAAAGGCTCCAAAATGGCCAAAACAAGGCCTAAGAGGGTGAGACTCTACCCAAACCACAAAACAATCTTGATGAATGTTCTTAAGCAAGGAAAAACAGGTCTTTTTTATGTTAAACACAAATCCAAAAACACAAAGCAAGAGGGGTAGAAAGCTAGTGCAAGAATGGGGAAACTAAAGTAACAAGCTCACCCTTGAAGATCCTTTGAAGAACAGGTAGAGCAGCCCTCCTCTAATGATCAAAACTAGTCCAAAACTACCACAAACAACCTTCCAAGTCCCTCAATCTCGGAGCTAGGTGTAATAGTGTGTGTACAAGTGCAAAAGTAAGGTAAAACACACTTTTTAGGTTTAGAACACACACACAAGGATGAGAGAGAGGGAGATATAGATATGCATGGATGTATATCAGAGATATAGAGATATATCTCTGGTTTTTGTCTTCAAAGATTCTAACCTAGCTCAAGGGAGATGAAATGAGCTTATATAGGCAAAAATAAAGCCAAGACTTAATGGCTAAGCAAGACAAAAAGGTTCAAGGGGGGGCAAAGGGGTCTTGGCTTCTTGGAGAAGCCAAGACAGCTGTCCAAGCTTCTCCAAGAAGCTTGGGCAAAAGGGTCAACCTTCTAGAAGGTTTAGGGGTGCAAAGGTGCAAAGGGGTCACACCTGTGCACCAGGACGAGTGATGGTGTAATCCAGCTGGCACAGCTGGCATGCACCATACCTCAGGGGGTTCAGAAGGGTCATCGGCCGGCCAAAGAAATCACCGGCACAAAAAAGTGCCGGTCGGCAACATATAGTGCCGACCGGCCAACGTTTTTGAGAAAACAGTGCCGACGGAGAAAAGGGAGTGCCGGTAGCATATGCAAATTGAAGCCCCGGAAGTTATCTTTCCAATGGCGCAAACCTTGCATTAAAATTCCTCCTATGCAAAAAGTTATGCCCTTTGCCGTGAAGCCGCGCAGACTCGATCCAACCGGGATGATGCCCAGCTTCAATCAATCATATCTCCTCCACCCTGACTTGGCTCTAGGAGATTCTTGAATGAAAAATGAAGCCCCGGAAGTCTTCTTTTCAAATATGGTGGCCTCATAGCTTAACTCCAAGTATGCAATTGAATAAGCCCGATTTAGCGAGGGCTGCTCGACTCTCTTCTACCTGGATTCATGCCGAACTTCTTCTCCAACCTATTTTCTCCCCTCTTCTCCTCTCCTTTTCAACTTCAAACCCCGAAGTAAGGTGTTTTGGAAGATTTTTCCAAGATTTCATCTCTCTTTCATTCATCTCCACTTTGTCCTTGCTCGGTTTACCGAAAAGCGCAACATTTACCGAAATGCGAGCGTCGGAACATCGTAGGAATTTTATTTCAAAAATGTTTTGAAAGAGAGGGTTTTAAGGTCTAAAAACCATCCAAAATAATTGTGGTCCAAAATGGGGTGCGAAGTTGAGATTCGCCTCTCTCCTTGCGGAAGAAACTGAACCTGTGCCCTGCACACCTTTCTTCACCAAGAAAACCATCAGTAGTGCCCAAGTCTTAAGGGCGGTCAAAAATGGGGTGTCTACACCTATTTACTAAGAGCCATAGTTTTATTAATAGCATCGAAATCATTTCGATTACCAATAACACTAGAACCCTCATTTACAGGCCTAGCATGTGCCTGCGTCACTGGTACTCTCTCATTTGCCTGCATTACAGGCACCTCATACAGGTCCGACTCATTGATCGACAAGGTAAGGAATGACATGATTACAAAAGAAGCTAAAACAAATTTTTCTCTCAAACACTTGATGATTTCGTATCTTTGTCTATGATCTGTGTCACTTTTTATACACTCCATCACTCTATTACTCGATGTATATCTGCTCAAATCATTTGTTTGTCAATATTTTCTGCGCTCGAGATGCTCCAAAATCCCCACAATGATTCCGACAAGACAGAAGGCCTGTTATTTTATTTTTGGCTGCTCAGCTTATTTCATCAACTGTGTTTGTTTCATCTCTTCATCCTTTATTTTGATGATGTCAAAGGGGGAGAAAAAATATGATTTTGATTTTGCTTTTGAAAATTATATGTTGCAGTATGTTGCAGGGTTATCAAATATTTTGTTAATTTTATTTTGTGTCAAATCCATACAAATATTACCATCATAAAAAAGGAGGAGATTGTTAATTATATTATTTAATTTTGATGATGTCTAAAATATTATTTAATATACATATTATTTGTCACAAAATATTATCTTTTTAAAATATATATATTTGTTAAATATTATTTAAATAAAAATATTTTTTAAAACTTTACTATTCACTTTTTGAAAAATATGGTTAATTACTATTCATCTTTTGACAAATCGATTAGTTATATTATTTTGACAAAAATGATTGATTGGTTGTATTATCTTGACAAATGTTATATTAATGAGTTGTCTTCTTTTGACAAAAGTGATATATCCAAATGTAGTGGTAGGATATATTTAGTTAAAATCTCTACAACATATACAATATTTTAAAGAGGGCATATATTTTCAGATCCATCATAAATATTATTAAAGAGATTTTTCTGTATGCAAATAGTTGATTAGAACATTATATATATAATGCATATAATATAAATAGAATACATCACGTGCGCTATTAAATTTTTTACATTACATTGATTATATCATATCACACTACACTACATTGATTATATCATATTATAATCAAACAAGAAGAAAAAGATGGAGTTATATATATATATTATAAACAAGATGGAGCAAATCATTTGTTTGTTTAAAAGTTGTGAACTTTGTATTAAATTGTCTACAAAAACGGTGGCTCCATGTTTGAAAAAGACTGAAAAAGGGAAAAGAAAAAAATTAGTCTTATTTTTATCTTTTTAAATTATTAACATATGCTGACTTTTTAAAATCAAGGAGTGTGCTTATGTAAGCCATGACGTCAGCAAGGAGCGTCTAACGGGTATATTTTTGTGTATAAATAAAAATGTTGGATGTGGAGAAAAATCAAGAACTTGAAGAGAAAATTTTCTGTGAGCTCCAAATTGTATTCTGCTCTTTCACTTTCAGATATAAGTCTAGCATTTGTTCTTACACTTTCATATCGACTTTTTGTGAGAGAATTATTGTAAAAGAGTGTTTAAATTACCCTTATTCTTATTCCTTATTTTTTAGAGAGATTTTGTAAGGGTAAGGCTTTTATTGTTGAGTGAGGCTCAATAGATAAGAGCAAGTCCTGTGCCAAATCCACAAGCTTGGTGGTGTATTTATTCAATTGATAGTAAAGAAATTCTCAAGGAGGTTCCTTGGGGAGTGGACGTAGGTCGGCATGCCGAACCACTATAAATCACAGTGTTTGATTTTCTCTCCCTATCTCTCTTACTTTTATATTGATAATTATTATTCTGTTTTTTTATTTATTAAAATTCTGAATATTGTGTTAATTTTAATAGTGTGAAAGTTTTAATAACTCAATTCACTCTCCCTCTTGGGTTGCCTATCTGGGATAACATGAAGTTAAGGGATTCTAATTAACGGCCTCAATGATGTACAATACGACCTTAATCAGATTCCTTTACAACAATTGAAAATGTGGCCTTCAAAAACTACAGTCGAATATGCTAAGTTTTGTTATTTTAGAGAGTATCAAAAATATAATAATTAATCTTATGAAACAGAGCACATATGAATGATAATCTTCAGACACACACACACACACACAAATCAAGACTCAATTAAGATGAGATAATATAACCCAAATGGTAACATCTATGAAATTGAAGAACAAAAGATAAAAATGAACTACAATTAATGAATGAGAAAGAGTACAGTAGATAAAAATCAAAATGAAGGACAATGTGTCTCTAAGATTTTTAGGATGAATCTACAATCTACTTATTATTATTATTATTGCTGGATAACATGAAAAAACAGACACCAAAAACAAGCCAACCAAAAACATCAGAAATTAAAGTTTTTATGAATTCCAAGAGCAGCACATGGGGTTCCATCCCCCATCCAAACAAAAAAATCCATCATAAATTACAGTCTACTGTTAACAGTGTATATGTTTTACACTAAAATTAGTTTATTTATTTTATACATCTCAATAAATTGATTTTAATACATCCACATGTTTTAGATTCAAGAAACAAACTAAAAGTTTAGATTGAACAATATAATTTCTTTTATACAATCACAATTCCTCAATCAAAACTCAAAATTTTCAATTGAAATCATCAAATCAATTTTTTATTTTTTTTTTCAAAATCTCCAAATATTAACCCTAGTTTGAATCTCCAAACCTGGTTGTTTCTCTCTAGTTCAGAGGGAGCTTTCTCTCTCTCTCTCTCTCTTGATCTTTCTGCAGCGTCTTCGCAGCCTTGTTTCAATTTTCTTTTCTTTTTTTTTTTAATAGGTTGAGGAAGCTATTTCCCAATATACATCATTGATATATCCATATAAAAAAATATAGGTCATGTTTGATTCACAAGACTAATAGTGAAGTATTAATAATCTTATTAAATTAGTGTGGTATTCATTATCCAATTGGATTAATATCCATTTGATTAATAATCCCACTCCTACCCCATTACTAATAATCCTACAAATTTGTTGGATTAATTATCCATTGGATTAATAATCTTAAACTAAAATGTTAAAACAAATATAGGATAATTGGACCCACGGATTAATAATCCCAATCCCATACTCTAATCCACCCAATCAAACATGCCAATAGAGTATAAAATAATATAACTCATATAAGATTAATTATAATGGAGCTTCCATATCCATATATTTAAAAAATGCCGTATATAACTTAACTATGTACATTGTTTGGTAGTGAGATTTTTGATTGAGGAAAAGGTTTTCGCAGAGGAAGGAAGAGTGGGGAAAAGGGGTTTCATAGATTTGGGTGGGGAGGCGGAGGGGGAGGCGGAGGGTTTTCGGTAGAAGGGTTTTTAAGTGGGAAAGAAGGATTGGGAAGAACTTGTTGTAAAGGGGGAAAAGGAATAAGGGTTCATACCTTTGTATTGAAGCTTGGAATCATAGATTAGAGCTGCCTTCAGTCCTCAAATTCGGATCCTTGTCTCTGATAAAGAAAGATATAAACAATGACGAGAGGCCTTGTTTGGCAAGTGGGTTTTAGGATATTTTTGCTTAAAATTTACAAAAAAATAAATAAATAAATAAAATAAAATAGATTAAAATAGTTAATAAGATAAAATATCACATCAAATCTATAATCATTTTATTTTTTTCTTACAAACATCACATCCAATTACAAAAAAATTCAATTATCTTTTCAAATATAAAAATTTTAATCTATTAAAATAATTAAAAATTAAAATAATATATTAAAATGGTGAACTTTCCAAGCGAGGTCGATGTCTATATATATAAGGAAAATGAACTTTTAGTGAGAAACCTTTTAGGAGCTCTAAATTCTCATTCTAAATTTCTTAATTTTCTTAATTTTAAATGAGTTGTTTATTTTGATAATTCCATATCGTGAGAAGAAAAAAAAAAAAGAATTGTTTTACTCATATAAAGAGAATCTTATACTCCTATCCCATTTAGTGAGAAGCCTTATGAAAGTTTCAATATCTCATACTAATTTTCTTGATTTTTGTAATTTTAAACAATTAAAAAAATCTCTATTTACTAACTTTTATTTAATAATTCCATATCAAGAAAATAAGAAAAAAGTGAATTGTTTAGGTTGGGATTGTTTAGGTTGAAAACTAGAAAACCTAAATGATTCGTGATTCAGACCAGATTTAATTGCAATAATTCCTAAACAATTAAAACTAACAATCTAAATCATCAAGCAAGTACGAAAGTGCTTTAGATTGTTGCTTCAAAAACAATAAATCGACACAATCGATTTTTATGTGGAAAAATCACAATTGGAGCACCTCCGATTGTGATTAAAAAACTACGGGCGAAACGCAACTAATCAATCCACTAAGAAAGTAAGAAAGAATACAAATTTACCAAACAAATTACCCAAATGCAACCAATTTGTCTTCAACAATCAGTATCTCTTTCACCACAACCTTTGTCACAGAATTGATTAAATTGATGTTGAATCCACAACATCCAAGTCAAATCAACGACTGCACACGGCTTCGAACTCCTTCGAATACTCGACACTTGAATCTCCGAATTCCATTGAAGAAGAACACTCTTGAAGTAGAACACTCAAACAACCCTTTGATGTATGCTTGTCAAACCATGTGAGTTTAATACTCAATCAAACATCAAAGAAAACTAACAAAAGTTGCTCCAGAAGAAAATCCTAGAACCCTAAAAGAAGATCTGGAAGCATTAACCCTAGATTTGGAGCAAACTGCAGCTTTATAACAGTTGAGTACGCGATCTTTGCTCGAGTGCTTGAATTGTCGCTCGAGCGGTGACAACAATACGCGTGTTCCAAACTAGGGTCCACACTCGTAGAAACACACCTCACAGTATTTTTGCAGACAAGCCAACGTACTGCAAATGTGGAAACTCTACTCGAGCACAACATTCCCCGCTCGAGCGGGAAGACCAAAAACAACAGAAAATTACAACTCAATTAACTCAAGTTTGTTTGCGGAATTAATAATAAGTAAGGTCCTAACAATCTCCCCCTTTGTCAATTTCTGGACAAAACTTTCTAATAATTTTTCCTAACACATACACACACTAGACACACTAACTAAACAAAACCAAAAGAACCGACCTGACAAAACTGAAACTGCAAAACCACAAATGCCTTGTTGATTGAGAAACACTTGGTAACATTTTGAATAATTCACCTTTGGAAAATATCACACAAACCCAAAACTGTGAACAAAATAAGTTAAACAGTATTCCATATCCCAATCCATGCCCAAGTGTCTAGCAAAAACAAAAACCAAGTCTAAAACAAAACCAATGTGCAAACCAAAATGTGCAATGTGTGTAGTAACAACCAACCAAAACCAACTACTATTCCAACTAAGACTCATGAGCTCGAGCGCAAAAAATACGTCCACAAAATCTTGTGTCGTCTACAAAAATACTGGACAAGTGCTATTGCCGCTCGAGCGGGGAAGAAAAAATGACAAAGTCAAAATACACCCTTCAGAGCAGTTGAAACCAACTCACACTGTCAAGTGGGACCTAAAACAAACAGAGATGAGCACAATAGCAAGAATGTGATACTAGGATGAGATAATCTACAAACCACGAGACCCGTAAACTCACAATTTTGACAATATGAAGCACAGTATCATGAGCAAATCAAATAAACATCGAGCAATGGGCATAAGCTACATGAGAATACATAACTCAAAGACAAACATGAGAGCTCACATAATGAATGTGTGTGTGTGTGCAATCCTTGAAAGGTCACAGAGCTAGAGCTAATCCTCGTAGTGATCGGATGGCTGGACCTTCGGCAAGAGTTTCTGAACATCACTAAGAAAAGTCAAACCACTATAAATCAATGGGTATTTGTTGAGTAAAAGCGGATGCTCCCCCTTAATTAATGAGTCCCTTTTTTTTCTTTTCTTTTTTCATTTGATTTTTGACTTTCCTTGCTTGTGAGTACTCACTAGTGGCTTTCACGATCAGAGTATGGAGACCCAACCAGAGAAGCATGAAAATAATAAGAAACCCCTGGTTGGTGCCTCTAAGGTAGCCTTTTCCTAATGCATGGACTTTAAAGAACTGAGGGAGGAACTGCGGAAGTGAAAAAAAGCTGGTAGATGGTTAAGAGACTCAACATCACCCGTGATATGCCAGTATAGGTCAATTCCTCTAAAAAAAAATGTATAAGCGACACTGTTAGAGGTCCATAGAGAATTTTGATCACTTGTGTGGAAACCCTTGCAATAGTTTATCTCAAGGATGTGTACAGAAAGAGATCATGAAGTCAATGAGCATGAGCATTCAAAATGAGCTATGAACAAAGAAGAATGAAATCTTGTAAGGAGCATGAGAGGCGTTCATATAAGTTTAAATGCAAAGCTGACAAGAATCAATGACAATGAGATTATAAAATCCAAGCACACATAAAGCCAATCACTCTCACCCACTCAAGTAACAAGTCACACCCTAGTGATTGAGCACCACACCCAAGGTCTTTCTAAGGAACTCAAACCTAAGAAGATCAAGGGGTTTTGTAAAAATATCATCCTTTTGATGCTCAGTGGGTACATGTTCAAGAACTATTAACTCTCGAATGAAATGATGACGACTGTCAATGTGTTTGGTGCCAGAGTGTTCGACATGATTTTTAGAAATATTAATGGCACTTGTGTTATCACAGAAAATGGCGAGAGTGTTTTGGTCTACACCATAGTCATGAAGCATTTGCTTCATCCACAACATTTCTGCACAACAACTCCCTGCAGCAATGTACTTAGCCTCGGCGGTTGAGAAAGAGATGGCATTTTGTTTTTTGCTATGCCATGCAACCAAATTATTTTCAAGGTAAAAACACCCTCTGAACGTACTCTTTCTATCATCAGCACACCTTGCCCAGTCAGCATCAGAAAAACTAGTGATTTCAGTTGTAGTGTTGGTCGAGAACCAAATCCTATACCCCAATATCCCATTAACATACTTAATGATACGTTTGACTGCTAGAAGATGAGACTCTTTAGGATAGGCTTGGTAATGGGCACAAACACTTACACTAAATGCAATGTTAGGTCGACTGGCTGTGAGGTACAAAAGACTCCCTATCATACTCCGATAAAGGGTAGGATCAATATCAGTACCAGAGGAATCTTTAAAAAGGTGAAGACTAGTGCTCATGGGAGTACCTGCATGTTTGGCCAACTCTAGACCAAACTTAGATGCAAGGTTTTTGGCATACTTGGTCTGAGAAACAAACATACCTGAAAGAGACTGTTCAATTTGAAGACCCAAGAAGTAAGACAACTCCTCCATCATGCTCATTTCAAACTCATGTGTCATGCAATCTGAGAAATATTTCACAAGAGAATCAAAAGTGGATCCAAACACAATATTATCAACATAAATCTGAGCAACAAGTATATGAGACTTATGTTTCACAAATAAGGTCTTGTCCACGCTACCCCTTTGAAAATCATTATCAAGAAGAAAGGTAGTAAGTCTATCATACCAAGCCCGAGGGGCTTGTTTCATCCCATACAACGCCTTGTCTAACTTATAGACATGGTGTGGACATTTTGGGTCGTCAAACCCTTTTGGTTGCTCAACATAAGCCTCTTCTTTCAAGTACTCATTCAAAAAGGCACTTTTTATGTCTATTTAGCACAATTTGAACCCAAGAAAATATGCAGCACCAAATAAAATTGAATAGATTTGATACGTGCAACAAGGGCAAATGTCTTATCATACTTAACACTTTCAACTTGTGTATAGCCTTGAGCAACCAACCTAGCTTTATTTCTAATCATAGTACCATTCTCATCAGATTTATTTTTGAATATCCACTTGGTACCTATCACATTCATGTCTCTACGTCTAGGAACAAGAGTCCAAACTTTGTTACTGTCACGCCCCCAGCTTGTCCCTGAAAGTTTGGACATGACCTATGCAGAAAAGGAAACTTAACCTGATATATATATATAGAAAGTAGGGGCCTGAACGGAAGCAGTAACAATAAGTAATACAAAACAAGAAAGTATGACATCCATTGACCGACTAAACCATGCCAGGATTACAGACATCACATAGGACGAATAAACCAAAAGAGATACACTTTTGAGAGCTAGTTATATACATGCATATACAGATCCAGCCCCAAGGTTGGGCGTATAACAAAAATATTATGTACATAACATCCTAAGCCAATAGCTAGAGCATAAGCTATTGTCTAGCAAATTCCACAAAAGTACAGTTTCGACCCAAAGCTTGGTTGTGCTTAGGCTGACAAAAATGTGACGGTGCCGAGTTAAGATCGACCTCCTAATTGGTTACCTATAGAAACAGACATAACATAGGGTGAGCCAAGCTCAATGAACAATAGTACTTACATGCATGTAAAACATAAATAATGCAGTAACCATGTGATTAGTCTGCTTCTGTAACTTTGTAGGACAACTTTGTTAGTTCACAATTCCACAATTTGGCCCTTGGCCTGAGGAGTTCACACATTCACAAAAGGGCCATTGAGTTTCATAGATTCATAATTTATCATATTGGTCATCGGCCCTTTGGATTCACAAGTTCATAAATTCATATTTCACATATAGGCCCTTGGCCTCATAGTTTCATAGTTCACAAATGGCCCTTGGCCATATAGGTTCATAGTTCACAATTCTTTTGATACTTTCCATAATTTCACAAGGTTTCACACATAGCGTACATAACTTCACAACCTCTTTCGATGTTTCCATAATTTCATAATGTTCGTCACATAACATACATAACTTCATGTCAACATAAGTCTTACAACAAGAATCATAACGTCAATAATAATAATTATTAACGGTCAGAGGTACATTAAAGTACTATTACTCACTGTTTTGCGGCGGGGCACTAGTTCCTCTTGAAGTGCTTCCTACATACACAAAGATTCACATTAGTTACTCTTTTTCCTTGTTAAATTGGTTCCTAAATCACATGCTTCGAATGAATTTTCAACCATATTATCAAAAAAATATTTTAAACACATCAGAGGGTCGAGCACGCGAAACAGAATTGGCATGCTTTTTGGCCTGGGCCGCACGTGCGGCCAATGCCCTGTTTGGCAGTCCAAAATTGCAATCAAACTCATCTTTTGGGGAATGTTTTCAAGGCTCAAGGATGGATCTTTTCAATACTAAATCATGGTTCAAAAACATGTAATTCAAGGTATCACATACACAACCTAACTTGCATTAACCCATGAACATAATTCACTTAATCCATCAAAACTTTACATTCATAACTACCATCCAACTCCTTTTTCCTTGATTATTTTCACACACATATATATATAGAGCCACATGTTTCTATAGTTGAGTTCAAACATAACAAGTCAAGGAGGTTAGACTACAATAAGCAAAGATAGGATGATCTTATCAATTATGTAATACAAGCACATAAGATTTCTTATGTCCATAAAACATAGCACAATTTATAAGTAGAATTACATGAGTTTGGTATGGAATTTAAAGATTGAAGTAGAATTCTACACAACACTTAAATTAAATCTCAACCCAACCCATTGATGAGCATATTTTGATGATCACACAAGAATCACACACACCCTCCATTACAACCCTAGTAGCTCCCATAAGAAATTGACAACCTTTCCTCAAAATTGAGAGAAGAATTCTTACACATAGTTAAGAGGAAGTTCATGTAAAATTAATTTCACATACCTTGGCTTCACAAATCTCCAAGATCCTCCTACTTAATCTCACCTCCTTCCTTGCTAACCTTTCCCTTTTCTCTTATTTCGTTTTTTTCCTCTCCAGGAGCTACTTCAAGTTTTTGATCCAACTTAAGAAGACTTGAACTTATCTAGATTTATATATAAAGCATATAAGACAAAATTCAATCGTTTAATCATTCCGAAATTGAAATTTCGTAAACATGCTTAATATTACTTAAAAATTATGCTAATCACAGATATATAATCAATTTCAGATAATTAAGCCGTTAAGGCTTCCAATTTCTGCTTTAACGTTCTAATAGTAACAGATACTTTTCTTGCCTAACAGATAATGTTCAATTCATAAAGCATCAACTCATAAGACATATATACTTAACTTAAATTCTCATGCAGTTTCACATTAAACATTTGAAAGCACCGAATAAAGACTAAAATATAGCAGAATCACATACGAGGGTCGGGTTATTACACTCTCCCCCCCCTTAAATAAGTTTGGTCCCTCAAACTTGCTTTTACCTCACAACGGAAACAGATACGGATACTGGTGTTGCATGTCCTCTTCTTTTTCCCAAGTAGCCTCGGTGCCATAATGTTCTTGCCACTCTACCTTTACCATTGGAATTTCTCGATTGCATAATTGTTTCACTTGTCGATCTAAAATTCAAAATGGCTTTTCTTCATAGCTTGGCATGTCATCCAACACAATTTGGTGGTAGTCTATGACATGAGATGGATCTGATAGGTATCCTTGAAGCATAGAAACATGGAACACGTTATGCACTTGGCTCATGTTCGGTGGAAAGGCCACTCGGTAAGCTACTGGGCCCACTCTTTCTAGAATTTGAAAGGGACCAACATACCGGGGTGTCAACTTACCCTTTTTCCCGAATCTTGGGTGTCCTTTCATTAGAGTGACTTTCACAAAGACATGACTGTCAACTTCAATTTCCAAATTTCTTCGTCGGTTGTCTGCATAACTCTTCTATCTACTTTATGCAGTTTTCAATCTTTCCTGAATAGTTTTAACCTTTTCAGTGGTCAACTGAACAATTTCAGGCCCCAATAAGGATTTATCTCCAACTTCAGCCCAACAGGTGGGGGAACGACACGGTCTTCCATATAAAGCTTCATAAGATGCCATCTCGATGCTCGAATGGTAACTATTATTATAGGCAAATTCTATCAACGGTAGATGGGTTTCCTAACTTTCTTGAAAATCTAGCACACACATGCGAAGCATATCTTCCAGAGTTTGTATCGTTCTCTCGGATTGACCGTCAGTTTGAGGGTGAAAAGCTGTGCTGAACTTAAGTTCTGTACACATAGCTTCCTGCAGACTTTGCCAAAATCTCGAAACAAACTTGGGATCTCTATCTGACACAATTGAAACGGGAATGCCATGAAGTCTTACAATTTCATTCACATAAAGTACTACGAGCTTATCCGCATTATATTGAGTCTTCACTGGTAAGAAGTGAGCAGACTTCCTTAACCGGTCTACAATGACCCATATCGAATTCATGCCTCGGGGAGTCCGTGGTAACCCCACAACAAAGTCCATGGTCAAATGTTCCCACTTCCACTCTGGGATTGGAAGGGGCTGTAATAATCCTGCTGGTCTTTGATGTTCTGTTTTTATTTGCTGACATTGTAAACACTTAGAAACAAATTCTGCGATCTCCTTTTTCATACTTGGCCACCAAAAATCTTGTCTTAAATCCCGGTACATTTTAGTACTTCCTGGATGCATTGAAAATCTTGAGGCATGTGCTTCTTCCATCAATTTCCATTTAAGTTCCAACACATTAGGGACACATATTCTGTTTTGAAACTTGAGCACCGAATCCATTAAACTGAACCCTGGTTTTGGTTTTAACTCTAACTCATCACATATCCTCCTTAAAGTGTCATCCTCCATTTGATGCAACTTGATCTCTTCAAGTAAGGTTAGTTGAGCCATTACTGCTGCCATTATGACCTCCTGTCCACGTATCACATACTTCACATTCAGTTTATCTAATTCAAGTACCAACTCCTTCTGTTCCGTAAATAAATTTGCCAAATCCCCCCTATCTTTCCGACTAAGTGCATCCACGACTGTGTTGGCTTTACCAGGATAGTAATGGATCTGCAAATCATAATCTTTAAGCAACTCTAACCACCGCTGCTGTCGCATATTCAACTCCTTCTGGGTAAAAAGATATTTGAGACTTTTGTGGTCGGTATAGACTTCACAGGTTGTGCCATAGAGATAGTGTCGCCATATCTTCAAAGCAAAAACTACTGCTGCTAGCTCAAGGTCGTGTGTGGGATAATTTTTCTCGTGGGGTTTCAATTGTCGAGAGGCATATGCGATAACCGTTCCATTCTGCATAAGTACACAACCAAGCCCTTTATGCGAGGCATCACTGTAAATTACAAATCCTTCGGTACCAGATGGTAAGGCCAAAATTGGTGCTGTAGTCAACTTTGTTTTCAGATCTTGGAAAGCAGACTCCCGCTCTTCTGACCATTCAAATGCAACTCCTTTCCGAGTCAATTGTGTAAGTGGCACAGCGATTTTGGAGAAATTTTGAACAAACCGCCTATAATAGCCAGCTAATCCCATGAAACTATGCACCTCAGTGACATTGGTAGGAGTTGGCCAATTCACAATCGCCTCAATTTTATGCGGATCAACAGAGACTCCTTCTTTTGTTACTACATGCCCCAGAAATGCCACCTCTTGTAGCCAGAATTCAAATTTCTTTAACTTTGCATATAATTTTTTCTCCCAGAGTGTTTGAAGGATTAGGCGAAGATGATCCTCGTGAGCTTCTGCACTCTTTGAATATATAAGAATGTCATCGATAAAGACCACTACAAACTCGTCCAGGTAAGGCTTAAAAACACGATTCATTAGATCCATAAATGCTGCCGGTGCGTTAGTAACTCCAAAGGGCATAACTAGAAATTCGTAATGACCGTACCGGGTTCGAAAAGCTGTCTTCTCCACATCGTCAGCTTTAACCTTCAATTGATGGTATCCTGACCGCAGATCAATTTTTGAGAAAACTTGTGCCCCTTGTAGTTAGTCAAATAAATCATCAATCCGTGGTATGGGGTACTTGTTTTTGATTGTTACCTTATTGAGTTCTCTATAGTCAATACATAGCCGAAGTGTTCCGTCCTTCTTTTTCACAAATAAGACTGGCGCACCCCAAGGAGATACACTCGGTCGGATGAATCCCTTATCAAGCAAATCTTGTAATTGAATCTTTAACTCTTTCATTTCAGCTGGGGACATCCAATACGACGTCTTAGAGATAGGTGGAGTTCCCGGCACCACATCAATTATAAACTCAATTTCACGGTCTATCAGTTGCCCTGGCAATTCTTTGGGAAAAACATCTGGAAAGTCACGGACCACTGGAATCACATCAATACCCCCTTTCATTACTTGTTCCTTCAAAATACTACATAAATACCCCCGACATCCTTTCTGCATTAACTTACAAGCCTTCATTGCAGAAATCAGATAAGGTGGCGAAGTCACTTCCTGCTCCTGAACAATAGCCTCTGGTTGCCCCGGAGGATGGAAATTGATTTGTTTAGTCAAGCAGTTTATAGTTGCACCATATTCACTCAGCCAATCCATTCCGAGAATAACATCAAAAGAGGTCATGTCGAGAGGTACTAGGTTAGCATACACCCGAATATCTCCAATTAGGAGTTCACAAGCAACATATACAGAAGTGCAGTTCATAGATTTCCCCAAAGCTGAGGTCACACACAACATATAAGGCAAGTTTTCTTCAGTTTTATCCAGGTTAGGAGCAAATAGTTTCGACACAAAAGAGTGGGTAGAGCCAGAATCAAACAATACATAAGCAGAATGACCATAAACAATAAATGTACTTGACACCACTGTTGCCGCATTCTGTACATCACCTGGGACCAATGCAAACACCCTGCCTTGCCTTACGGTATCTTTATTATTAGTAGGTTTAGCTGCTGTCTTTGCGTTGGGGGTTGGTGTAGACCCCGCAGAACTGGTAGCAGGTCTATTGCCCTTTTGTTGAGCCCATTGTGGGCAATCCCTTACCAGATGACCCGTTTTGCCACACTTAAAACAAGCCCCGGTCTTCCAGTGGCAAGTCCCTCGGTGCTGTCTTCCACAATCTGGGCATACAGGAGTGGAATTTTGAGTATAGGTGGTGGTGCTGGAGTTCCCAGAGTTATGCTTCTTATTGGGTGGAGTCACTGATCCCTTTGACCACTGATTGTTCTGCCTTTTCCCTTTCCACTCGGAAATTCGATTCTGAGCAGCAAGATTTCCTTCTGCTATAACAGCCCTTTCTAACACATCAACATAAGTAGGTAGCTTCAACATATTGACCCTGTCTTGGATGGCACCCCGTAAACCTCCTTCGAATTTCCGTGCCTTCTTGTAATCCGTATCCACTATATGAGGCGCAAATCGAGCTAGTTCTGCAAAGAGCTTCGTATTCTGCAACAGTCTTACTTCATTGTCTAAGAGTTTCAAATTCTGTCACCTTCTTATCTCGCATGCTTTGAGGAAAATATTTGTCGTAGAACAATTCTAGAAATCTATCCCATGTTAATTCGGGGTGTACGGTTCTTGTAAGTATCCACCATCTCCGCGCCTCATCCTCATGAGTGAAAGCAGCCAATTGCACTTTTTGAGCTTCTGTACAAGGGAAAACTTCAAATAGTTTCTCGATTCCCAACACCCATGCTTCAGCTTTCATTGGTTCTATTCCTCCCTTGAAAACTGGCTGTTTCATCTTTTTAAACTCTTTAGTAAGGGTAATGGTTCGATCTTCAGCATGGAAATCTGGTACTTGCCGGTAGAGGTACCGGTGGTGGTGGTGGTTGTTCTTGTGGCTGTGGCTGCTGTTGTGGTTGTTGTTGTTGTTGTGGCTGTTGCTGTTGTTGTCGTAGGGTCTCCGCCATTTCCATAATCATTCTCTCCATCCTATCCAACCGTGCAGAAGTAGCATCTTCCTCATCTTCTGTCCTTGTTCTCACCATTTCCTACACAACAATCAATTATATACAAGAAATATAATTCAAAATTGTTAGCATTAGCATTATCAAAGTATCCTTAACGTTGCCATCGCTCTTTCATGTACTTTCAAGATGTCATGCAAGATGCCTAAAGCTTTTCTAGACACCCTAAGCTCAATGGATCCATGTGTGAGATAGCAACTCGTGCTCTGATACCACTTGTCACGCCCCCAACTTGCCCCTGAAAGTTTGGGCATGACCTATGCAGAAAAGGACACTTAACCTGATATATATATATAGAAAGTAGGGGCCTAAACGGAAGTAGTAACAATAAGTAATACAAAACAAGAAAGTATGACATCCATTGAGCGACTAAACCATGCCAGGATCACAGACATCACATAGGACGAATAAACCAAAAGAGATACACTTTTGAGAGCTAGTTATATAGATGCATATACAGATCCAGCCCTAAGGTTGGGCGTATAACAAAAATATTATGTACATAACATCCTAAGCCAATAGCTAGGGCATAAGCTATAGTTTAGCAAATTCCACAAAAGTACGGTTTCGACCCAAAGCTTGGCTGTGCTTAGGCTGACAAAAGTGTGACGGTGCCGAGTTAAGATCGACCTCCTGATTGGTTACCTACAGAAACAGACATAACATAGGGTGAGCTAAGCTCAGTGAACAATAGTACTTACATGCTTGTAAAACATAAATAATGCAGTAACCATGTGATTAGTCTGCTTCTGTAACTTTGTAGGACAACTTTGTCAGTTCACAATTCCATAATTTGGCCCTTGGCCTGAGGAGTTCACACATTCACAAAAGGGCCATTGAGTTTCATAGATTCACAATTTATCATATTGGTCCTCGGCCCTTTGGATTCACAAGTTCACAAGTTCATAAATTCATATTTCACATATCGGCCCTTGGCCTCATAGC
This sequence comes from Camellia granthamiana, assembly GCA_036172215.1. Lineage (NCBI taxonomy): Eukaryota > Viridiplantae > Streptophyta > Magnoliopsida > Ericales > Theaceae > Camellia > Camellia granthamiana. The sequence continues at coordinate 987,777 of JAXFYN010000049.1, read as the reverse complement.
TTCATAGTTCACAAATGGCCCTTGGCCATATAGGTTCATAGTTCACAATTCTTTTGATACTTTCCATAATTTCACAAGGTTTCACACATAGCGTACATAACTTCACAACCTCTTTCGATGTTTCCATAATTTCATAATGTTCGTCACATAACATACATAACTTCATGTCAACATAAGTCTTACAACAAGAATCATAACGTCAATAATAATAATTATTAACGGTTAGAGGTACATTAAAGTACTATTACTCACTGTTTTGCGGCGGGGCACTAGTTCCTCTTGAAGTGCTTCCTACATACACAAAGATTCACATTAGTTACTCTTTTCCTTGTTAAATTAGTTCCTAAATCACATGCTTCGAATGAATTTTCAACCATATTATCAAAAAAATATTTTAAACACATCAGAGGGTCGAGCACGCGAAACAAAATCGGCATGCTTTCCGACCTGGGCCGCACGTGCGGCCAATGCCCTGTTTGGCAGTCCGAAATTGCAATCAAACTCATCTTTTGGGGAATGTTTTCAAGGCTCAAGGATGGATCTTTTCAATACTAAATCATGGTTCAAAAACATGTAATTCAAGGTATCACATACACAACCTAACTTGCATTAACCCATGAACATAATTCACTTGATCCATCAAAACTTTACATTCATAACTACCATCCAATTCCTTTTTCATTGATTATTTTCACATATATATATATAGAGCCATATGTTTCTATAGTTGAGTTCAAACATAACAAGTCAAGGAGGTTAGACTACAATAAGCAAAGATAGGATGATCTTATCAATTATGTAATACAAGCACATAAGATTTCTTATGTCCATAAAACATAGCACAATTCATAAGTAGAATTACATGAGTTTGGCATTGAATTTAAAGATTGAAGTAGAATTCTACACAACACTTAAATTAAATCTCAACCCGACCCATTGATGAGCATATTTTGATGATCACACAAGAATCACACACACCCTCCATTACAACCCTAGTAGCTCCCATAAGAAATTGACAACCCTTCCTCAAAATTGAGAGGAGAATTCTTACACATAGTTAAGAGGAAGTTCATGTAAAATTAATTTCACATACCTTGGCTTCACAAATCTCCAAGATCCTCCTACTTAATCTCACGTCCTTCCTTGCTAACCTTTCCCTTTTCTCTTATTTCGTTTTTTTCCTCTCCAGGAGCTACTTCAAGTTTTTGATCCAACTTAAGAAGACTTGAACTTATCTAGATTTATATATAAAGCATATAAGACAAAATTCAATCGTTTAATCATTTCGAAATTGAAATTTCGTAAACATACTTAATATTACTTAAAAATTATGCTAATCACAGATATATAATCAATTTCAGATAATTAAGCCGTTAAGGCTTCCAATTTCCACTTTAACGTTCTAATAGTAACATATACTTTTCTTGCCTAACAGATAATGTTCAATTCATAAAGCATCAACTCATAAGACATATATACTTAACTTAAATTCTCATGCAGTTTCACATTAAACATTTGAAAGCACCGAATAAAGACTAAAATATAACAGAATCACATACGAGGGTCGGGTTATTTCAGTTACGTTCAAATTAACCTAACTTTTCATGCATAGCATTGACCTAACTATCATTTAGTAAGGCCTTTTTTATATTCTTAGGTTCAATTAACGAAGCATAGCACATATGAGATACCTCTTCCTGAATTTGTTTTCAGGTTTTTATTCACTCTGAGACACTTCCAATCACATGTTAAGACAGATGATTCAGTTTTACCCTTGCCAACGATTTGAACTCTGGACTTGTAGTGACAGGAGCATCTGAGATGGTGTCTCTTTGTGCACTCTTTGAACTTGGACTAACCATTGAAGTTGGAGCTGGCTTACCTTCTAAAATAAATAAACCTATGGGGAAGTAGAAATGGTCAGAATTGATGAAAAGAAAGTTTACCGACCTCGGACTAAAGAGTGTACACGTAACACACGGTCAGTTTATGTTCCTGCCTGGAAATGGCTCAAAGTCGGTAAGAGAAAAGGACTCGTGTTGACAAAAACACACAAAAGAGATTTTGTGATACTAATAAGGGGCCCACTATTAACATTAAAACATGTGTGATAATTACGAGAAGTTATTCTATTGTCCGACCATATCACACCACCACCCCCAAATTAGTATCTCCTTCTTGCATTATTTTTTACTTGTAGAGTTATTAGGTCTACTTTTAGGTTTAATTTTGATAATACGAATCGTTTATATTTTAAGATTTGTTCAGTATATCATACATGTAAAAAATCAAGTTAATCGAATATCAGAAAATATATGTTCAGATAAATCGAACTAAAAATTAGTTTTTTAAAGAATTTAATAAACAGTTTTCCGAACATATACTTTTTGATATCCGATCAATTTGATTTTTTACAAGTATGATATACTGAACAAATCTTAAAATATGAACGATTCGGATTATAAAAATTGAGCCTAAAAGTGGGCTCGAAAGCCTTACAAATAGAAAATGTAAGGAAAAAGTGTAAGGAAGGAATCTTAGATGAATAAAAAAAAAAAAAAAAAATTTTGTGCTTGACTAATAATAATTGAATAATAATGTTAAATATTTCAAAAAGTTGACTACAGTATTAAATTTTTATCAAAAATTATTCTATAGGTTTGACATATCATATCAATAATGCACTCAATCAATAACAATAATAAAATAGAGAAAAAGAGTTCTAATACATTGACGGAGAATTTTAGGAGGTACACTTTTATATGTACTTTTAATTATATCATATTTTTTTTGGTTATTTTTTTAAGTTATAATATTATTTAGTAATATTTAGTTATTAATTTTTTTTTTTAAATTATAACTCAAAAAATATATAATTATCTTATTTTCTACTTTAGTTATACATGCCTATTTTGGGAAGTTTGTTAAAAATTACTTCTCAGCTTTTAATCCACTTCTTCTCTCACAAACAAAAAAAAAAAAAAGGTCAAAAATTCAAAAAATTAATTTTTAACCATTTTCTCAAAACACCTCACAATACATATAGTGCACACCTTTTAAAATGTGTATACCATAATTTTTCTCTAGACACATTTTAAAAACTTTGCTAATGATTACTATTTTTTTTTGTTAAAACTATTAACTTAAAATATCAACCTAACGGAATGAGTGATAATTTAGAGCTTTATAGTTGGGGTTCTAAATCTAACTCTAGTAACGTGAAAAATTAAAAAAAATATATAAAAAATAAAAATAAAAATATAAGATCAAAATATTACATCACATAAAATTCACCATTAATTAGAGCTCACAAATTAAAAATTAAACCTACTGAATAATTTATGGACACTTAGGCAGGGACAAACAACTTTTGAAATCTTTTGTAGCCTCTTTGTGTACAACGTGGCAACTTCGGAGAGTTGGGTCAACTCCGTCGGCCGCCGCAAGTTTCCATCTTTGGATGCCCATCGCCTCACCTCTTCTTCTTCACTACACGACATTCCATTAATTTCTCATTGCAAATTTCTCATTTCTCTCATCTTGGTCAAGTTTGAGAAAATTAAATAAATGTATTTTTTGACTTTTTTTATATTATGTGTAAAAGAAATAGTGAAAATGTGTTGATTGATGTGACTAAAAAAAGATAAAAAGATGAAATAAGTGTACTTTTTTAGTTTAGCCAAACTTGACCTTAATTTTTTTTAATGAAATTCAATTTTAAAATCAAGCATAATTATTATTTTATATAAAACAAAATTTATAAAACTCACAACACTCATGGTAATTCATTTTAGTGACACTTAATTTTACTAATCACTTAATTATTAATTTATAAGAAAAAGATCTCCTATAAATTTTTATGTACATGACAAAATTCTGTTTATGTGAGATTATACATTGTCTTAATTTATAAAGATGATACATCTATTCTACAATTAGAATTTTTTTAACTCGAACAATGTTGTGTTAAATTGAAATATTTTATTTTATTTAAAAATGTTATATAATTTTCTTGTATGACGTTTTATATAATTTTTTTCTATAACTGTATATAATTTCATTGTCAAATTAAAAATTCATCTAATTTGCAAACACTTATTCCTTTTATGTATTGGAAAACATCATATAACCAAAACATTGAGAAAATAATTACAAATTAAAAAAGAGAATAAAATATCAAATATACCTTAAGTGTAAGTGACAATTGTTGGCCACGTTTCTCTCTGTAGATGTGGGCGTAGGTAAAGGCTTATACGCCATTTTCATCTCTCTTATACGAAGTTTTTCACTTTTATGTTGGTGAAATATTTGATTGAAAATGTTATGAACTGTATCTTATAAACCTCGAATGTATTTTAAATAAGAGTTATGAGGTTGAGATTGAATTTATGTAGTGTAGAGTCCATGTATAGAATAAATCTGAATCATAAAATGATTATTCTGAATAATTTCTAGACAGTTAATTTTGGATTTGTAATATTATTATATTTGATTTGGATTATAACTACAATGGCTAATTATGAGTATTCCTCGCGATAAAATATCCCTATTTGTCAAGTTCTCGACTTTTCTCGACTCTAATGGAATGGGTTTGAAGGTGGTTGAATACGATTGGATTCAGGTCAAGGTGACAAAGTATTTTTACTCAACCCGCAAATATAATATGGGTATAATATATTATTGAATTTTTATAGAATATATATAATATCTATACATTGTATTATGAAATTTCTATTATGTTATATATATAATATAACTTTAATATATGTACACTATATAATAATTTGTTTTAATTATAAATAACATTTTTTAGTTTTAATTATTAAATTTTAATAATATTATTAACTTTCTGATTGTGTTCCCAATCAGGTAGGGTCGGGACAGGAGTTATATTTGCGAATTTGGGTGGGAGTGGGAGAAAGTTTCATGAGGGTCAGATCAGAGGTGGGACAAGTAATGAAAAACTAAATATAAAAAACCAGAAAAGTAATTTGCTTATTTAGTTTCACTTTTCAAGATTTACATTTTAAAAAATTAAAAAAAAAATATTTTTCATATTTTTTTGTTTTCACTAATTTTTTTTAATATTTTAAGCAATTTTTTTAATTTTTAGATAGACCTAACATAAATACAATTAAAAAATATAATATTTGTAAAAAAATCTTTAAAAAATTCACTAAATACTAAAAATAAAAAATATATATATAAATTCAATATATTTCTATATTCTTGTGTATTTATTGATTTTTAAAAATATTTTTTTATAAATATTTTACTTTTTAGATATATCTAAAAAAAAGTTATAAAATAAAATTACATAAAATTTTGGAAAATTTACCCATAAGTCTTAATTTTTGAAACGTTGAACCATTTAGTCCTAAAAGTTTTCTTATGTTCCATTTAGTCCCATTTTTACATCAGCATGATGTAAATGATGTAAATGATCTGATGTTTCATTCTATAATTTCAAAATTTATTGAAATCTGATGAACATTAGATATTTTTCATCCTATATTTTTAAACATTATTGAAATTTGATGAACATTAGATGTTTGAAATCTAATGTTTGTAACATGACTCTGATGTTATTAACATTGTATCTGATGTTATTAACATTGTAATGGGACCTTTCAGTCTATAAGAAAATTTTTAGGACTAAACAGTGCATAAGTTATTAATTTGGGATTTATTGGTGCATCCCCCTAAAATTTTTAAAATATTCACTAAAAATAAAAACCAAAAAAAATAAAAAACTTAATTTTTAAAAAATGAAAAATGAAAAAAGGTAATTATTAAATAATAATTTTAAATTTGTATAGCAATATAATTTTTTTAATTTTAAAATTTGAAGGTAATTTTTATTTTATTTTAATGTCTCGCTTCAAAATAAATTGTCCCCATGTGCGAACTCAACTCAAAAAGTCAAAACTCCTACAAAGCCACCCTTGTATTATTCAATGATAAGACTAGATTCTCCATTTCCACACTTAGCCTCCGTTTGGCAGAGCTTTCAAAATCTAGTTCAACACTCACTTTTGAGTGTTGTGTTTGTTTAGGGTTTTTAAATCACAATTCTACACTCATTTCTCAAAACTCATTTCAAAACAAAATCATTACTTTTCAAAACTCATAACCAAACACATAATTCAAAACTCTTTTCAAAACTCCATTCAAATCAATATTCTAAAAATATTTTAATTTTGTTAAGATTTACAATTTTTTTAATTTTTAAATTTTTTTAATTTTTTGAATATTTTTAAATATTACAATTTTAATTTTTTAAATTTTAAAATATTTTATAAAAATAAATTCAAACTCTATTTTATAAAAATATTTTTAAATATTTTAATTTTGTTAAGATTTACGATTTTTTTAATTTTTTGAATATTTTTAAATATTTTAATTTTTAAATATTACAATTTTAATTTTTTAAATTTTAAAATATTTTATAAAAATAAATTCAAACTCTATTTTATAAAAATATTTTTAAATATTTTAATTTTTTTAAGATTTATGATTTTTTTAATTTTTTAATTTTTTTAATTTTTTGAATATTTTTAAATATTTTAATTTTTAAACATTACAATTTTAATTTTTTAAATTTTAAAATATTTTATAAAAATAAATTCAAACTCTATTTTATAAAAATATTTTTAAATATTTTAATTTTTTGTTATGTATTTGGTTACGATTTGAGTGTAGAGTTGTGAAAGTAGTATGGAATTTCGAGTTATGTGTTTGGTTATGAGTTTTAAAAATAATTTTTTAATTGAGTTTTGTTTTATGTGTTGGTTAGGATTTGAGTGTACAGTTGTTTTTAAATTTAAAATATTAAAATTTTAAATTATTTTAATTTTTTGAATATTTAAATTAATTTTTTACTTATTAAATTTTTTAGATTATTTAAATTATTTAAATATTTATGATTTAAATTTTTTGAATATTTATTTTGAAAAAAAATTATTTCCTTTGTAGTATTTTCAATTAAAAAATTAATTAATGTTATTTTTTGTTAATAATAAATTTTTTTAATTGAATTTTAAAAAGAGTTTGGTTATGAGTGTTGATCAAAATTTTCAATAATGTGAAAGTAATGTGTTTTGTTATGAGTTATAACAATTTGAATTAAGTTTTGAAAACTCTTTTCAAAACTCATAACCAAACAAATTTTCTTACTTCACATGTCAAATCAAACTTTCAAAACTCAATTCTACACTCAATTCAAAACTCAATTCCACACTCAATTCAACACTTTATTCAAAAACCATAACCAAACAAATTTTCTACACTCAAATCATAATTCTAAAACACACAAACTCAAAATACAACTCATATTCTCAAATCATAATTACAAAGCTCTACCAAACAAAACAAAACAAAACAAACACCAACCAACCAACCCCCCCTCTTCCTCCTTCCTCCACCACCGGCCGCCATGTCGGCCGAACCCATTTTCAGGGAAAATCCCAGCCGGAAAATCCTCTTCCTCCTCTCCTTCCTCTCTCTCATTTCTCTCTCCAAAACCAACGACCTCCAATCCCTTCTCAAATTCAAAACCTCACTACGAAATTCAAACACAAATGTATTCAATACATGGACACCAAATCAAAACTCAATCTGCAACTTCACTGGAATCACTTGCAACTCCGACCAAACTGTCAAAGAAATCAATCTCTCTCAACAAAATTTATCTGGAACTCTTCCTCTCGACGCAATTTGCTCTCTTCAATCCATTGAAAAACTCTCTCTGGGTTCGAATTCATTGTATGGAATTGTTACTGAAGAATTGTCGAATTGCACTAAATTACAGTACTTGGATTTGGGTATGAATTCATTCGCTGGAAAATTCCCGGACTTGTCTTCTTTAACCCAACTCAAGTTCTTGAATTTGAACCACAGTGGATTTTCCGGCCAGTTTCCATGGAAATCGCTGGAAAATCTTACTAGTCTTGAATTCTTGAGCCTCGGTGACAACCCATTTGATTGGAGTCCATTTCCTCTGGAGATTTTAAATCTTCACAAATTGTATCGGGTCTACCTCACAAACTCTAGTCTTGAAGGAGAAATTCCTGAAGGAATTGGAAACCTCACTCTGCTTCAAAATCTTGAGCTTTCCTATAACCAACTTTCCGGGAAAATCCCAGAGGGAATCACAAAACTGAAGAACCTCTGGCAGCTCGAGCTTTATTCAAATCAGCTCTCGGGAAAACTTCCAAATGGGTTGGGAAACCTCACAAATTTGATCAATTTCGACGCTTCGACCAACAGTCTTGAAGGAGACATCTCTGAGATCAAATATTTGACAAAGCTAGTCTCATTGCAGCTATTTGAAAACAAATTCTCGGGTGAAATTCCGATTGAATTGGGAGAATTCAAGTCCCTCACAAACCTCTCTCTGTACACCAACAAGCTTACAGGCTCAATTCCTCTGAACATTGGATCGTATGGCAACTTCACATACATCGACGTTTCGGAGAACTTTCTAACGGATCAGTTCGGATTCTTATAATACGCCCAATAGAAACACCCTGTTCATTTTGGATTTTAAGGACTAAGGTTTGGAAAACATCAAACGTATCAAATTTTTCTCTTAAAAAATTAACCCCTGAAAAACGAGTGTAATCATCAATGGTTAAAAACATATATCTTTTACCTCCAATGCTTTTAGTGTGAGTGGGTACCATAAGATCCGTATGAACCAGTTCAAAAGGAGATTTGGTTGTGAAGTTGTTCACCTTTTTATGAGGAGCATGAGTTTGCTCCCCAAGTTAACATGGTCCACACACATGGTTCAAATTCTTACCCATTTTGGGTACTCCTCTCACAAGCTCTTTGTTGGCTATCTTAGTTTGGTCTTTGAAATTTATGTGACCTGATCTTTGACGCCACAAGTCAAGATTACTTATGACAGTGATAAGTAAAATCATTAGTCGTAACAATCCCATAGCAATTATTAGATGTGCAAACCCCATGCATGACAATGTTTTCCTTTTTATCCAAAATTTCACATTTATTTTTTGAAAATAATACTTCATGATATGAATCACACATTTAACTAATGCTCAAAAGATTTACTTTAAGGCCATTAACAAATAAGTTATTTTCGAGCTTAGGAAGACCAGCCACACTTATAGAGCCCTTACCAATGACTCTAAAAGTGCCACTATCTCCAAAGGTAACAATTCTTCCTTCATATTTTTCAAGAGAAGTGAAGGAGGATTTGTCACAAGACATGTGACGAGAGCACCCACTATCGAGATACCACATGTGTGAGTAACGTGCTTTCAGTGCACTGTGAACAACAAAACAAGTTAAGTCGCTCTTTCTCACTCATATCTTTTTAGTCTTAACAGAAGCAGGACTGGCAGTCTTAGTAAACGTCTTAGCGTTGTGAACACCCTCATTAATCTTGGTGTTCCGCCTAGACATGTAAGGTTGTCTCCTAAGCCAAAAAGTAATAAAATTTTTACCCTTTTGAGACACCTTACCAAATAACTCAAAACAATAAAGACGAATGTAGCCATACCTACCACAATGATGACAAACAAAAACAAGTTTTACTCCTCTTTTGATGCTCTTACCTCATTTAGGTTGACGAAAAGAGGGATCACCTTGTTGAACCTTCAACTTTCCCTTTGTTTGAGTCTTAAGGTCATGTGATGTAGAGGCCTGTCCCTTTTGTAATGTTGCAGCACCATAGCCTATCCCACTTTTGTTACAACTCATCTGTTGAGACCCGATGATGCCTTTAAGTGTCTTTGACCCTTTGTTCCACATATCAATCATGGCTTTAGCAACTTTGAGTTCTTCCTCTTTCTGACCAATCAGCTCTTCCAAAGTGGCTTGTGACATCTCAAGGACTCCAATCTTCTCTTCATATGTGGCATAAATACTCAGAAGTTCATTCCTTTCGGTTTCACAAGCTAGAAGCTTTTTGCAGAGGTCTTGCCTGTCATTGGAGATCTTGATGACATCCTTTTGGTTGCTACAATCTCTTCATTTAGCTTGACATTCTCGATTTCACATGCTTTGAGCTTAAGAGTGAGTTTATCATTGATCTTGGACAAATTCAGAGATTCATTGTAAAGCTTTTTATAAGCTTATTGTAGGTCATCATCATCAATGTCTTCTGAGGTTTCATCATCTTCTTTTTGCTTTTCTTCCTTCTCAATCTCATCCAGTCGAGCAACTAAGGCATGAAAGTTGATGGATGGTTGTGAAAATGACTCTCCTCTTTCATGGATTTGACTCAGAATGTCCCATGCATCTTTGGCTTTTGTGCAGTGAGTAATCTGTTACTGTTCTTCTTCAGAAATTGCTTCACGGATGGTAGTCAGAACTCTTTGATTGCTCGTATTGTCAGCACTTTCAACATCCTCTTTAATTGCTGGCCAACCTTCAGGGTCATGAGCTCGAAGAAACATCTGCATTCTGATATTCCAGAATAGGTAATTACTCCTATCAAAGGTAGGAGCACGGTGCAGATTCTGACCACGAGCAAACTCAACTGGCTTTGGAAGAGGTTGAGTGACGGTAGACCAGAATGCCATGTAGGTACTGTCCACGTCTTCACCCGGATTCGATTTTTTCGGGTTCTTGCTCAGACCCATCATCTCAAGTCACTGTATAGACTTTCTTCTGGTTCTTTTTTGATGGACATTCAAGAGCAATATGACCAAAACCTTGACATTCGTAACATTTGACACCTTGTCCCTTCATAACCTTCTTCTCAATTTTTGGAACAACTTTAGATGGAAAAGTTTTGGGTTTTTCATTACCCTTATCTTTTGAACTAGAGTCCTTGAAATTAGGCTTCTTTTTCTTTAAATTTTTTTTGAACTGTTTGGTAAACATAGCTGTCATTTTAGACTCTAGATCAAACTCAATCTCAGGGGTCTTAGCAGTCTCATGAGCACTAGTAAAAGTCACACTATCTTGTTGTTTTTTCTTAGAAATCTGGTGGGCTTCATAAGGCTGCAAGTTTCCAACCAACTGATCAAGCTTGAGGTTATCAACATCCTGAGTCTCCTCAATAGCTGTCACTTTTGATTAAAACCTCTAGGGTAAAGACCTCAAAAAAATTTCAACAATCTTAGCTTCAGGGATTTCTTCACCGAATGTAAAACAGGAATTCATGATGTCACTTAGTTTAGCATAAAATTCATCAAACGTCTCATCATCACGCATAAAAAGAGTTTCAAAAGATGAGGTGAGACATTGAAGTTTTGATCTTTTAATAGTAGTAGTACCCTCGTGAATAATCTCAAGAATGTCCCAAGTCTCTTTTGCTACCTCACACGTGCAAATACAACGAACCTCTTCAGGTGTGACAGAGCAAAAGAGGGAATTGAGAGCCTTACTATTGCAACTCGAGTTTTGATAGTCGAATGCGTCACATTTATCAAGAGGTTTGGGGATATCAATACCATCAATGGTGACAATAGGTTCACTCCACTCATAGATCACACAGTGCCAAACTTTCTCATCAATAGATTTTAAAAATGCTCTCATCCGAGCTTTCCAATAAGAATAATTTGTACCATCAAGTAACAGAGGTCTATGGGTCGAGTTACCTTCACAAATTGAATCCATATCACCATTCACACAAAATCACACTCCTATAGTTTTGATAAAAACAAAGAGTGACCCACTCTGACACCAATTGAAAAACTTAAGTGATTCGTGATTCGAACTAGATTTAATTACAACAATTCCTAAACAATTAAAACTAGCAATCTAAATCATCAAGCACGTACTAAAGTGATTTAGATTGTTGCTTCAAAAATAATAAATCGACACGATTGTTTTTTACGTGGAAAAACCACAATTGGAGCACCTCCAATTATGATTAAAAAACCACGGGGTAAAACACCACTAATCAATCCACTAAGAAAGTAAGAAAGAATACAAATTTACCAAACAAATTACCCAAACGCAACCAATTTGTCTTCAACAACCTGTGTCTCTTTCACCGCAACCTTCGTCTCAGAATTGATTAGATTGATGTTGAATCCACAACATCCACGTCGAATCAACGATTACGCACAGCTTCGAACTCCTTCAAATACTCTACGCTTGAATCTTTGGATTCCACCGAAGAAGAATACTCTTGAAGTAGAACACTTAAATAACCCTTTGATGAATGCTTGTCAAACCATGTGAGTTTAATACTTAATTAAACATCAAAGAAAACTAGAGAAGTAGCTCCAAAAGAAAACCCTAGAACCCTAAAAGAAGATCTGGAAGCATTAATCCTAGATTTGGAGCAAACTGCAGCTTTATAACAATTGAGTACGCGATCTTCGCTCGAGCGCTTGAATTATCGCTCGAGCGGTGACACCAATAGGCGTGTTCCAAACTAGGGTCTACGCTCGAGCACTGAATCTTACGCTCGAGCGTAAAAACACACCTCACAGTATTTTTGCAGACAAGCCAAAGTACTGCAAAAGTGGAAACTCCGCTCGAGCGCAACATTTCCCACTCGAGCGGGAAGACCAAAAACAGCAGAAAAATTACAACTCGATTAACTCAAGTTTGTTCGCGGAATTGACAATTAGTAAGGTCCTAATAGAAGCTTTTATCATAGTTTAAGATGGTTCACTAAACTGTACGGTGAAAATATGCCTCTCTAATAGGAGCTAACTTATATAATTTAAAAGCTTTTCTTAATAATTAATGTTATTATTATTATAATAAAAAAGTTTCGAAATTTGGAGGCCCTCACCCATTTCTACCAATTAGGTCCATCTTGCTTCATGATTACAATTAATTATATTTTTAAAACAATATTTTGCTCCAAATGCAATGATGCAAGTTAATTCTACGAATATAACCTCATGGATGACAATGTAACAAGGCACAGGTCAGAGAGGAGAAAAGGTCAGTTGATTGACTTTAATTTATTTTCAGTTTTTATTAGCAACATTCTAAACAAATTAAAGTTCAATTTACTTTGAGCGAGACTATCATTTATAATCACGTAATTTTATTATATTTAATTTTTTAAAATAAATAATATACATAATTTTATAAATAGATCATATATATTTTTATAAATAGATCATATATTTTTATTAAAAATAAATACATTGAAATTACATGAACATGACTTTAGAATGAATTTGAATTTTTTTTTTTCTTCTAATATGCATATGAGTTTACAAAATGATCGAGTATGATAAATTCATCAACCTAAACTATGTCTCTCGAATTCTTGTTGGCTAGCTTCCATTTACCTTTTATTTTACAATCCCAAATCGGAAAAAGAAAGAAAAAGTGAATTTTTTCACTTATATAAAGTAAATCTTATGCTTCCATTTATATAAGCAAAATGAGATTTTTAGTGAGAAACTCTATGATTAATATCTCATACTCATTTTTTTAATTTTCTTAATTTTAAACAATTTTACAATTAAGAAAATCCCCATTGGCTAGCATTAAGTGAATCTTATACTCCCATTTATATAAGCAAAATAAGATTTTTAGTGAGAAACCCTATAATCAATATCTCATACTCATTTTTTTGATTTTCTTAATTTTAAATAATTAAGAAAATCTCAATTTGTTAGCTTCCATTTAACTTTTATTTTACAATCCTACATAGTTTTGATTTTAAAAATAATTTTGTATGAGATTTTGAAACTCTCATAATATTTTATTTTAAAATAATTACAATCTCATATCGAGAAAAAGAAAAAAAAAAGTGAGTTGTTTCACTTATATATAAAGTGTTACAATCCCACATCGGGAAAAGAAAGAAAAAATGAGTTGTTTCACTTATATAAAATGAATCTTATAAAAGGAGTTTTAAGAGAGAAGCCGTCTAGAAGGTCCAAATCCTCATTATAAAATTATTGAATTTTTAAAATTTTAAACAATTAAGAAAAATTCTCATTGGCTGGCTTCCATTTTCCTTTTATTTTACAATTCCAAATCAGAGAAAAAAAAAAGATTGAATTGTTTCATTTATATAAAGTGAATATTATGCTCCAATTTATATAAATTATTGAAATTTCTTAATTTTAAACAATTAAGAAAATCTCTATTGGTTAGCTTCCATTTAACTTTTATTTTACAATCTCACATCGAGAAAAAAAGAAAAAAGTGAATTGTCTCACTTATATAAAATAAATTTTATGCTCCCATTTATATAAGTAAAAGAAGATTTTTAGTGAGAAGTCCTATAATCAATACCATTTTTTTTTTTTGTGTGTGTTTAAGAACACATATACAATACTCCTAGCATATCACCCATGCTATGTGAAGGTGCTTTTGTAAACACAGGTTCAATCTGCAATCTAATGTGCATATCTATTTAACTTTTATTTTACGATCCCACATCGGGAAAAGAAGGGAAAAGTGAATTGTTTTACTTATATAAAGTGAATCTTATACTCCCATTTATATAAGCAAAAGAATATTTTTAGTAAGAAGTCCTATAATCAATACCACTTTTTTTTTCTCTTAATTTTAAACAATTAAGAAAATCTCTATTGGTTAGCTTCTATTTAACTTTTATTGTACAATCCTACACAGACGTTTCGATTTTCAAAATAATTTTGTATGAGATTTTGAAACTCTCATAATATTTAACTTTAAAATAATTACAATCCCCTATCAAGAAAAGAAATAAAAAGTGAATTGTTTCACTTATATAAAGTGAATCTTATCCTCTTATTTAATATTATAATATTGTGCATATTTCAGTTCAAGATGGTTTAAATTTTAAAATAAAATTTAAAGGTTTTAATTAATTAATTTTGTTGTAAATTAGTTGGTCTTTTGACTTAGTCGATTAGGCTGAATTATTTTCGATTTGATTGATTCACAGCTTTAACTACGATTTTAGTTGTTTTATCAAAATATATTATTTAAATTTGTTTGATTTGAAATAAACTAAGATTAACCTTATTAAAAATTGAACGACTGGGATTACTTGATTAGAAATGAATTTTTGGTCCAAACAACTGTTAACTTATATTTTACAAGCCCGCATCAAGAAAATAAGGAAAAAGTAAGTTGTTTCACTATATAAATTTTATGCTCCCACTTAATATTGTAGTGTTATGTATATTTCAGTTCAAGACAGTTTAAATTTTAAAATTAAAATAAAATTTAAAAAATTTAATTAATTAATTTTTGTATAAGTCGGTTGGTCTTTTGACCTAGCCGATAGAATGAATTATTTTCGGTTTGACTGATTTGCTGGTTTAATTACGATTTTAACGGTTTTATCAAAATATATTGACTAAATTTGATTGATTCGAAATAAATTAAAGATTGACCTAATTAAAGATCAAATGGCTAAGATTGTTTTATTCGAAATAAACTTCTCGTCTAAATAATTGTTAACTTTTAAACAATTAAAAAAATCTACATTAACTAGCTTTTATTTAACTTTTATTTTATAATCTTATATCGAGAAAAGAAGAAAAAAGTGAATTGTTTCATTTATATAAAGTAAATTTTATAGTCTCATTTATATAAATAAATTGAGATTTTTAGTGAGAAGTCTTATGATCAATATCTTATACTATTTTTTTTTAAATTTTCTTAATTTTAAATAATTAAGAAATTATAATTATCTAGATTATTTTACATAATATAAAAAATTAAATATAATTATTATATTTTTATTAAATAATATATTATTTTATTCTGTGTAGTGCACGAGTGATAGACTGATACGAAGGTAAATCAAATGAATGAGAGAGATGGAAGATTGGGATTGAGGAGAGAGGAGAGCAAATCACAGATGCGGTCGATATATGAAAGTAAAGCAAAGGAATGGGGAATTTGGATCATCGGCCCGCCCTACCCGGCAGCCCCCCAAAACGACGTCGTTTTGGGGTTTTTTTTTTTTTCTTTTCTTCTTCTTCGTTCTTGCTTTCTCTCTCTTCGAAACCAGAGGGGAGGGGAGGGGGAGGGGAGGGGGGAGAAGAGGGAGGAGGGAGGGGGAGGAGCGAGCTCGCCGTCGCAGCTCGTCGCCTCGCCGCCGGCCGTCGCAGCAGTCCGATCGTCGCCCGATGCAGCTCGTCGCACCGTCGCACCCCCGTCTCCTCCGCCTCCTCCTCCTTCTCCTCTCCCACTGGTTTATGGCCCTCTCCAGTCCGGCCCCTCTCCTCCCCTCCCCTCCCCTCCTCCTCCTCTTCTTCCCTTCCCCTCCCCCTCTCACTCTTCTTCCCCTCCCTCCCCTCTGGTTCTGTTCGAATAAGGAAGAAGAAGCGGAAAAAAAAAAAAGGAAAAAACCCCCCAAAACGACGTCGTTTTGGGGGGCTGCTGGGACGGCCGCCGAAAAGGGCAGCCGAGGATCCTTGCTCAAGGAATGGGAGGGATGGAAGATTGAGATTGAGGAGAGAGGAGAGCAAATCACAGATGGGAGACGTCTAGAAAGGAGGGAGAGAGAGAAGAGAAGAGATAAAAATACCATTAAATCCTTGGGCACACGTATAAAAGGCAAACAAAATAGCCTAAAAAGAGAGTTAATTTCGTAATTTTATCAAGACCGAAAATTTCGCTTCATATCTACGACTGACATGGACATGAATAATTCAATTATCAAGGCCTCGTTTTTTGACTTTTGAGATCTACTAATGAAGGAAAAAAGTCGTCTTGATATGAATTCGGATGAGCAATAAAATAGCTTGACCCAACGGGTCTGTTTTCTAATTATTCTGTTTTTACTTTATATTTATAAAAATTTTAAAAATTATTATAAAATTTATTTGATAATTTATTTGATTTATAAATAATTGTCTCAACTTATAAATTTAAGAAAAAAAATATAAACTCAAAAAATAAGTTTACGTTTTAGTTTTTATTTTATTTTTAAATAATTTTATTTTCAATTAATTCTTTTTTTCAATTAATTATTTTTTCAAATAATTTTTTTTTCAATTAATTATTTTTTCAAATAATTTTTTTTCAACTATTTTTTTCAATTAATTTTTTTCCCAATTAATTTTTTTTCAATTATTTTTTAATTAATTTTTTTTCATTTTTTTTCAAATATTTTTTTTCAATTAATTTTTTTTCCAATTAATTTTTTTTAATTAATTTTTTTCAATTATAATGTGTGTGATCCTATTGTCATAAATAATAAAAATAAATATAAATATTTTAGGCTTGAACAAACATATTTTTTAATTTATGTTTTTAAAATTTTTTAGACATTTTGTGCAAACCAACGCGTTTGTAATTTATGTTTTTCTAAAAATAAACAAAAATCAATTTATAAAATTTTTGTAAACATAAATAAAAAACGTAAACGTTACCAAATGCTACCAACCTACATAGACTTTTGCGGCTTTTTTTTTTTTTGGGCTCCAGCCTAATTAAATTTCAAGAGTATTATAAAGAATAATATTTAAAAATTTTAATTTAAAAGTTTTAATATAGTTTTAATGATGTAGAGAGTGTTTATATGAAGAGGAAGCCTACACTCCTCTCTCTATCTTCTCGGAGTTGGAGTCACTATTGTGCGGCTTGCACAGCAATGATTGTTGTGCAGCATGTGAGAATTATTTTGGATTTTATTTTGATGATCCGAATAGTTTAATTTTTAAAAAACATAGAGTAGAATATATCTGTAAAAAATCAAGTTGATTAAATATTGATAGAGCATTCATCAACATATATTTATATTCAATTTAATACTTATATATTTATTTTTCATAGGGCTCTTTTTTGATAAATCCCATTTGTAACTGTTTTATTCCATAAAACCCAAACTATTTCTGAATATTCCATTAGGTCCATTAATTGTAAAAGGATGAAATAACCCTCCTCCGCCTCTCTCGCGTGCAACCGATTCTGCAAAACCCATTCCCATTCCAACTATTCAATTCACAAAATTTCCAAAACAAAAACTGAATCCACGAGACGAGATTCACATCGCCTCCAATAACCCTAGATTCACATCGCCTCACCAACGTCGTCGTCGTCCACCGTCGACCCCAGATTCCTCTTCATCTCACCGTTGCGAAAGTTCACATCAGAAGGAGGGTGCTTCGTCGTTCGAAAATTCCAGTCGTCGCATTGAGTTTATTTCATCCACTGAGTGTCATCTATACCCACCAACCATGAGGAACAAAAGTAAGCAATACCATTCCACCTTCTGCTTTTCAATCATAATGTGTTCACCGATGTATACATCCACCTTCTGGTTTTCGGATTTGAATTTGTAAACATAGATGTTCTCGAAATTGATTTTGTAAACATAGATGATGTGAACATTCACATTAGTGTTGATTACTGGGTAAACTTACATTAGTAGACACTGATGTGAATATTCACATCAGTGTATAATGATGTGAACATTCACATCAGTGTATAATGATGTGAATGTTCACATTACTTTCACTGTTGATATTGTTGATTGTTGATGTCCACAGAACCCCCAAACTTCACTCAACAATGTGATGGAATATGATGTAAATATTCACATTGTGACATCAATATCTGACTTGTTTGTGTTGTTGGGTGTTGTTTGGTGCTGTTGGTTCCACCCTTTGATTTTTAGCAAATTATAGCATAATCTAATCACCCATGTAAACATTTACATTGCCCTGTAATTGTTGTTGTTTTCGGAATTTATTTTGTAAACATAGATGATGAGAACATTCACATTAGTGTTGATTACTAGGTAAACTTACAGTAGTAGGCACTGATGTGATCATGTGAATGTTCATATTACTGTCACTGTTGATATTGTTGATTGTTAATGTCCACAGAACCCCCAAACTTCACTCAACAATGTGATGGAATATGATATAAATATTCACATTGTGACATCAATGTCCGACTTGTTTGTGTTGTTGGGTGTTGTTTGGTGCTGTTGGTTCCACCCTTTGATTTTTAGCAAATTATAACATAATGTGATCACCCATGTAAACATTTACATTGCCCTGTAACTGGTGTTGTTTTCGGAATTGATTTTGCAAACATAGATGATGTGAATATTCACATTACTATACTGGGTAAACTAACATTAGTACACACTGATGTGAACATTCACATCAGTGTACAATGATGTGAATGTTCACATTACTTTCAATGCTGATTGTTGAATGTTGTTTTGTGCTTTTGGTTCCATCCTCTGTTTTTCAGCCAATTATATGTTCTTATTTGAACACCCAGGTCTTACCCATAGATTTGATGGCAAGCGAAAGCGAGGGGAATCCCGTGCCAAAGCCAAACCTGATCAACCAACTATTTCTGAAGAAGTGAACATGAAAAAAGTTAACTACCGGTCAAATATAACTGGATTGGTCAAACTGTTAAAGGATACAAAATTTACAAGTGGCCAATTGAAGTGCCTTAGAAAAACACCGTTTTGGCCATTATTTGATTGCTTGATCAGTAATGAAGTCGACCTCAACCACTGCATGAAATATGATGATGTCATTGTACGTATAGTACAGACATTCAAGCCATCTAGTGGGAGGTTTTACATTGGAGATAAGAACATCCAGATTTTTAGAAGCGGCGTATCACTGATTTTTGGGGTAGACTGCGGCACTAAGTCGATGGACCTCTCTTACGGTGCAAAACCAACAACCGACATCATACACCGAATGTGCAAGGATGTTAGTCAGTTAAGTGCTGCCAAAATACGAGAAATTCTGAGCGAATAATTGAAGAGCACAAAGAAACAAGACAATGAAGAGGTAGCAAGATTAGTTTGCATGTATGCATGTGTCAAGCTATTCTTTTCTACATCGGGAGAAACAATTGGATGGGCTTTCTACTCATACATGGACCCATTAGACAAGATGATCGAGTATGATTGGGCAGAGAGCATCCGGGCAACCCTGATGGGTTCATTGGGCCAAAACTGTGGAAAGCCAGGACGAGTCACCGGATGTGTGATGTTGTTAATGGTAAATCTCATAAAACTTACTCTATGTTTAATATGAACATTTACAGGGTCTGCCCACTCTGATGTGAATGTTCACATTACTGGGCAATGGTGTGGAAGTTGACATCAGTGATGTAAACATTCACATTACTGTTCAGTAATGTACAAACACACATTAGTAGACGCTGGTGTAAACATTCACATCAGTGTAGATTGATGTGATGTTAGCACCAAAACAAATGTGGAACATTCACATTATTGATGTGAATGTTCACATTACTGGGCAATGGTGTGGAAGTTGACATCAGTGATGTAAACATTCACACATCAGTGATGTAAATATTCACATTACTGTTCAGTAATGTACAAACACACATTAGTAGACGCTGGTGTAAACATTCACATCAGTGTAGATTGATGTGATGTTAGCACCAAAACAAATGTGGAACATTCACATTACTGATGTGAATGTTCACATTATTGGGCAATGGTGTGGAAGTTGACATCAGTGATGTAAACATTCACATTACTGTTCAGTAATGTACAAACACACATTATTAGACACTGCTGTAAACAGCAGTCTAGTTTGATGTGATGGTAGCACCAAAACAAATTCGGAACATTCACATTACTAATGTGAACATTTACATTACTAGGCAATGGTGTGGAAGTTGACATCAATAATGTGAACATTCACATCAATGTTCAGTAATGTATAAACACATAGTATTAGCCACTGATGTAAACATTCACATCAGTGTTAATTGATGTAAACATTCACATTACTGCCCAGTGGTGTAAACATTCATGTAATTGAAAAAACAGAGCATCCGATCCATATCAATAAAAAAACAGAGCATCTGATCCATCATACAAATCAAAATATAAAGTGAACATGTATTCATAACCAAAATGATACTAACCTTAATCATGCAATCCTACAATCGTCTAGAAAGTCGAAAACAACTGCTTTGAAGTAGTTATACTCCAGAAAATGTGAGAACTGGACACCTTCAAATTCGTCGTCTTCACTTGAAATTCACCGAACCAGACTACAACAGCAACAATGAAACCTTAGCACATCAAAGCCTCAGAACGATAGAACGATAGCGTGCAAGATAGAAACGTATCCATTTGAATTACAATGAGAGAAACTGCCAAAACTGAATCACGAAATCACAGGAACGTGTTATGTATTAACACAGTGTGTATATATATAGGGGCATAATAGTCCATGTAAAAATATAAAATTAGAAAAATGGACTTTATGGAATAAAAAGAAAAGTATATGGGACTAATCAGGTTAGTTTATTCCTTTGTGGACTTAATGGGTTATAATATCTCTAAGATGGATTTATCAATAAAAATCCATTTTTTATATATACAAATATGAGTTGATGAAAGGTCTATTAATATCTGATTAACTTAATTTTTTACAGATATATTCTACTCGATATTCTATAAAAATTGAACTTATAAAACTAAGGTTCAAAATAATTCCCATAAATCACACAACAGTGACCCCTAATTCCTATCCCTCTCTACTCTTTCTTCCACCTCATTAAAACTATTATTTTAAAACTATGTATCATTGATATTACAAATTCACCTTTCTCACTCCAATATTTATTAATAAAAAAGGGTAAATTATACTAACACCCCCTGAGGTTTATGTTTATTACAGTTTCCCTTCATCTTTTGAAAATTACATCTCTCCTTGAGATTTAAAATTTCATTACAGATTCCCCCTCAACCCTTTTAATTTTTTTAAATACCAATTTTACCCTCATTAGATAAATTACATTGACACCCCTAAGGTTTAGAAATTACAATACCCTCCCTAAGGTTTAATATGAAATTCAAACTATTCAAGCTTTGAAATTGTTGTTGTTCGTTTCTTAAGAATTCCTTTGAATCTTCATAAATCTCAAGACTCCAAAATCGAAGCTTTTTGTGAATTCGGAGAGGAGAGAGAAGCTTCGGGGTAGAGCAGTTTCTGGTGGGCAATGGTGATGGGTTTGTGAAGAAGGTTCATTATTGATTGGTCTGTTTCTCTTTTATCTTCTTAGACAGTTTGGTTTCCAAGCTTTATCAGAATTAGTCTCTGAACACACCAGAAGGTGACTTTTTCTGGGATTACTAAGCTTTAGTTTTCTTTTTCTATTATTTGAAGTTGGCCCTCAATCTTGGCTTTTTTTTTTTTTCTTTTTTTTTTAGCCAAGCTTGTATTGATACATGTCCACAGTCGTGATTTTGATTGATTGATTTATTTATTTTTGTTGAGTAGACAGAGGACCATTTATGTACATGTCCACAGTTGTGATCCAATTCATAAAATGGAAAGCAATTTATCTTCCTTCAATATTCCAAACTAAGAAGTAAAACATTGTATTGTATATATTACCAAGCTAGAGAATTCAGCTGTAAGCTTTTATTCTTCTTTTGTCTGGAAGTCATTTATGCCATCTTTCTCCTACAATGGAGAGGTGTAGGAGTTCAAGTTTCAGTTGAGACATGAGCTCTCTCTCTGTAACTTGTTTTTTTTACTTTTTGTTAAAAAATTGAATTGTTTCAATTCATGTTTTGCTCTGTAATTTTTTAAGGCAAATTATTGAGGCTGTGTTTGGTTAGAGGATTTTGGAAGAGATTTTGAAAGAGAAAGGAAAAAGGTTGGTAAAAATGTGAATAAAATATATTTACATTTTACCTAATTTAACACACATTTTCCCTTTCCCTTTCCAAATTTCTTCTCAAATCCCTCAACCAAACACAGGCCAAGGGAAGTTCAGTTCTGTATTCAGAAAATTATTTTTATCTCTGAAAACTCAAGCTCTAGAAATGGTTTGCAATGTAGGGAGTGGAAGTTCCTTTAAAGCAAAATGTTCCTAAAAAAAATTTGTCCTGCAAATTTTTTTTAGTATATTGCTGGAAATGTCTGAAAGATGTTATCCAATTCTCGTTCACTTCATTGAAATGCTGCAAGTAGCAACATAACTATATTATCAATACACAAGAATAAAATAAAATCAGAGTTTTTGTGGGTTTATTAGGTATTATACAGTTCCAATTGCTGTTATAGACCTTATTCATATTTGTGTTTCAAATCATCCACCTACCTTAAATTTACGAACAACATCAGATCAAAATTCTTGAATAACATAAATGCTGGTCCATTTTTACTATTATTTATTTAGTACAATCATTCTTTTGTCAGTGATTCAAGACTGACTTTGTGTCACGACCCCAAACCGCCCCTAGTAGTTAGGTGCCGAGATGGCCAGTAAATCCGAGATTCACCAAAGGCCTCTTACAAAAGTTCACACACAACAGAGTATATATATATATAGGGGCTCTCATATGCGGAAGCGATAAAACCAAATACAAGTGGTCCTTGAGAGCAGTGCATAGATCAAATGTAATGACATACAAACATAACTGCACTTCGGCAGCTAACAAAACAAAATTCAAGTTACATCCTGATCAAAAGGCTTCTCAGCCGACATATACAAAATACAACGATTACAAGCAAAGAAGCATAATTTTCAAGAATCTGCCGACGTAAATACACATCGCCGAGGTAAGCACAAAACAAGGCCGGTATAAGCAAAAATCCCAAAACAAGCTTTACAAAACATCTAGGCGTCGCCGCCGTCCTGCTCATCACCTACATATATATAGAGAGGGGTGAGCTTGGAAACTCAGTGAATGGTACTAGAAATAAAGGTTTGCATGAACAATAGCCGAAGTCTTTTCAAAACAAAGTATATCAAACCATTCAAGCGTTAGCCGAGGTACCATCCAAAGCAAAACATAGCAAGTTATATCAATCAGGAGATGAACCGTATTCATCTATCCAGTCTTACAAGTCAAAACGTTACCGAGGTCATACAAATATTAGCCGAGGTCCTCCTCCAGGCAAATCATAACAAGCTGTACCAAATCAAGGGGGTGAACCATATTCATCAAGCAGAATCTTACCAAACCTGTTGCTTATGTGACTTAGGCCCGTAGCCCTTTTTCACCATCTTATGCCACTTAGGCCCGTAGCCCTTTTTGACCATCTTATGTGACTTAGGCCCTCAGCCCTTTTTCACCAAGTGGTGCTACGAAAGTTTTAAGTCCTCTAGCATAAGGGACTGTGGTTACTTAGGCCCGTAGCCCGCTTTAACACTTATCTTTTCAAGAAAGGACCGTATCCTTTTTAACAAGATGGTACTGCGAAAGTTTAGAGTCCTCCAGTACAAGGGACTTTCCAAGGATATCAAAACAAGGCTCAAACTCATTACAAGGACATTATCAAGACAAGCTCATACTTACCCTTTTAACTCTTAGTGCTACGAAAGTTTAACGTCCTCCAGCACAGGGGACTTTCAAGAATACCATCAAACACGCTCATATTCATCACATCAAAATAGGCTAATCATTCATGCTTAGCGAATACTTTTATCAAGCGAAGCAAACAAGATTTATCAAAAGCTTTATAACATAGCTTTATTAAAAGCACCACTCACCTCGGTCTTCAGGTGTAGGCTCAAAGCAAGGATCAAAGTCCTACAATCACATGGCAAACCATATTCTCAAAACGAGCTTTACATACATGCAAGGAGTCAAAACATTATTTCCCATCACAGGGAAGTGCACTGGGTACCATCCAGGTCTAGCCGAGGTCCTACACCTCCCCGCCGAGGTGTGGACTTGATGGCCAAAATCAAGACAAAGTTAGGAAAACCTGAGTTTCCTTTCAAAAGACCTGAAGAACAAGGTCATCAAGAACATCAAGATCATGCATGCTGAAATCTTAACTCACTTATACGAAATCTGAGGTTTTCATGCTAGGAGTTTAAAAACGTGGACTTAGGTACCCAACCAAGAAGAACATGCAAGAACAAACACAAGAACACGGTCCCTGGTCCAAACTTTCGGATCAAAAGGGGACTTTCATCAAGAACACATGAATACTAACTTTCTCTTTCTAAAACAAACTTCAAATCGATGCATGGCATGTAAAACAAACTCAATCATGCAATGCAGCTAGATAACCAACAAGAGTGACCAAAGTAGAGCAAGAATCTAACCTCCAAACTCAAATCTAACGGCTGGATCTTCCAAGATCGAGCTCGAACTCCACTTCTCACTCTAGAACTCCTTCTTCTACCTTGAGAGCCTCTCTCTCTAAAAGAAACAAAGATTGAGACCAAATGATTTGTTCTCTAGGATGTCGGCTGTCATAACCTGCAGCTCGGACACGTGGCGTCACCGGGTAGGCTCAGCCCAAAAGGTGACTGATCGACAAGACAAGTCTCTGACAAAGCGTATTCAACACGCCTGCTAGCAAAACACATCGGCAAACAAGAACGTCGGCCAAGGTCAAATCCTCGGCAACCGGATAACAAAGACGTCGGCTAGGGAGGACGACACTTGACTAAGTTGTACCACACCTTGGCCTGGGTGTGCCACATCTCGGCCTAGGTCATACCTGCCCCAGGGCAAGAACCACTAATGCAAAACATCTCGGCCTAGGCTCTAAGCACTACGGCCCAAAGGGTGACATCTCGGCAAGCATGCCGAGGTAAATACAAAGACTAACCAAGGATTCCAAAACGATTCTAAGTACAAAAGTTCAAGAGTGAACAAAGCTCAAGGTGATCTCGGCCATAACCGAGCAAGGATCCAAATCAAGCAAGTAATACTTCAAACAAACCAAGGCTAACAAGATTGCAAACACATCAAACAAGATCATACAAGTAGGTATGCAAATATAGCTAAGTCAAGAATGAGGGTTGTTACACTTTGAGGTGAATATGAAGTCAATTTGCAAATATTAGCATAATTTCCTTTCTCTTGCTTTTGTTTTTAATCAAATTCAAATAGCATTTGAATGGCAGTGTCACAATTGATATTGAAGTTTTCTTCAAGATTTTTTCCCTTTTAACTACAATCCTTTGCAACTTCTATATTTGTAGGAACTAACCACACCACACCATGGAATTCTTAGTTTCAATTTTTGAAATTGTGAAGAATTTGGGGGAAGCAACTGGAAAATGGTTTGGATATATTAACAGCCTTGATGCAAACTTGAAATTTTTTAAAAGAAAGATAGCGGATTTGAGCAGTCAAGAGGATGATATAAAGACTGAACTGAGCAGTGCAGAGCAGCAATCAAGGAAAAGAAGAAAGAAAGTAGTTCAAGATTGGCTTGGAGATGTGCAAATGTCAAGAGGTGATATGCGAACTTTGCAAAGACAAGAGCAAGAAGTAGTAGGATGGAAGAACGTCTTCTCACGTGTACAATTGGGAAAGTTTGCTGTGGAGAAGATTCAAGAGGTGGCAGAACTGCAGGAAAAGGGTAAATTTTCTAATGGTTTGCTGATTGAAGCACTTCCAACTAGTGGACTGTTCATACCAACAATGGGATCTTTTTGTGAAAACACAAGTGCAAGGAACATGGAGAATGTATGGAAATACTTGATGGATGATGAGGTTAGAAGGATTGGCATTTTTGGAATGGGGGGAATTGGCAAAACAACCATCATGCATCACATTAACAATGAACTCTTGAATGAAGCTTGTAACTTTGATGATGTTATTTGGGTCACAGTATCTAAAGCATTCAACATTAGAAATCTACAGAGGCAGATAGCCAAGGCACTGAATCTTGATTTGTCGAGTTATGGGGATGAAACAAAAAGAGCATCAGAATTGTATACAATGCTTTTCCAAAAGAAGAGGTATGTGCTCATCTTAGATGATCTGTGGAAAGCATTTCCTCTGGATAAGGCGGGTATTCCAGAGCCAACCATATCTAATGGATGTAAACTAGTGTTAACTACACGATCGTTAGAAGTGTGCAAGAAGATGGAGTGCAGAGCTGTCAAAGTAGAGCTTCTCACAGAAGATGAAGCACTGAATCTATTTATGAGCAAGGTTGAAGAACATCAGACAATTCTTACTCCAAAAGTGAAAGAAATTGCAACAAAAGTTGGCAAAGAATGTGCACGTCTGCCTCTTGCAATCACTACTATAGCTGGCAGTATGAGGGGAGTAAATGACATTCGTAGGTGAAGAAATGCATTAAATGAATTGACCAGTTCAACAAAACAGATCAGGGACAATGAAAGCGTGATTTTCGAGCAACTAAAATTTAGTTATAGTTGCCTAAATGAAGAAAAGCTCCAACATTGTTTCTTGTATTGTGCATTGTAACCAGAAGACGATATCATCCCTAGGGAAGAGCTGATAGAATATTGGATTGCCGAGGGACTAATAGCTGAGATGAACAGTATAGAAGCAATAGCTGAGATGAACAGTATAGAAGCAATGTTTGACAAAGGTCACGCTATATTAAATAAACTCATAAATACTTGCTTGTTGGAGAGTCGTACCAACATACATAAGGAAGAATTCGTGAGGTTGCATGATTTGATAAGAGATATGGCTCTCAAAATAACATCAACTAGTCCTCGATTCATGACAAAAGCTAGTGAGGGATTAGAAAGAGTACCATACGACGATTGGTTTGAGGATCTTGAGAGGGTTTCCTTAATGTACAACAAGGTAGAAGAACTTCCTTTTAGACCACCCATTTGCCCTTGGCTCACCACCTTGTTACTGGGATATAACACATTATTACGAATTCCAGATTCCTTCTTTGTGTATATGCATCATCTCAATGTATTGGATTTGTCCGGCACCTACGTAGAGTCTCTGCCAGATTCCATCTCCAAGTTTGTGAATTTGCATACATTGTTACTGAAGGACTGTGTAAGACTGAAGTATGTGCCGTCACTGGAGAAACTAAAGGCATTGAAAGAGTTAAAACTGAAAAGAAGTTAGATAGAAGAAGTACCCCAAGGTATAGAATAATTGGTTAACCTCAGAAATCTCGACCTCTCCTGGAATAACAGCCTACAGACATTTCCTTGCTAGAAGTTATGCAGACTGTCCCAACTCCAATGCCTTAAAATTGATGCAACAAGAGCAAGAGTGTTAGCAAAAGAGCTCTTATGCTTGAGGCAATTAAAAGTTCTCCGTGCTCACTTACTGAATGTGCAAGAGCTTACTAGTTATGTGACGTCTCAACAATGTCAAAGCTTGGAAAACTACAGTCTTATAGTGGGGAATGATTTAGAATATGCCATCAGCACCATGGCAAATGAAGTTCGTGTTAATGTTGAGTCTGTACTTTTTTAAAGTGGAATAGATTTGCTAGTGCTCCCAAGAAAGATAGCGTTCTTTGAGATTAAAAAATGCCACAATCTCATTAGTTTATCAAATATTTTGTCATTGAGGGATGCTAGAGATTTAAGAACATGTCATCTCCGATACTGTAATAGGATAGAATCCATCTTTTTGTCATCATCCTTCTTAGAAGATAGTCAAATTCCACTAAGAACTGTTGAGTCATTATTGTTTCTTGAATTACCCAATTTTAGGGCATTCTTTGACGGAGTTGTTCCCCCATACAGTGTTTCCTTTAACCTGAAGAAATTGTACTTCTGTAGATGTTCCAGTATTAGGAATATTTTCCCTGCTAAGTTGTTGCAGAACTTCCCAAACCTCGAGCAACTTGAAGTGTCTTATTGTAAACATGTGGAGGACATATTTGTAGAAGTAGAGATAAGCGATCAGGGTCATCATCAAGAGGATAGCAACACAATCACACTCCGCAATTTCAAGAGATTACAACTGTTAAGTCTACCAAGACTGAAGAGCATATGTAAGGGCATAATGGTCTGTGAATCTCTGAAAGATATTGTTGTAGACAAGTGTCACACATTAAGGAGACTACCTCTTTCTTTGCACATGGATAACGGGCAAGCATCAGCACCACCTGTGCTTCAGCACATTTGGGGAGATAATGAATGGTGGGAATCTCTGGATTGGGCTAATTCTTATAGCAAATCCATTCTTCAGCCTTTGTTCTCCCTTAAATACTAAGGTAAATATTGTTATATCGTATCAGATTAAAAATATGTCTCGTCCTAGATGTGGCAGAAGCCATAAGACATCTGCATCAACTATTTATGGCACAGTAGTTTCAAATAGGTTGGAGCTTACATTGTTACTTGCTTAAATATTTTTGGACATGGAAAAATAATAGTAGATGCATATGAGGTTACTAGTTATCAACGAGGGCTGGTTTCTCTATTAATGGTTCAATTTGTATATAGTTTCGTAAGAAAATATAGATACGATAACAAATACATACATATTAGGTGCATTGATGAAAGCTTCTCCTTGCATTTTCATTTAACAGTTGATATCCCTTTTCTGTTACTCTCAAAGCTATAGAAGACATGAGTAAAGTAGGTCAAGAACTTGCATGAAAGAGTAGGGTGTATGAAAAAATTCGTTACTTTCACCATATTTTTCAATTTTCTGAATGACCCCAAAAGCATTAAAGAACCACCATGAGTAATGTGCAGTTTCGCATCTTGTCAGTTGCTCCTACCACCATGTGATGCACAACTACTTTTTCGAAGATCCACCATTGCCGACCACTGCAAACACATTCGGAGAACAGGGAGGTGCATTTTGATTGAAGATCGCTGGCAGTAATACATTGATGTGTTCCTTTTACCATTATTTTGGTAATGAATAAACACAAGGTTTTATTTTCACAATTGGGGTGCACAATGTACTGGAACTGTTTGTTGAAATGTTTGAGTAAATATAATTATTTCATTTTGGCTTGAGTTTGACGACATCCATTTCTTATTTTCCATATCATATCCAGCATTTTGTGCAATAGGTTTTTTTTTTTGGCTATGAATTTGAAGGTTATGTGAATTAGAGAACCCATCAATTTTTGTGTTTCTTTTCTTTTCTTTCATTTTGCTCCTAAAATTGAGTTGGAATGGTTAAAAAACAGTATGGTCAACAATTATGAAAACTAATAAACTTCAAATTGGAGTCACGTGTATTTATGTGAATAGTACTAAATAATTTATTTATAAATACTCATGTGGCTTGACTATAAATATATATAGATAATACTACCGTACGCACTCTCATATATTTATTTGAATATTATTAAATAATTCATTTATATGGATCAAAATTTTAAAATACGGAGACTATGTCATAATTTGTCCAAAAAAAAAAAAAAAAAAGGAAAAACAGAAGTAGAATTCGATGAAGTCAATCTACTATATTACCAACCAAAACTATACAAGATCAAAGAATTATTTTTGAGCTTTTGCCACTATGCACTCCATCAAACGCCATTACGTGGTTGGGCACTAGTTAAAATGCTTAATATGTACCATCTGAAAAAAAAAAAAAAGGGGCTTAATATGTAAACTTAAAAGATATTAGGTAGAGTGAAACGCTAATAAATTTTAAATAGTAATTTTATAAATTGTTTGATCTTTTTATTTTTTATTTTTTATTTTATGGATCCAAAAGTCACATTTTAGCGTAAATTTCATAAAGGGCCAAGCATAAACGAACATGTTATGTGTTGAGAGACAAAAGTGGGTGTTTTTATAATATTAAAATTACTAAACGTAATACTTCAAAAAAAATTCCTTAATGTATTTTTTCCGAACATAATCCTCAAAAAATTTAACACTCCGAACTAATACACTAAAAAATTCATCAACCTAAACTATGTCTACAAATATTTTTATAATAATTGGTAATGCTACTTTTAACCTTAAGGTGGGGATTATAATTTTTAAAATGTGAGGGGTGTCAATGTAATTTACCTAGTGAGGGCAAATTGATATTTAAAAAAAAAATTACTGAGGGAGGAATATATAATGAAATTTAAATTTCAGAAAGAAAAATGTAATTTTTAAAAAGTAAAAAGAGAAATAATAATAAACATAAAAGTCAGGAGTGTCAGTGTAATTTACCCTAATCCATTGCTTTCACTTTCAAAACTATTGAACTACTTTCAATGTATTTGATCCTTTTTTTTTAATGCCAAAACTACATTGCATGCAGGCATTAAATTCCACATCATAGGCCAACCTGATATGAAAACCAAGAAGGTAATCTTACAGTCCAAGGCCTGAATTCTATGCAACCAAACATAGGATAAGATTGCAAGCACCTATTAAGGATTGGTTTGAGTTATTCTAAATAAATGTATTTTTTTGATCTTTTATAAAAAGATGTGTAAAAAAATAGAGATGTGATATTGATTGATGTGACCCAAATAAATGCACTTATGCAAAAAAATGCAATTATATAGTTTAATCCAAACAAAGCTTAAGTCCTTTTTTTTTTTAAGAAAAATTAATAAATTAGTGATACTTTTAAAAAAATAATAATTACAGATGATAAATTTTAAAAATTTTAATAATTAAAATTTATGAACTTTCTCATAAATATATATAATTATTTTTCTAAAGTTACAACATGTAATTCCCCCTTTTTTATGCCAAAATTACATTGTTGTCAGGCATCAAATTGGACATCATATGCCAACATGATATAAAAACCATGAAGGTCATCCAACACTATGCAACCAAACGTAGGATAAGATTGCAACACAGGCTGCTTTTTTATAATTGACTCTTCTAGCCAAAAAATAAAAAATAAGACAAAATCAAAAATTATTTCCCATTCTTTTTAAATTTTGTACATTTTTCATGAAAAAATTAAAAAATCATTTCCAAACACTTTAATTTGTTTCACCTCATATTTTAACTAAAAATTCACTTTCCTAAACCGACCCATAACCACATGTTTTAGGGGGTGGGAAATCATCAACCAGCTCCCTCGGATTGAAAATCTCTATACCCCATCGCCAACTCATCTATTATCAAAGCTGGTGAAATTGATTGCATATTTTGACAAACTCTAACCAACGGTTCAAGAGGAATAGACAGGTTAAAAATACAAAAACAAAAAAAACAAAAAAGCATCAATGCCTATACAATCATCTTTTTTCCTTACAATTTCAAACAAAAAAATTAATTATTTATTCCAAATCCAGACAACAAACCTAAAAATTAATCAAATGTATGACATTATTGAAAATCAATTTCATAAATTAATACAAAAAATAATCAAATTGGATAAAAATATATATTCAATGAAAATCAATAGTGAATGTCAATTGATTAATGATATTAAGGTTAAGAAAAAATTGTATGTGGATAAATGTAAAGTAATTTTGCGAATATTTAGGGAACTAGTTCAATTTATAGATGAGTTGATAAATTTTAACCTATAAGTCAATGAGCATAAAGGTTGATTTGAGACAAGTCAAACTTAGACTATAAAATAGTATTTTGAATTAGTTTTTCAAGCCCAATCAGACCGAGATTGAAATTGATTTTTTAGAGATCTTTTAGTTTTTTACACAGGAAAAAAAATAAAAAGAATGAGTTAATTTTTTTTAGTGATTTTTTGATTTTTTGTCTAAAATTTGTAATTGCCAAATCCATCCAAAAATAAAATAAAAAATTTCAAAATCCATATATATAGCTCAAATATGATTTAATATAAATATTTGTCACAATTTTAAAATTTAAAATTTTAATTTTAAATGCATCTCTAACATATTCAAAATTTGTGGTTTAAATTTTCTAACTAAGCTAGTAATACGTAATTATGTTTATAAAAAAGAAAAGTTAAGACTATAATATATATACATAGATATATTATATAATCTAATTTGTGAACGAACCGAGTAAGGTGAACAATCTGGGTCTTCCTTCCCAAGCAGGGTCCAAATTATAATCAAACCTAAATAATTTGTCCAACCAAACCCTATGACATAATCTCAAGTTCTATAAATTATGAAAATGGACTTAGAAGCTGGTCAAGCCCATGTCCATCTCGACCACAAGCAATTAATAACTTTAAAAAAAAAGAATGGGTAGAATCCACTTGATCGGTTGAGAGCCAAGCTCAAGCCCATCACAACTTTTTAGTCAGTTCTATTCAGTATATTTAGTTTCAGTTTTCTAAATTTAATTTTTTAAAAATTGAGTTTTTTATTTTTCGTATTTTTTATTTTTAGTAAATATTTTTTAAATTTTAAACATTTTTTTTACTTTTTTAGATATACCTTATTTTATTTAGATATATTTAAAAAGTAAAATATTTGTGAAAAAATATTTCAAAAAATTAATAAATGCACAAAAATAGGAAAAAATATACTGAATTTGAATTTTTTTTTTCTTCTCCTAATATGCATATGAGTTTACAAAATGATCGAGTATGATAAATTCATCAACCTAAACTATGTCTCTCTAATTCTCGTTGGCTAGTTTCCATGTACCTTTTATTTTACAATTCCAAATCGAAAAAAAAAAGTGAATTATTTTGCTTATATAAAGTGAATATTATGTTCCCATTTATATAAGCAAAATGAGATTTTTAAGTGAGAAACTCTATGATCAATATCTCATACTTTTTTTTTTTTTTTTTTAATTTTCTTAATTTTAAACAATTTTACAATTAAGAAAATTCCCATTGGCTAGCATAAAGTGAATCTTATACTCCCATTTATATAAACAAAATGAGATTTTTAGTGAGAAACCCTATAATCAATATCTCATACTTTTTTTTTTATTTTCTTAATTTTAAACAATTAAGAAAATCTCAATTTGTTAGCTTCCATTTAACTTTTATTTTACAATCCCAAATAGTTTTGATTTTAAAAATAATTTTGTATGAGATTTGAAACTATCATAATATTTGATTTTAAAATAATTACAATCTCACATTGAGAAAAGAAAGAAAAAGTGAGTTGTTTCACTTATATATAAAGTGTTACAATCCCACATCCGAAAAAAAAGAAAAAATGAGTTGTTTCACTTATATAAAATGAATTTTATAAATGGAATTTTAAAAGAGAAGCCTTATAGAAGGTCCAAATCCTCATTCTAAAATTATTGAATTTTTTTAATTTTAAACAATTAAAAAAAATTCTCATTGGCTAGCTTCCATTTTCCTTTTATTTTAAATCCCAAATCAGGGGGAAAAAAAAGAAAAAAGAAAAAAAGTGAATTGTTTCATTTATATAAAATAAATCTTATGCTCCAATTAATATAAATTATTGAAATTTCTTAATTTTATACAATTAAGAAAATTCTCATTGGTTAGCTTCCATTTAACTTTTATTTTACAATCCCACATCGGGAAAAAAAGAAAAAAGTGAATTGTCTCATTTATATAAAATAAATCTTATGCTCTCATTTATATAAGTAAAATAAGATTTTTAGTGAGAAACCTTATAATCAATATCAATTTTTTTTGTTTGTGTGTTTAAGAACACATGTACAATACTCCTAACATATCACCCATGCTATGTGAAGGTGCAATATGAAGGTGCTTTTGTAAACACAGGTTGAATCTGCAATCCAATGTGCATATTCATTTAACTTTTTATTTTACGATCCCACATCGGAAAAAGAAGGAAAAAGTGAATTGTTTCACTTATATAAAGTGAATCTTATATTTCCATTTATATAAGCAAAAGAATATTTTTAGTGAGAAGCCCTATAATCAATACCACTTTTTTTTTTTTTTTTCTTAATTTTAAACAATTAAGAAAATCTCTATTGGTTAGCTTTCATTTAACTTTTATTGTACAATCCTGCACAGACGTTTTGATTTTAACAATAATTTTGTATGAGATTTTGAAACTCCCATAATATTTAACTTTAAAATAATTACAATCTTATATTGAGAAAAGAAATAAAAAGTGAGTAGTGTCACTTATATAAAGTGAATTTTATACTCTCATTTAATATTATAATATTGTGCATGTTTCAGTTCAAGATGGTTTAAATTTTTAAATAAAATTTGAAGGTTTTAATTAATTAATTTTGTTGTAAATTGATTGGCCTTTAAACTTAGCCGATTAGGCTGAATCTTTTTTTATTTGACTGATTCATAGCTTTAACTATGATTTTAGCTGTTTTATCAAAATATATTATTTAGATTTGTTTAATTTGAAATAAACTAAGATTGACCTTATTAAATATTGAACGACTGAGATTACTTGATTAGAAATGAATTTTCGGTCCAAACAACTGCTAACTTTTATTTTACAATCCCGCATAAGGAAAAGGAGGAAAAAGTGAGTTTGTTTCACTATATAAACATTATGCTTTCATTTAATATTGTAGTGTTATGTATGTTTCAGTTTATGATAGTTTAAATTTTAAAATTAAAATAAAATTTAAAAATTTTAATTAATTAATTTTTGTATAAGTTGGTTGGTCTTTTGACCTAGCCGATAGGGTGAACTGTTTTTGATTTGACTGATTTGCTGGTTTAACTACGATTTTAACGGTTTTATCAAAATATATTGACTAAATTTGTTTGATTCAAAATAAATTAAAGATTGACCTAATTAAAGATTAAATGGCTAAGATTGTTTGATTCGAAATAAACTTCTTGACCAAAATAATTGTTAACTTTTAAACAATTAAGAAAATCCACATTAATTAACTTTCATTTAACTTTTATTTTATAATCCTACATCGAGAAAAGAAGAAAAAAGTGAATTGTCTCATTTATATAAAGTGAATCTTATAGTCTTATTTATATAAACAAACTGAGATTTTTAGTGAGAAGTCTTATAATCAATATCTTGTACTATTTTTTTAAATTTTTTTAATTTTAAATAATTAAGAAAATTTCAATTATCTAGATTTTATTTAATTTTATTTTACATAATATAAAAAATTAAATATAATTATTATATTTTTATTAAATAATATATTATTTTATTTCGTGTATAGTACGGGTGATAGGCTAGTATGAAAGTAAATCAAATGAATGAGAGAGATGGAAGATTGGGCTTGAGGAGAGAGGAGAGCAAATCACAGATGAGGTCGATATCTATACTATATATTAAGTAAAAGGAGGTTTTTAACTCACAGACCTTGTGAGAGCTCCAATATCCCAATCCTCATTTTCTAATTTTTTGATTTTTTTTTTCTTAAAAAAAAAACTCAACATTTATTAAATTCTCCAAAATCTTTTTGACTTCCTTTTCAATGCTTGATTTGAAGAAAGCCTATAGGCTAATGTGTAACGCCCTCAAAATAAACCCATAATTCATACATTCATGATACAAGTAAATGACAATATATTCCATAAATCAGAGTGTTTAGTATAAAAGTATTACATGTTGACAACAAAAGTAAATGCTCTACGGGCTTATAATTTTCCAAGTCAACACTTGGGTTCAACAAAAAAAGAGTTCTAACTCTTTATACAAAATAAGCCCTTGGCTTGATTTACATATAATACAAAAGATAACACAAAAAGATCTTCCAGCCTCTAAGCCTTCCAAGCTACGTCCTTGGAGGTGGCATATCACCTGAACCTGAAAATGATGTCTCATATAGGATGAGCTAAAGCCCAGTAGAGATATACTAAACCAAATATGAATAATGACTAAAACATTAGCATTCGATAAATGGTTAACACTTGTAAACCAACTTACAACACAATCCAGTTCTGTGACAAATAAGTCCATGTTTCATTCCACTTTCCTTTACTTAATCAATTCAACTAATAAACATGGCTCAGAACCTGGCCAAATAATTAAATGAGACTACATCTCATATTAAAAACACTTCCTTTATCCACAATTCAAATGAGACTGCAACTCATATTAAAAACACTTCAAATACTTCAATTATCTACATTATGCAAACGTAATTAGAATTTCGAGACTTTCACCCTGGACACTCCGGCCAACTTAGTTATCAATGGAGTCCATCCCCTAGCTCCTCCCAAACGGGTTTGAGAGTCCATCCCTTATCTCCTCTCAAACCATGGAGTACATCCCCTATCTCCTCCCACACAATATACATATACATATACAATATATTTAAACACTTATCATATACAATGATCAACCGATACACATATTCGATGTATTATTCCAACCGTCATATTCAATGACATATTCCAAGTGATTAGTTTCAGTTTTCCCTAATCAACATACAGTGTCTACAACAATCAAGACTATCCTCCACCGATAGCCCAAAGCAGTTATTTCTACACAGATAATAATTGCATCAAACAGATATAATATCAACATTTTCATTGGTGAGTGATTAATTTATCCAACTACCCCATTCAATCTCACAACTTCCCAATTTCATGAATTTCAACTCAATTTCACAATTTCCCAAATTAATTATTCAACATAATTAGGGCATTTTTCCATTTTTTCAAATATCAACCCTAAGGTTCAAATTTCACTCATATTACATAAACAACCCCAATTTCAAGTCTCTTACGCATATTTGACTCAAACATGGAAAACCCCTCTTTTATAGATTACAAACCAAACTCAAACTTTCCCAAAATTACCACAATTCACCAATTGATCAAAATGACTAAAATTTATGTCAAAACCCATAAGAAGGAATAGGGTATCCCTACCTCAAATGGAGAGACTCAATGGAGAAGAAGGTGAAAACCAAAGATGCTCCAACACACCAACTTTTTCGGATTGAAGTGAAGCCCACACTAAGCTCTACCTTTCTTACAAAAAGATTAGGGTAGAAACACTCTAGAAGTAGATGAAATCTTAGAGAGAGAGAGCGTGTAGAGAGAGAGACAGCCGGGGCTAGGGTTTGAATAAAGAATGAGATGAAAAAGTGTGTAAAAACCCGCCGCTGTCAACTGATATATTCGAGGCTCGCTCGAGCGACCAGACACAAAGAAACCTCGCTCGAGCCAACAATACGAAGTTTCAGGTTTGCAACCCAGAAGCACGCTTAAGCAAAAAAAAGCTCGCTCGAGCGAAGAAACCCGAAACATACAGCTCACTCGAGCCAAGAAACTCAACCTTTAGGTCCAAAACCAAACGCAGACGCAAGCTCAAGCGCAAGACTTCTCGCTTGAGCCACCAGACACATCACCCAACTCTCGCTCGAGCGAAGAAACCCTGGCTCGAGCGAAGGAACTAAAACAAAAAGCTCGCTCGAGCGACCAAAACCTCGCTCGAGCGAAGACACAAAAATCTAGGCAGCAACCATTGGTTTAAACTCACTACCAACCTGTAACAAACTTGCCCAATACAACCGAAACTCGAATACAAAGAGTTAAAGGACGGGAACAAGATATAAACAATAACCAACAACACGAAACCTAAGTTCGGAATACAATAACCAATGGAGAAAAACCCGGGATCACCATAAACTATACTATTGAATACTTTAATTAAAGCCTATGCACACCAAACTTATTAATTGAGTCCTCCATCGTCAAATGAAATATTTTGGCATCTATATGCATGTATATATATTATATATCTATACTATATATTAAGCAAAAGGGGGTTTTTAACCTCCAAGGCCTGTGGGAGCTTCAATATGCCAATCTTAATTTTCTAATTTTTTGTTTTAAAAAAAAAATTAGTCTCAGCATTTATTAACTTCTCTAAACACACAGGACTTTTTTATTTCTCTCATAATTACTGCAATACCTTTTCCAAAATAAATAATTTGTATATTAAAAATATCTATATCTATATCTATCTATTTATTTACATCTATCTCTAACCCACAAGTTTTGTAGGAGTTCCAATATCTGAACCTTAATTTCTTAATTTTTTTTGAAAAAAAAAATTTAGCACTTATTAAATTCTTCCAATTTTTTTTAAGTTCTCCAATACACACACTCTTTTTAACTTTTCACATACCTATTGCAAATAGTGAGTCTCCTTTTTGTTTTCTCCTTCTTGACTTCTTACTTCTACACTTTTAACTTCAGTGATCACGTATGCAAATAGTAAGTCTTCTTTTTATTTTCTCCTTCTTGACTTTTCTTTTTGTTTACTGTTTTAATATTGTAATTAGATAGCGCATAAAAATATTTATGATTTGTCTAGCGAATAAAAAATTATAATTTGATAAACAGTAAGTCTTCTTTTTGTTTTCTCCTTCTTGACTTTTCCTTTTGTTTACTGTTTTAATATTGTAGTTAGATAGCACATAAAAATATTTGTGATTTGTCTAGCGAATAAAAAATTTTAATTTGATTTTTTAATATGATTGAAGTTAGATAAATATAAACCTTACAAAAAGAAAAATGTAATTATAATTGGTTGAATGATTCTTTTTTTTTTTAATGTTATTGTAGTTAGTTTAATAGTTCTTTTTTTTTAATTTATTTATTTTGTTATGTGAAAAATATGATGTGATTGTAGTTTGTTTAATGGCTTTTTTTTTACTATGATTGTTGTAGTTAGTTCAATGTTTTTTTTAATGTTATTTAATCTTTTTATTTACTATTTTAATTTTATTTTTGATTTTTTAATATGATTGAAGTTAGATAAATATAAACCCTCACAAAGAGAAAAATGTAATTATAATTAGTTGAATGATTCTTTTTTTTAATGTGATTGTAGTTAGTTTGATAGTTTTTTTTTCATTTATTTATTTTATTATGGGAAAAATATGATGTGATTATAGTTTGTTCAATGGCTCTTTTTTTTAATATGATTGTTGTAGTTAATTCAATGATTTTTTTTAAAATTTTATTTAATCTTTTTATTTACTATTTTAATTTTATTTTTAATATGATTAAAGCTAGATAAACATAAATACTCACAAAGAAAAAATTGTGATTGTAATTAGTTCAATGGTTTTTTTTTTTTTAATGTGATTTTAGTTAGTCAATGATTTTTTTTTTCATTTATTTATTTATTTTATTATGGAAAACATGTGATGTGATTGTAGTTTGTCCAATGGTTCTTTTTTTTAATGTGATTTAATCTTTTATTTACTGTTTTAATGGTTTTTCTTTACAATTATTTATGAAAAAAATATGATTCTAGTTAGATAGCATAAAAATATTTGTGATTTTATTTTATTTTATTTCTGATTCGATTTTTAAAGTACCAGTTATTGATAATGATTAGATTATATTTTGAAAAAAAATTTGTAATTGATTTTTTTAACTCACTGTGCTTTTTGAAAAAAAAATTATTGTGTTTTTTTAAACTATCAGTTCACTTAATTTGTCATTTGATTTTTAACTCACTTTAATATGATTGAAGTTAACTCACAAAAAGAAAAATGTGATTGTAATTTGTTCAACGGCTCTAACTAATATTTTTATTTACTATTTTAATGGTTCTTTTTTTCAATTATTATTTTTTATTATGAGAAAAATATGATTGTAATTAGATAGTATTAAAAAAATTGTGATTTGTATGATTGACGTTATCTGCTTTTGTTTATAATTTGATTTTTTAAATATGATTGAAGTTAGATAAACATAAACACTCACAAAAAGAAAAATGTGATTGTATTTTGTTCAATGCTTCTAAATAATCTTTTTATTTACTATTTTAATGGTTCTTTTTTTCAATTATTTTTTTTATTATGAGAAAAATGTGATTGCAGTTAGATAGCATTAAAAAAATGTGATTTGTATGATTGAAGTTATCTCCTTTTGTTTATAATTTAATTTTTTAATATGATTGAAGTTAGATAAACATAAACACTCACAAAAAGAAAAATATGACTGTAGTTTGTTCAATACTTCTAAATAATCTTTTTATTTACTATTTTAATGGTTCTCTTTTTCAATTATTTTTTTTATTATGAGAAAAATATGATTGTAGTTAGATAGCATTAAAAAAATTGTGATTTGTATGATTGAAGTTATCTCTTTTTGTTTATAATTTGATTTTTTAATATGATTGAAGTTAAATAAATATAAACACTCACAAAAAGAAAAATGTGATTATAGTTTGTTCAATGGTTCTAAATAATCTTTTTATTTACTATTTTAATGGTTCTTTTTTAAAATTTATTTTTTTTATTATGAGAAAAAAGAATAATTATTTTTTTCTCATTTTTTTTATTTTATTTAAAAATATTTAATATCTCTAGATTTATGACTTTCAAATGGAAAGTATATCAAATATATAAAATAAAAATAGAAAATATACTAATCCATTTTAAAATTCAAATTTGAGGGCCATTAAATATGGAGAGCATTCCATTAATTTAAATTTATAATTATAATAATTTATCCCATAATATATAAGTTTTAAATACTGATTTATTCTATGATTTATCTATATATATCTGTATTAAGGAAAAAGGGGTTTGTAACCCCCAAGTCTTGTGGGAGCTCCAATATCCCAATCTAAATTTCATGATTTTTTTTTTTTTTTTTTTAAAAAACCTTAGCTTTATTAACGTCTCCCAACCCCAAGCCTTACCCTCATAATAACACTTTAATGTATAAAGAACAAGCATAAAAAAAATTCTTTGAAATCCAACACATGAATTCATTGAAAAGTCTCAGCATATATGATTATTATCCCTCATAATAACACTTTAATGCATTAAGAACAAGTATAAAAAAAATTCTTGAAAAGTCCAACACATATGATTATTATCAAAATATTAAATTTTAATATAATATAATAAAAAAAGAAGACATTTAATTCCTTGAAAAGTCCAACACATATGATTATTATCAAAATATTAAACTTTAATATAATATAAAAAAGAAAAAAAAAAGACATTTAAAAAAAATTAAAAATCGCAATTCATATATATAGATAATTGTAAATATATTAAGGAAATGAGAGTTTCTAAACCCCAAGCCTTGTGGGACCTCCAATCTCTCGATTTTAATTTTCTAAATTTTTGATTAAAAAAAATCTCAGCATTTATTGATTTGGTCAAAATTCCCTGATCAACATTTATTAACTTTTTTCAATCCACGTGCCTGCAATTATTGATTTGGTCAAAATCCCTGATTAGCATTTAAAATCCTCTCATATAAATAATTATAGATACAGCCCGTGCATAGTTACTATAGTAGCCTTTTTAATTTCTCGTGTACACTATGATTAGTGATAAGATTGTTAAATTATTTTTATAAAAAATCTTTAAAAACATAATTTATATATTAAAAAAATTTAATTTATCACTAATTATAGATATAGGTCGTGCATTGTTACTGCGGTAGCCTTTTTAATTTCTCATGTACACTATGATTAGTGATAAGATTGTTAAATTATTTTTATAAAAAATCTTAAAAAACATAATTTATATATTAAAAAAATTAAAACAAATATAAATATCTATAATTATCCCGTGCATAGCACGGGTGATAGGCTAGTATAATATAAAAAAAGAAGACATTTAATTTCTTGAAAAGTCCAACACATATGATTATTATCAAAATATTAAACTTTAATATAATAAAAAAAAGAAGACATTTAAAAAAAATATTTAAAAATCACAATTCACATATATATAGATAATTGTAAATATAACCTGTGCATAGCAAGGGTGATGCTAGTATGATTATTATCAAAATATTAAACTTTAATATAATATAAAAAAGAAAAAAAAAAGACATTTAAAAAAAAACATTTAAAAATCGCAATTCACATATATAGATAATTGTAAATATATTAAGGAAAAGAGGGTTTCTAAACCCCAAGCCTTGTGAGAGCTTCAATCTCTCAATCTTAATTTTCTAAATTTTTTATTTAAAAAAAAAACCTTAGCATTTATTGATTTGGTCAAAATTCCCTGATCAACATTTATTAACTTTTTCCAATCCACATGCCTGCATTTATTGATTTGGTCAAAATCCCTTATTAGCATTTAAAATTTCCTCATACAAATAATTATAGATACAACCCGTGCATAGTTACTGCAGTAGCTTTTTTAATTTCTCCTGTACACTATGGTTAGTGATAAGATTGTTAAATTATTTTTATAAAAAATCTTAAAAAGCATAATTTATTTATTAAAAAAAATTAAAACAAATATAAATATCTATAATTATCTCGTGCATAGCACGGGTGATAAGCTAGTCTATACTATATATTAAGCAAAATAGGGTTTTAACCCCCAAGGCCTGTGAGAGTTTCAATATCTCAATCTGAATTTTCTAAATTTTTTATTAAAAAAAAAACTCAGCATTTATTGATTTGGTCAAAGTCCCCTAATTAACATTTATTAACTTTTTTCAATCCACATGTCTTTCCACATGCCTGCATTTATTGATTTGGTCAAAATCCCCTGATCAGCATTTAAAATCCCCTCATACAAATAATTATAGATACAATCTGTGTATAGTTAATGCAGTACCTTTTTCAACTTCTCTCATACATCATGGTTAGTGATAAAATTATTAAATTATTTTTATAAAAAATCTTAAAAAACATAATTTATATATTAAAAAAAGCTAAAACAAATATAAATATCTATAATTATCTCGTGCATAGCACGGGTGATAGGGTAGTATCTATATCTATACTATATATTAAGCAAAATGGGGGTTTTTAACCCCCAAGGCCTATGGGAGCTTCAATATGTCAATCCTAATTTTCTAATTTTTTGTTTTTTTAAAAAAAATTAACCTTAGAATTTATTAACTTCTCCCAACCCACAAGACTTTTTGACTTCTCTCATAATTACTGTAGTACCTTTTCCAAAATAAATAATTTGTATATTAAAAAAAATTTCAAACAAATATAAATATCTATATCTATATCTATATCTATATCTATCTATTTATTTATATTTATCTCTAACCCACAAGTTTTGTGTGAGTTCTCACAAGACTTTTTGACTTCTCTCATAATTACTACAGTATCTTTTCCAAAATAAATAATTTGTATATTAAAAAAATTTAAAACAAATATAAATATCTATATCTATATCTATCTATTTATTTATATCTATCTCTAACCCATAAATTTTGTGAGAGTTCCAATATCTCAACCGTAATTTCTTAATTTTTTTGATTTTTTTTGAAAAAAAAAACTTAGCACTTATTAAATTCTTCTAAGTCTTTTTAACTTCTTCAATACACACACTTTTTTTAACTTTTCACATACCTATTGCAAACAGTGAGTCTCCTTTTTGTTTTCTCCTTCTTGAGTTCTCACTTTTACACTTTCAACTTTAGTGACCACGTATGCAAACAATAAGTCTTCTTTTTGTTTTCTCCTTCTTGACTTTTCCTTTTGTTACTATTTTAATATTGTAATTAGATAGCGCATAAAAATATTTGTGATTTGTCTAGCGAATAAAAAATTATAATTTGATTTTTTAATATGATTGAAGTTAGATAAATATAAACCCTCACAAAGAGAAAAATGTGATTATAATTAGTTGAATGATTCTTTTTTTTTTTTAATGTGATTGTAATTAGTTTAATAGTTCTTTTTTTCATTTATTTATTTTATTATGTGAAAAATGTGATGTGATTGTAGTTTGTTCAATGACTCTTTTTTTTAATATGATTATTGTAGTTAGTTCAATGGTTTTTTTAATGTTATTTAATCTTTTTATTTACTATTTTAATTTTATTTTAATATGATTGAAATTAGATAAATATAAACTCTCACAAAGAGAAAAATGTGATTATAATTAGTTGAATGATTCTTTTTTTTTTTAATGTGATTGTGGGTAGTTTAATAGTTTTTTTTCATTTATTTATTTTATTATAGGAAAAATGTGATGTGATTGTAGTTTGTTCAATGGCTCCTTTTTTTTAATATGATTATTGTAGTTAGTTCAATGGTTTTTTTTAATGTTATTTAATCTTTTTAATTACTATTTTAATTTTATTTTTAATATGATTGAAGTTAGAT
This sequence comes from Camellia granthamiana, assembly GCA_036172215.1. Lineage (NCBI taxonomy): Eukaryota > Viridiplantae > Streptophyta > Magnoliopsida > Ericales > Theaceae > Camellia > Camellia granthamiana. The sequence continues at coordinate 943,342 of JAXFYN010000049.1, read as the reverse complement.
AAACATAAACACTCACAAAGAAAATAATGTGATTGTAGTTAGTTCAATGGTTCTTTTTTTTTTTTTAATGTGAATGTAGTTAGTCAATGGTTCTTTTTTTCATTTATTTATTTTTTTATTATGGGAAAAATGTGATGTGATTGTAATTTGTTCAATGGTTAATTTGTTCAATGACTCTCTTTTTTTAATATGATTATTGTAGTTAGTTCAATGGTTTTTTTTAATGTTATTTAATCTTTTTATTTACTATTTTAATTTTATTTTTAATATGATTGAAATTAGATAAATATAAACCCTCACAAAGAGAAAAATGTGATTATAATTAGTTGAATGATTCATTTTTTTTTTAATGTGATTGTAGTTAGTTTAATAGTTCTTTTTTTCATTTATTTATTTTATTATGGGAAAAATGTGATGTGATTGTAGTTTGTTCAATGGCTCTTTTTTTAATATGATTGTTGTAGTTAGTTCAATGGTTTTTTTCTTAATGTTATTTAATCTTTTTATTTACTATTTTAATTTTATTTTTAATATGATTGAAGTTAGATAAACATAAACACTCACAAAGAAAATAATGTGATTGTAGTTAGTTCAATGGTTCTTTTTTTTTTATAATGTGATTGTAGTTAGCAAATGGTTCTTTTTTTCATTTATTTATTTTATTATGGGAAAAATGTGATGTGATTGTAATTTGTTCAATGGTTCTTTTTTTTAATGTGATTTAATCTTTTATTTACTGTTTTAATGGTTTTTCTTTACAATTATTTATGAAAAAAATATGATTGTAGTTAGACAGCATAAAAATATTTGTGATTTGATTTGATTTTTTTTGTGATTTGATTTTTAAAGTACCAATTATTGATAATGATTAGATTGTATTTTGAAAAAAAATTGTAATTGATTTTTTTAACTCACTGTGTTTTTTGAAAAAAATTATTGTGTTTTTTTTACTATCAATTCACTTAATTTGTGATTTAATTTTTAACTCACTGTGCTTTTTGAAAAACAAAATGGATTGTACTCATTAGGGTCACATAATGTACCGATTATTGATGATGATTAGACTGTATTTTGACCCAAAAAAAATTGTAATTGATCTTTTTAACTCACTATGTTTTTTGAAAAATAAATTATTGTGTTTTTTAATTATCAATTGACTTAATTTGTGATTGATTTTTTTAATTATTGATAATGATTAGATAGCATTAAAAAAAATTGTGATTTGTATGATTGAAATTATCTCCTTTTGTTTATAATTTTATTTTTTAATATGATTGAAGTTAGATAAACATAAACACTCACAAAAAGAAAAATGTGATTGTAGTTTGTTCAATGGTTCTAAATAATTTTTTTATTTACTATTTTAATGGTTCTTTTTTAAAAGTTATTTTTTTTATTATGAGAAAAATATGATTGTAGTTAGATAGCATTAAAAAAATTGTGATTTGTATGATTGAAATTATCTCCTTTTTGTTTATAATTTGATTTTTTAATATGATTGAAGTTAGATAAATACAAACACTCACAAAAAGAAAAATGTGATTGTAATTTATTCAATGGCTCTAAATAATCTTTTTATTTACTATTTTAGTGGTTCTTTTTTTCAATTATTTATTTATTATGAGAAAAATGTGATTGTAGTTAGATAGCATTAAAAAAATTGTGATTTGTATGATTGAAGTTATCTCCTTTTGTATATAATTTGATTTTTTAATATGATTGAAGTTAGAGAATTGTACTTTGTTCAATAGTTTTTTTTTTTAATGTGATTTAATCATTTTATTTTCTGTAGTTAGATAGCATAAAAATATTTGTGATTTGTATGATTGAAGTTATCTCCTTTTGTGATTTTTATTTGGTCTAACCAAAAAAAATTATAATTTGATTTTTCAATATGATCGAAATTAGATAAACATAAACACTCATAAAGAGAATGCTAACTATCATGTTGACAATGCAGGAATGCTGATGGAAGGCCCACAACAATTTAGATTTTAGTTATTTTTTGTTTTACTTATTGAGTGAATTTCGAACAAATGTAATAAATTCTTATTTTTATTACTTTAATTATGCAATGTCAATATTTTCTTTTAAAATTACATATACTTTATGCTAACAATTTAAAAATATGTTTGACTTAACTATGAATGGTTTTTTTTTTTTTTTTTTTTTTAAAAATTTAATCCCGTGCAAAGCACGGGTGATATGCTAGTCTATACTATATATTAAGCAAAAGGGGGTTTTTAACCCCAAGCCTTGTGGGAGCTCCAATCTTCCAATCTAAATTTCCTAATTTTTTGATTTAAAAAAAAATCTTAACATTTATTAACTTCTCCCAAGTCTTACCCTCATAATAACACTTTAATGCATTAAAAACAAGCATAAAAAAAATTCTTTGAAATCCCACACATATGAATTCATTAAAAAGTCCCAACACATATGATTATTATCCCTCATAATAACATTTTAATGTATTAAGAACAAGCATAAAAAAATTTCTTGAAAAGTCCAACACATATGATTATTATCAAAATATTAAACTTTAATATAATATAATAAAAAAAAGACATTTAATTCCTTGAAAAGTCCAACACATATTGAAAATCCTAAGTGATTCGTGATTAGATCAAGATTAAAATATTCCAAATCTCAATTATTCAAAACACTCAATCTAAAATCAACAAGCACTTACGAGAGTGATTTTAGTTTGTTTGTTTTTTAAGAATAAACAATAAATCGATACAAACGATTTTAACGTGAAAAAACCACAATTGAAGAACCTTCAATTGTAATAAAAAACCACGAGCGAACCGCCACTAATCAATCCACTACTGAAGAACGAAAGATTACAAAGATAATACACAAATTACCCAACCCAGTCAATTTGTCCTCGAATCTTCTATAACACTTTCACCACGCCTTCGTCACGGAACTGATCAATCTTGAAGTTGATCCCACAACTTCGCTTGTCGAATTAATGACTACGTATAGAATCAAACGCCTTTTGAAACTCTACGTTTTAACCTTCGGAAGCCATCGAAGAGAACTCTCTTGAATATAAAGTATCAAACTCCTTGATGTATGAATCTCAATTCATAAGTTTAGAACTCTCTCAAGAACATCAAGGAAAACTCATAAAAAACTCAGAAGAAAACTTTAAACAAAACCCTAGGACTCTTGAATAAGATCTAGGAAAAAGTAATCCTAAACTTAACCTAAACAAATATAAATAGAGAATCTGAGTCCGCGATCTCCGCTCGAGCGCTCAAAAGCCCGCTCGAGTGGCTTCAACAAAATATGCGTGTGATTAAACAGAGGTACGCTCGAGCGCTTGAGATTCCGCTCGAGCATAAAATCACACACCCCAGTACTTTTACAGTCCTGTCAAAATACTGAGAGACTTCAATCTACGCTCGAGCGCCTATGGCCCCGCTCGAGCGGAAAAGCCAAAAATACAGGAAAAATTACAACAGTACCAACTCAAAGTTTTGTACCCAGATTTGACAATAACGGGACCTAACAATCTCCCCCTTTGTCAATTCCCGGACAAAACCTTTCTAAACATTTTTCCTTAAACACACGCACTAGACAAGATTAAAACAAATTTTGAACAACTCTAAAATCAAACACTCTTGCCATGAACATAGCCATCCAACTTCATCCAATATGCACCTGTGTAATAACAATCAACATACCAATACAAAACTGTGGAATAGAATAAGACGAGACAAAGATAAGATGATATCCACAATACTAGCATGTTATCCAAATATTCAAAATACCAATGTTATCCAAAATACCAATGTATCATGCCAATCAAAATATCCAAATAACAACATGACAAAAGATGTACCAATATCCAAAGTCATGTACAAAATGTATCAAAAGATGTACCAAGTCCTACTCGCATTGAAAGCATTGGAGGTAAAAGATACATTTTTCTAACTGTTGATGATTTTACTCGGTTTTCATGGGTAAACTTTTTAAGAGAAAAATCTAATACGTTTAATGCTTTTCAGGCCTTAATCCTTAAAATCCAAAATGAACAGGGTGTTTCCATTGGGCGTATCATAAGAATCCGAACTGATCATGGTCGTGAAATTGAAAATAGTTCGTTTTCGGATTTTTGTGATATGCATGGTATTAAGCATGAATTTTCTGCACCTATTACTCCACAACAAAATGGAGTGGTTGAGAGGAAGAACAGAGTTGTTCAAGAAATGGCTAGGGTCATGCTCCTTAGTACTAGTCTTCCTCCAAAGTTTTGGGCCGAAGCCCTAAATATTATTGTTTATGTTATAAATCGCTTGTATTTAAGACTCGGCACTTTACAAACTCCTTATGAATTGTGGAAGGGTTTGAAACCTAATGTAAAATACTTCAAAACTTTTGGGAGTAAGTGTTACATCTTCAAAGATAGAGAGCCCTTGGGCAAATTTGACTCCCGAAGTGATGAAGGTATTTTTATAGGGTATTCAACCAACAGTAGGGCTTTTCGTGTTTATAACCTGCGAACTTCATCATTAATGGAATCTATCAATGTGGTTATAGATGACACAGGTTCACCTACTCCAGCAACAAATGAGGATGACAATGGTGAGTCTCCAATCTTGGATACTGATCCACAAAATCAAGGAGAAGTTGAGGTTCAATCACAAGAAATTGTTACAGCACCATCCTCACAGGTAAGTTCAAGTCCAAAGAGTGCTCAAAGGGACATCACACCTGTAGCTTCTATCACCGCAAGTCCTAAATTTAAACCATCAGCAAGGGTGAAACTGAATCATCCAGCTCAACAGGTGATTGGAAGTGTTTCGGATCGAATGAAAACCCGAAGACATATTCGGGATGAGGTATCACATATGTGTTATGTTTCTTTAATTGAACCTAAGAATTTTAAAGAGGCCTTGCTAGATGATAGTTGGGTCAATGCTATGCATGAAGAATTAGGTCAATTTGAGCGTAACAATGTTTGGACTCTTGTTTCCAGACCTAGAGACATGAATATGATAGGTACCAAGTGGATCTTTAAAAATAAATATGATAAGAATGGTACTGTTGTAAGGAATAAAGCTAGGTTGGTTGCTCAAGGCTACACACAAGTAGAGGGTATTGACTATGATGAGACGTTTGCCCCAGTTGCACGTCTCGAATCTATTCGTATTTTGCTTGGTGTTGCATGTTTTCTTGGCTTTAAATTGTTTCAAATGGATGTGAAAAGTGCTTTTCTGAATGGGTACTTAAAAGAAGAGACATATGTTGAGCAACCAAAAGGGTTTAAGGACCCTAAATGTTCTAATCATGTCTACAAGTTAGACAAGGCTTTGTATGGATTGAAACAAGCTCCTCGGGCTTGGTATGATAGGCTTACTACCTTTCTTCTTGATAATGATTTTCAAAGGGGTAGTGTGGATAAGACTTTATTTGTGAAACATACTAAGTCTCATATTCTTGTTGCTCAGATATATGTTAATGATATTGTGTTTGGTTCCACTGCTGATCATCTTGTGAAATATTTTTCGGATTGCATGACACATGAGTTTGAGATGAGCATGATGGGAGAGTTGTCTTATTTTTTGGGTCTTCAAATTAAACAGTCTCCTTCGGGTATATTTGTTTCCCAGTCTAAGTATGCAAAAAATCTTGTGTCAAAGTTTGGTCTTGAGTCTGCCAAACATGCACGTACTCCCATGAGCACCAGTTTTTACTTTTCCAAAGATTCCTCTGGTATTGATGTTGATCCTACCCTTTATAGGAGTATGATAGGGAGTCTTTTGTATCTCACAGCCAGTCGTCCTGATATTTCCTTTAGTGTCGGTATTTGTGCCCGTTATCAAGCCAGTCCTAAAGAGTCTTACCTTCTTGCGGTAAAACGCATCATCAAATATGTAAATGGGACCTTGGGGTATGGGGTTTGGTTTTCCATTGATACTACAGTTGAAATTACTAGTTTTTCTGATGCTGATTGGGCAGGGTGTGCTGATGATAGGAAAAGTACATCTGGGGGGTGTTTTTACCTTGGGAATAATCTGGTTTCTTGACATAGTAAAAAGCAAAATGCCATCTCTCTTTCGACTGCTGAGGCTGAGTACATTGTTGCAGGGAGTTGTTGTGCTCAAATGCTGTGGATGAAGCAAATGCTTCATGATTATGGAATAGAACAGAACACTCTCACTCTTTTTTGTGATAACACAAGTGCCATAAACATTTCAAAAAATCCTGTCCAACACTCTCGTACCAAGCATATTGACATACGTCATCATTTTATTCGAGAGTTAGTGGATGAAGGCCTTGTTGTTTTGGAACATGTACCTACTGAGCATCAAAAAGCTGATATTTTTACAAAACCCCTTGATCTTCTTCGATTTGAGTTTCTTAGAAAGACCTTGGGTGTAATGCTCGGTAACTAGGTTGTTTCCTGTTTTTTTTTTTTATGTGAGGTGAGTGTGAGTGGTTGGCTTACTATTCTTGGATATATTAATCTCATTGTTATTGAGTCCTGATAGTTTTGCCTCACAATTTTTTATGAACACTACTCATGCTTCTTACAAGATCTCATTACTCTTTGTTCATAGCTCATTCTGAATGCCCATACTCATTTACTTCATGATCTTATTCTGTACACATCCTTGAGATAAACTATTGTAGGGGTTTCCGCACAAGTGATCAAAGTTCTCTATGGACCACTGGCAGTGTTTCTTGTACTATTTCAGAGGAATTGACCTATACTAGTGTCACGCCCTCAAAATAAACCCATAATATATAACATGAAAATAAAACATTCATCCATTCATCAGAGTATTTTTATTAAAAAACATTACATGTAACATCAAAAGTAAATGCCCTACGGGCTTACATCTTTCCAAGTCAACACTTGGACACAAAAATATGAGTACTAACTCAATTACACATTAAGCCATTGGCTTGAGTTTACATGTAATATCAACATAAAACAAAATAACAACTAACTAAACAGAGTCTTCAACTCCGAATCCTCTCAAGCTAAGTCCTTGGAGTTAGCATATCACCTGGACCTGAAAATGATGTTCCCGTATAGGGTGAGCCACAGCCCAGCAAAAATATACTAAACCAAATATAGGAATTGAATAAAGCAATAGCATTCGATAGATGGTTAACACTTAAAGATCCATTAAGACACAATTCAGTTTCATGACAATAATTTCCATGACATGTTTCACTTTCCGTTATTATTCAACTTTCCATTTATACAGACATGGCTCAGAACCTGGCCAAACTACAAAAGGAGACTACATCTCACATTAACATTACTTCCAATATCAACAATTCAAATGAGACTAAGGCTCATACTGAAACACTTCCATAAATCAATAAGTACACATATTTGTGGTACTAATGGAGTCCATCCCCTATCTCCTCCTAAACAATATCCGGTTTAGGAGTCCATCCCCTATCTCCTCCCAAACCGTGGAGTACATCCCCTATCTCCTTCCAAACAATATGCATATACAATGTATTAAACACTTGCTATACACAATATTCAATCAATACACGTATTTGCTGTATTAATTCAACCGTCATATTTAATGGCTTATTCAATGTGATTAGTTTCAGTTTTCCTTAATCAACATGCAATGTCTACAACAATCACGACTATCCTCCACCGATAGCCCAAAACAGTTATTTCTAAACAGGAAATAAATGTATCAACAAATATAAACTCAACATTTTCATAGGTGAGTGGTTAAACTATCTAACTACACCATTTAATTCCATAGTTCCCTAATTTCATGAATTAAACTTAATTCCACAATTTTCCCAAATTATAATACAAACAATAGTTTTTCCCAAAATTACCAAACGACACCAACACATCAAAATAACCAAAACTTAGGACAAAACATATAAGATGGAGTAGGGTATCCCTACCTCGAAATGAAGAACTCAAATGGAGACGATGACCCGAAATCCAAAGTGCTCCGAATCCACAAATATTCAGATTAAAATAAAGCCCTCAACCCACTCTATCTTTTTAATAAAGAACCTAGGGTAGAAACACCCTAAAAATAGATGAAACCTAAGAGAGAAGGTGAGTAGAGGGAGAGAGAACACGAACCTAGGGTTTTTAAAAGAAAAGAAGATCAAAAAAGATGTTTAAAACCGCTGCTGTGTATTTATAAAAAACAAGCTCACTCGAGCGAAGGATTGGTCCCTCGAGCGACCAGACACAAGAAATACTCGCTCGAGCGAAGAAAGTCTCGCTCGAGCCAAAAACTCGAAGTTTCAGGTCTGCAACCCAGAAGCACGCTCGAGTGACAGAATGCTCGCTAGAGCGAAGAACTCGAAAACATACACCTCGCTTGCTCGAGCGAAGGAAAGCTCGATCGAGCCAAGAAACACAGCTCTCAGGTTCTACTACCCAGACGCAGTCTCTCGCTCGAGCGAATAAATCCTGGCTCGAGCGAAGGACCAAACAAAGAGCTCGCTCGAGCGACAAACTCTTCGCTCGAGCGAAGGTCCAAAATTCTGGGCAGCAACCCCTTGCTCCCAAACACTCCCAAACACTCCCAACCTATAACAGACCTGCTCAATGCATCCCATAACTCAGAAATAAGAAATTAGAAGATGACAACAATAATTATATAACAACAGGATCCACGGAACCTAAGTCCGGATACAACAGCCAAATAGGAAAAGATCGGGGTCGCTATAACTAGTACATCATGGGTGATGTTGAGTCTCTTAACCATCTACCATTTTTTTTTTCACTTCCATGGTTTCTCCCTCAGTACATGATATCCGGGCATTAGGAAAAGGCTACCTCAGAGGCACCAACCAGGCCATCCTTTTGATTTCACTCTTCTCTGGTTTAGTCTCCATACTCTTGAGCGTGTATGCCACCAGTGAGTGCCCATAAGAAAGAAAAGTTAAAAGAAAAAATATAGGATCATTGCTTGAGGGGGAGCCTCCGCATTTACTCAACAAATACCCCGTGATTCATGGTGGTTTGACTTTTCTCTGTGATGGTCAGTTACTCTTGTCGGAGGTCCAGCCATCCGATCACTACGAGGATTAACTCTAACTTTGTGGCTCTCAAGGATTGCACACACACACATTGTCTTCGTGAGCTCTCATGTGTGTTTTTGAGTTATGCATTCTTATGATGCTTATGGCTTTGATTTAATACTATCTGTTTTATTCATGATCTGGTGTTTCAACTTTTTTCTCAAATTTTCAAGACTCATGATTGATGGATTCTTTTGTCCTTGTGGTATAGTTTTTCACTTGGTCACCTTGCTTGTTACAGGACATCCTAGGCGCTTTTATTTTAATATATTTATATAAAAAAATTAAAAAATAAAAAATAAAAAGGTTTTCCGCTCGAGCGGCCTGTTTTACGCTCGAGCGTATTTTTCACCCTTGCAGCATTTTGTTCTTGGTTTTACAGTTCTGAGAGAGGGTTTTTGCGCTCGACCTTCCGTATTCGCGCTCGAGCTGACTTCCGCTTGCATTGTCTTACGCTCGAGCGGTCCTAAGTACGCTCGAGCGGACCCAATTTGTATTTAAATCCCTCCCTCGACTCTTCAGGTCATTTTTTTCCCTCTTTTCCTATCTCTCAGACCTAGGGTTTGTATTGTGGTAGTGTTGGGCTCGATTCGACCCTCCTCTTTGGTCTTCCTTGCCAATTTCATCTCTCGTAAAGTTTTCCATCTCTTCTTCTTTGTTTTTTTTTTTAATTTCGGCACATTTGAGGGTTGTATTTCAAAGTTTTGGGTGTTTTGGGTTTCATTTTTTTTCCTTTTCTCTCATACACTTTCACTGAGTCGTACTATCTTTCTCATGGTGCATTTCATTGTTGTGTCTTAGACCTAGGGTTTATGATTGTTTTTTCATGTGGTCTCTTGTCTTCATGACTTTTGTTGCGTTTGAGTTCAAAGTGCTCCCTTGGGTATCAAATAGTGTGGATTTGAAGGGTATTGGTTTTGTTTTACAAGCTCTTTGGTCTCATGCTTGATGTTTAGCATTGCACATTGGGGATTTCATTCTTTATGCATCTAGTGCATTGTGTGTTTGGAATGTTTTGTTAGAGTTTAACAATTGGGGATTTCATTTCCATATCCATATATTGCCATAGTGATATTGTCCTTTGTTTTCTCTATATTGTTCCATACATTGATGTTTTATGTTCCTATCCTGTTTTCATTAATGGCTTTCTTCTATTGCTTATTGATGAACTGTTTACTGGACTAATGGTATTCTTTCTGTGGGGTTTGGTTTGGATTTGGGGGTTTGGTTGGGTGTCTCTTGTCTGTCTTACTCTTTTTGGGGTGTAGTTGTGTCTTCCCTCATCATGTCTGCCCCTAAGTGCCGAAAGGCCACAGTGTCTCATCCTACCTTTAATTCTGAGAGGTTTCAGATAGCCAAATATCCAAATTGTTTCATAAATCATTTGAGGCTCAGACTGTTCACTTAGAACGTAATGTCCAGCCTAATACCATCGAGTCCATCCCCATCCGTCCATTATTTGACCTTCTTGGTGGTGATTTGGTGTTATCTTTTTCTGGGCGTCAAAATCTCGACTGGGTTTAAGAATTTTATTGTAATATGGAGCAAATTAGTGACATTGAGCCTTCATTCACTACTTGGGTTCAGTCAAAATCCATTTCTGTCACCCCTGCTCTCATTCACTAGCTTCTTCAGATTGAGCGAGGCTCTCCTGTGCACTATCCTTTCCCAGTTCCAAGTCGTCCTACTTGTGATTTTACTCATGTGACTGAGGTGTTATGCGGTGCTTCCCGTCCTTGGCCTCCCGATGCATTGATTAAACAGTTTGAACTCCTTCCGGAGTTTAGATTGCTTAATCTTATTGTTTGTGACAACATTCTTGTGACCACCCACTCCTCCGAAATTAATCAAGACGAAGGCTTTGTTTTGTTTTGTCTCTCACACAGGTACTTTTGCAGGTGTAGCCGCTGGACTAGCTGAGGAGGCCGAGTTTGATGCTGCTGCTGCAGATGGTGAGGAGGTTGCTGTTCCACCTTGAGCTCTTCATGATCAGCTTCAGCCTTTCGAGGCGGATATGACCCGGTGATTAGACTTTCTAGATGCATGCTTCGATGCGTTTGATGGTCGTCTTGGTCACTTGGAGCAGACTGCTTTCCAGACTACCACTCAGCTAGCCCACATCATTTCCCTACTTCAGCTTCAGCAGCCACCACCTCCTCCGGATGCATGATCTTTGTGTTTTCTTGTTGCTTCCCGGCCAAAAAGGGGGAGAGAGGACTTTGGATATTGGTACATCTTTTGATACATTTTGTACATGACTTTGTACATGAGGACTTTGGATATTGGTACATCTTTTGATACATTTTGTACATGACTTTGGATATTGGTACATCTTTTGTCATGTTGTTATTTAGATATTTTGATTGGCATGATGCATTGGTATTTTGAATATTTGGATAGCATGCTAGTATTGTGGATATCATCTCATCTTTGTCTCGTCTTATGCTATTCCACAGTTTTGTTTTGGTATGTTGATTGTTATTACATAGATGCATATTGGATGAAGTTGGATGGTTGTGTTCATGGAAAAAGTGTTTGATTTTAGAGTTGTTCAGAATTTGTTTTAATCTTGTCTAGTGCGTGTGTTTAAGGAAAAATGTTTAGAAAGGCTTTGTCCGGGAATTGACAAAGGGGGAGATTGTTAGGTCCCGTTATTATCAAATCCGGGTACAAAACTTTGAGTTGTTACTGTTGTAATTTTTCCTGTATTTTTGGCTTTTCCGCTCGAGCGGGGCCATAGGTGCTCGAGCGTAGATTGAAGTCTCTCAATATTTTGACAGGATTGTAAAAGTACTGGGGTGTGTGATTTTATGCTCGAGCGGAATCTCAAGCGCTCGAGCGTACCTCTGTTTAATCACATGCATATTTTGTTGAAGCCGCTCGAGCGGGCTTTTGAGCGCTCGAGTGGAGATCGCGGACTCAGATTCTCTATTTATATCTGTTTAGGTTAAGTTTAGGATTACTTTTTCCTTGATCTTATTCAAGAGTCCTAGGGTTTTGTTTGAAGTTTTCTTCTGAGTTTTTTTATGAGTTTTCCTTTGAGCCGGACATTCTCGCTCTCACATGTTTTGAGCTTGAGAGAGAGTTTGTCGTTGGTTTTGGACAAATTCAGAGATTCCTCGTACAGCTTCTCTTATGCTTGTTGTAGTTCATCGCCATTGATCTTATCATTGTCTTCAGATGTTTCATCATCCTCTTTTTGTTCTTCATTCTCCTTGACCTCATCCAATCTAGCAACCAATGCAGACAAGTTGCTGGATGGAGGTGAAGGTAAATCTCCTCTTTCATGGAATTGGCTCAGAATTTCCCATGCATCTTTAGCCTTTATGCAGTGAACAACCCGTTGATGTTCTTCATTAGAAATTGCTCCACGAATAATGATCAGGGCTCTCTGATTGCCCGGATTATCTGCACTTTCTGTATCTTCTTCAATGGCTTGCTAGCCTTCTGGTTCAAAAGCTCTCAGAAAAGCCCTCATTCTGATTTTCCAATACAGGTAGTTAGTCCCATCAAAGGTGGGAGCATGATGCAAGTTCTGACCTTGAGCTGATTCCGAAGGCTTTGGAAGAGGTTGAGTAAAAGTAGTCCAAAATGCCATGAAAGCACTATCCCCATCTTCACCGGATTCAGGTTCTTCGGGTTTTTGCTTCGACCCGCTTTCATCATCCCAAGTCACAGTGTAGACTTTCTTTCGATTCTTTTTCGAAGGGTATTCAAGGGACATATAGCCAAACCCTTGACATTCATAGCACTTGACCCCTTGCCCCCTTACAATCTTCTTTTCAGTTTTTTGAGCAAATTTTGGTGGAAACATTTTGGGTTTATCATTACTCTTATCTTTTGAAATAGGGTCTCTGAAATTAGGCTTCTTTTTTTAAAAAAATTTAAACTGTTTTGTGAGCATAGCCATCATCTCAGACTCTAAATCAAATTCAGTCTCCAGAGATTTTGTAGTCTCATGAGCACTCGTGAAAGCCACACTTTCTTTTTGTTTTTTCTTTGAAATTTGGTGGGCTTCATAAGTCTGCAAATTCCAACCAATTGATCGAGCTTGAGGGCATCAACATTCTGAGCCTCCTCAATGGCTGTCACCTTTGATTGGAACCTCTCGGGAAGGGACCTCAAAATTTTTCCAACAACTTTAGCTTCCGGGATTTTTTCACCGAGAGTGAAACAGGAATTCACGATATCACTAAGCTTTGCATAGAAATCATCAAACGTCTCATCGTCATGTATAAAAAGGGTTTCAAAGGCGGAGGTGAGACGTTGAAGTTTAGACCTTTTGACAGAGGTAGTACCTTCGTGAATCGTTTCAAGGATATCCCACACCTCTTTTGCTACCTCACACATGCAAATTCGACGAAATTCTTCAGGTGTGACGGAGCAAAAGAGGGAGTTGAGAGCCTTGCTATTCCAACTCGAGTTTTGGTAATCAGTTGTGTCCCATTTATCAAGGGGTTTAGGAATATCAATGCCATCAATGGTAACAATAGGTTCACTCCACCCAAAGATTACGCAGTGCCAAACTTTCTCATCGATGGATTTTAAAAATGCTCTCATACGAGCTTTCCAATAAGAATAGTTTGTACCGTCAAGTAAAGGGGGTCTATGAGTCGAGTTACCTTCACGAATAGAATCCATAATACTAGTCACACAAAATCACACTCCTATAGTTTTGATAAAAACAATAGTTTTGATAAAACAAAGAGTGACCCGCTCTGATACCAATTGAAAATCCTAAGTGATTCGTGATTAGATCAAGATTAAAATATTCCAAATCTCAATTATTCAAAACACTCAATCTAAAATCAACAAGCATAAAAAAATGACAACAGGAAAAGCCAAAAATACAATACATATGATTATTATCAATCTACGCTCGAGCGCCTATGGCCCCGCTCGAGCGGAAAAGCCAAAAATACAGGAAAAATGACAACAGTAACAACTCAAAGTTTTGTACCCGAATTTGACAATAACGGGACCTAACACATATGATTATTATCAAAATATTAAACTTTAATATAATATAAAAAAAAGGAAAAAAAGAAGACATTTAAAAAAAAAAATTTAAAATTAAACTTTTGATTTCCTGATTTTTTGATTTAAAAAAAAAACTTAGCATTTATTAACTTCTCCCAACCCCGAAGCCTTACCCTCATAATAACGCTTTAATACATTAAAAACAAGCATAAATTTTTTTTTGAAATCTAACGCATATGAATTCCTTGAAAAGTCCTAACACATATCTATCTATCTATCTATCTATCTATCTATACTACGCTTTAATACATTAAGAACAAGCATAAAAAAAATTCTTTGAAATCCAACACATATGAATTCCTTGAAAAGTCCTAAAACATATCTATCTATCTATCTATCTATCTATCTATACTATATATTAAGCAAAAGGGGGTTTTTAACCCCAAGCCTTGTGGGAGCTCCAATCTCCTAATCTAAATTTTCTGATTTTTTTATTTAAAAAAAAAACAAATCTTAGCATTTATTAACTTCTCCCAACTCCCAAGTCTTACCCTCATAATAACACTTTAATGCATTAAGAACAAGCATAAAAAAAATTCTTTGAAATCCAACACATATGAATTCCTTAAAAAGTCCCACCACATATGATTATTATCTCTCATAATAACACTTTAATGCATTAAGAACACGTATAAAAAAAATTCTTGAAAAATCCAACACATATGATTATTATCAAAATATTAAAATTTAATATAATATAATAAAAAAAGACATTTAATTCCTTGAAAAGTCCAACACATATGATTATTATCAAAATATTAAACTTTAATATAATATAAAAAATGAAAAAAAGAAGATATTTAAAAAAAAAATCTTAACATTTATTAACTTCTCCCAACTCCTAAGTCTTACCCTCATAATAACACTTTAATGCATTAAGAAAAAGTATAAAAAAAAATTCTTTGAAATCCAACACATATGAATTCCTTAAAAAGTCCCAACACATATGATTATTATCCCTCATAATAACACTTTAATACATTAAGAACAAGCATAAAAAAAATTTCTTGAAATGTCCAACACATATGATTATTATCAAAATATTAAACTTTAATATAATATAATAAAAAAAGACATTTAATTCCTTGAAAAGTCCAACACATATAATTATTATCAAAATATTAAACTTGAATATAATATAAAAAATGAAAAAAAGAAGACATTTAAAAAAAAAAACATTTAAAAATCACAATTCACATATCTATCTATCTATCTATCTATCTATCTATCTATATCTATACTATATATTAAGCAAAAGGGGGTTTTTAACCCCAAGGCCTGTGGGAGCTCCAATCTCCTAATCCTAATTTTCTAATTTTTTGATTTAAAAAAAAAAAAACTTATCATTTATTGACTTCTTCCAACCCAACCTCAGCATTTATTGACTTCTCCCAACCTACAATCCCTTTTGACTTCTCTCATAATTATTGTAACACCCTTTTCAATTTCTCCCATACACTATAGTTACACACAAAATTTTTTTTAAAAAAAATAAGAATTTAGCTATAGATCTCAAAAAGATATAACATCTAAATTTAAATTATGATTTAATATTATAATTATGTATTTTTTTTATGTATATCTATTAAAATTTTAAATCACTTAATGAGACAAATTAATCAATTTTCCAACATTATTGATTTTTAATTTAAAAAATAGATTAAAAAAAACTATTGACTGGTTTATTTGTTTTTAATTTACAAAATAAATTAAAAAAACTATTGACTGATTTATTTATTTAATAACCAAAATATTTCATAATCTCTCCCTACTAATCTCTCTCACAAATTTAAAAAAAATATATATATATTAAAACTTGCATTCTTTTTCTCTTTTCCAAAAAATCAGATAATATTTTTTTTATTAAAGTTGTAGATATCTACCTATATTTTATATATTATATTATAACATAACAAAAAAAACTAAAAAAAAAATCTTTAAAGTTTATCTAAATAAACTTTAAATCTTATCTGAATAAGCTTTAAATTAATAAAACTCATATGTCTATCACATATCTAACTCACATCATGACTTACCTAAATAATAATAATTAAAAACAAATGAAAATCACAGATAAATTAAATTTAAAAAAAAAGATACCCACAACTCCATCTTAAATAAATTGAAAAAAAAAATACCCGAATAGAAACCACAAAAAAAAAAAATATCTATCTATCTATCTATCTATATCTATACTATATATTAAGCAAAAGAGAGTTTTTAACCCTCAAGGCATGTGGGAGCTCCAATATGCCAATCCTAATTTTCTCATTTTTTGTTTTTTAAAAAAAAAATAACCTCAGCATTTATTAATTTCTCTCAACCCACAAGATTTTTTAACTTTTCTCATAATTATTACAGTACCTTTTCCAAAATAAATAATTTTTATATTAAAAAAAATTTAAAACAAATATAAATATCTATATCTATATCTATCTATTTATTTATATCTATCTCTAACCCACAAGTTTTGTGGGAGTTCCAATATCTGAACCTTAATTTTTTAATTTTTTTAATTTTTTTTGAAAAAAAAAACTTAGTATTTATTAAATTCTTCAAAATCTTTTTAATTTTTCCAATACACACACTCTTTTTAACTTTGAACATACCTATTGCAAACAGTGAGTCTCTTTTTTGTTTTCTCCTTCTTGATTTCTCACTTCTACTCTTTCAACTTCAGTATCCACGTATGCAAACAGTAAGTCTTCTTTTGTTTCTCTTTCTTGACTTTTCCTTTTGTTTACTGTTTTAATATTGTAGTTAGATAGTGCATAAAAATATTTGTGATTTGTCTAGCGAATAAAAAATTATAATTTGATTTTTTAATATGATTGAAGTTAGATAAATATAAACCTTCACAAAGAGAAAAATGTGATTATAATTAGTTGAATGATTCTTTTTTTTTTTTAATGTGATTGTAGTTAGTTTAATAGTTCTTTTTTTCATTTATTTATTTTATTATGGGAAAAATATGATGTGATTGTAGTTTGTTCAATGGCTATTTTTTTTAATAGGATTGTTGTAGTTAGTTCAATGGTTTTTTTTTTAATGTTATTCAATCTTTTTATTTACTATTTTAATTTTATTTTTAATATGATTGAAGTTAAATAAACATAAACACTCATAAAGAAAAAAAAATGTGATTGTAATGAGATGTGATTGTAGTTTGTTCAATGGGTCTTTTTTTTAATATGATTGTTGTAGTTAGTTCAATGGGTTTTTTTTAATGTTATTTAATCTTTTTATTTACTATTTTAATTTTATTTTTAATATGATTGAAGTTAGATAAACATAAACACTCACAAAAAAAAAAAGTAATTGTAATTAGTTCAATGGTTCTTTTTTTTTTTTTTTAATGTGATTGTAGTTAGTCAATGGTTCTTTTATTTATTTATTTTATTATGGAAAAAATGTGATGTGATTGTAATTTGTTTAATGGTTCTTTTTTTTTTAATGTGATTTAATTTTTTATTTACTATTTTAATGATTTTTTTTACAATTATTTATGAAAAAAATATGATTGTAGTTAGATAGCATAAAAATATTTGTGATTTGATTTGATTTGATTTTTTTTTTTATTTGGTTTTTAAAGTACCAATTATTGATAATGATTAGATTGTATTTTTTTTTAAAAAATTGTAATTGATTTTTTTTAACTCACTGTGTTTTTTGAAAAAAAATTATTGTATTTTTTAACTATCAATTCACTTAATTTGTGATTTGATTTTTAACTCACTGTGTTTTTTGAAAAACAAAAATGGATTGTACTCATTAGGGTCACATAATATACCAATTATTGATGATGATTAGATTGGATTTTGACCCCCAAAAAAATTGTAATTGATCTTTTTAACTCATTATATTTTTTGAAACATAAATTATTGTGTTTTTTTAATTATTGATGATGATTAGATAGCATTAAAAAAATTGTGATTTGTATTATTGAAGTTATCTCCTTTTGTTTATAATTTTATTTTTTAATATGATTGAAATTAGACGAACATAAACACTCACAAAAAAAAATGTGATTGTAGTTTATTCAATGGTTCTAAATAATCTTTTTTATTACTATTTTAATGGGTTTTTTTTTCAATTATTATTTTTTATTATGAGAAAAATGTCATTGTAGTTAGATAGCATTAAAAAAATTGTGATTTGTATGATTGAAGTTATCTCCTTTTGTTTATAATTTGATTTTTTAATATGATTAAAGTTAACTCATAAAAATAAAAATGTGATTGTAGTTTGTTCAATGGCTCTAAATAATCTCAATTTGAATTTCTAAATTTTTTATTTAAAAAAAAAACTCAGCATTTATTGATTTTGGTCAAAATCCCCTGATCAACATTTATTAACTTTTTTCAATCCACATGTCTTTCCACATGCCTGCATTGATTTGGTCAAAATCTCTTGATCAGCATTTAAAATCTCCTCATACAAATAATTATAGATACAATCTGTGTATAGTTACTACAGTACCCTTTTCAACTTCTCTCATGTACTATGATTAGTGATAAGATTGTTAAATTATTTTTGTAAAAAATCTTAAAAAAACATAATTTATATATTAAAAAAAATCTAAAACAAATATAAATATCTATAATTATCCCGTGCATAGCACGGGTGATAGGCTAGTTATATATTAAGCAAAAGGGGATTTTTAACTCCAAGCTTTGTGGGAGCTCCAATCTCCCAATCTAAATTTTCTGATTTTTTGATTTAAAAAAAAAATCTTAACATTTATTAATATCTCCCAATTCTCAAGTCTTACCCTCATAATAATACTTTAATGCATTAAGAATAAGCATAAAAAAATTCTTTGAAATCCAACACATATGAATTCCTTGAAAAGTCCCAACACATATGATTATTATCCATCATAATAACACTTTAATGCATTAAGAACAAACATAAAAAAAAAAAAAAATTCTTGAAAAGTCCAACACATATGATTATTATCAAAATATTAAATCTTAATATAATATAATAAAAATAAAGAAATTTAATTTCTTGAAAAGTCCAATACATATGATTATTATCAAAATATTAAACTTTAATATAATATAAAAAAGGAAAAAAAGAAGACATTTAAAAAAAATATTTAAAAATCACAATTCACATTTAAAAAAAACATTTAAAAATATTAAATTTTAATATAATATAATAAAAATAAAGACATTTAATTTCTTGAAAAGTCCAATACATATGATTATTATCAAAATATTAAATTTTAATATAATATAAAAAAGGAAAAAAAGAAGAAATTTAAAAAAAAAAACATTTAAAAATCACAATTCACGTATATAGATAATTGTAAACACAACAAAATAGGAGGGCATTCATGTCTACACGTTTTTTTTTATAAGATCTCTTCCATTACAATAAGATAGTACTTTATTTCTCTCATCTTATAATCAATATATATATTAATTATATTATCTATACTATATATTAAGCAAAAGGGTTTTTAACCCCCAAGGCCTGTGAGGGCTTCAATATCCCAATCTGAATTTTTATTTTTTATTTAAAAAAATCTCAACATTTATTGATTTTGTCAAAATTCCTAATCATCATTTATTAAATTTTTTCAATCCACATGTCTTTCCACATGCCTGCATTTATTGATTTGGTCAAAATCCCTTAATCAGCATTTAAAATCCCATCATACAAATAATTATAGATACAATCCATGTATAGTTACTACAGTACCCTTTTCAACTTCTCCCATACACTATGGTTAGTGATAAGATTGTTAAATTATTTTTATAAAAAATCTAAAAAAACATAATTTATATATTAAAACAAATCTAAAACAAATATAAAATATCTATAATTATTCCGTGCATAGCACGGGTGATAGGCTAGTATTATATATTAAGCAAAATGGGGTTTTTAACCCCAAGTCTTGTGGGAGCTCCAATCTCCTAATCTAAATTTCTTGATTTTTTCATTTAAAAAAAAATCTTGGCATTTATTAACTTATTCCAACTCCCAAGTCTTACCATCATAATAATATTTTAACCAGCCTATCACCCGTGTTATGCACGAGATAATTATAAATATTTATATTTATTTTAATTTTTTTTAATATATAAATTATGTTTTTTAAGATTTTTTATAAAAATAATTTAACAATCTTATCACTAACCATAGTGTACAGGAGACATTAAAAAAGCTATTGCAGTAACTAAGCACGGGCTGTATCTATAATTATTTGTATGAGGGGATTTTAAATGCTAATCAGAGATTTTGACCAAATCAATAAATGCAATCATGTGGATTAGAAAAAGTTAATAAATGCTGATCAGGAGATTTTGACCAAATCAAGAAATGCTGACTTTTTTTTAAATAAAAAATTTAGAAAATTAAGATTGAAAGATTGGAGCTCCCACAAGACTTGAAGTTTAGAAACCCCTTTTTTCTTAATATATTTACGATTATCTATATATGTGAATTGTGATTTTTAAATGTCTTTTTTTTTTCTCTTTTAAATGTCTTCTTTTTTCCCTTTTTTATATTATATTAAAGTTTAATATTTTGATAACAATCATATGTTTTGGACTTTTCAAAAAATTAAATGTTTTCTTTTTTTTTATTATATTATAATAATCATATGTGTTGGACTTTTCAAAATTTTTTTTTTATGCTTGTTCTTAATGCATTAAAGTGTTATTATAAGGGATAATAATCATATCTGTTGGGACTTTTCAAGGAATTCATGTGTTGGATTTTAAAGAATTTTTTTATATTTATTCTTAATCCATAAAAGTGTTATTATGAGGGTAAGAGCTGGGAGAAGTTAATAAATACTAAGGTTTTTTTTTTTAAATCAAAAAATCAAGAAATTTAGATTGGGAGATTGAAGCTCCCACAAGGCTTGGGGTTAAAAACCCCATTTTGCTTAATATATAGTGCTAGCCTATCACCCGTGCTATGCACGAGATAATTATATATATTTATATTTGTTTTAATTTTTTTAATATATAAATTATGTTTTTTAAGATTTTTTATAAAAAAAATTTAACAATCTTATCACTAACCATAGTGTACAAGAGAAATTAAAAAGGCTACTGCAGTAATTATGCACGGGCTGTATCTATAATTATTTGTATAAGGGGATTTTAAATGCTAATCAGGGATTTTGACAAAATCAATAAATGCAGGCATGTGGATTGGAAAAAGTTAATAAATGCTAATCAGAGAATTTTGACCAAATCAATAAATGCTAAGGTTTTTTTTAAAAATCAAAAATTTAGAAAATTAAGATTGAGAGATTGGAGCTCCCACAAGGCTTGGGGTTTAGAAATCCCCTTTTTCTTAATATATTTACAATTATCTATATATGTAAATTGTGATTTTTAAATATATTTTTAAATGTCTTCTTTTTTTCCTTTTTTATATTATATTAAAGTTTAATATTTTGATAATAATCATATGTGTTGGACTTTTCAAGAAATTAAATGTCTTCTTTTTTTATTATATTATATTAAAATTTAATATTTTGATAATAATCATATGTGTTGGACTTTTCAATAAAAAAATTTTATGCTTATTCTTAATGCATTAAAGTGTTATTACGAGGGATAATAATCATATGTGTTTGGACTTTTCAAGGAATTCATGTGTTGGATTTCAAAGAATTTTTTTTATGCTTGTTCTTAATGCATTAAAATGTTATTATGAGGGTAAGACTTGAGGGTTTGGAGAAGTTAATAAATGCTAAGTTTTTTTTTTTTTAATAAAAAAATCAGAAAATTTAGATTGGGAGATTGGAGCTCCCACAAGACTTGGGGTTAAAAACCCCCTTTTGCTTAATCTATAGTACTAGCTTATCACCCGTGCTATGGACGAGATAATTATAGATATTTATATTTGTTTTAGATTTTTTTTAATATATAAATTATGTTTTTTAAGATTTTTTATAAAAATAATTTAACAATCTTATCACTAACCATAGTATATGAAAGAAGTTGAAAATGATACTGCAGTAACTATACACAGATTGTATCTATAATTATTTGTATGAGGGGATTTTAAATGTTGATTAGGAGATTTTGACCAAATCAATAAATGCAGGCATGTGAATTGAAAAAAGTTAATAAATGCTGATCAGGCGATTTTGACCAAATCAATAAATGCTGAGTTTTTTTTATAATAAAAAATTTAGAAAATTCAGATTGGGATAATGAAGCTCTTACAGGCCTTGGGGTTAAAAACTCCATTTTGCTCAAAAACCCCCCTTAAGTGTTTATGTTTTTTTAATTTCAATCATATTAAAAAATAAAATTATAAACAAAAGAAGATAACTTCAATCATACAAATCACATTTTTTTAATGTTATCTAACTACAATCACATTTTTCTCATAATAAAAAAAATAATTGAAAAAAAAACCCATTAAAATAGTAATAAAAAGATTATTTAGAAGCATTGAACAAACTACAATCACATTTTTCTTTTTGTGAGTGTTTATATTTATCTAACTTCAATCATATTAAAAAAATCAAATTATAAACAAAAGGAGATAACTTCAATCATACAAATCACAATTTTTTTAATGCTATCTAACTACAATCATATTTTTCTCATAATAAAAAAAAATAATTGAAAAAAAGAACCATTAAAATAGTAAATAAAAATATTATTTAGAGCTATCGAACAAGCTACAATTACATTTTTATTTTTGTGAGTTAACTTCAATCATATTAAAAAATCAAATTATAAGCAAAAGGAGATAACTTCAATCATACAAATCACAATTTTTTTAAAGCTATCTAACTACAATGACATTGTTCTCATAATAAAAAAAATAATTGAAAAAAATAATCATTAAAATAGTAAATAAAAAAGATTATTTAGAACCATTGACCAAACTACAATCATATTTTTCTTTTTGTGAGTGTTTATGTTTATCTAATTTCATTCATATTAAAAAATAAAATTATAAACAAAAGGAGATAACTTCAATCATACAAATCACAATTGTTTTAATGCTATCTAATCATTATCAATAACTTCAATCATACAAATCACAATTGTTTTAATGCTATCTAATCATTATCAATAATTAAAAAATCAATCACAAATTAAGTCAATTGATAAATAAAAAACACAATAATTTATTTTTCAAAAGACATAGTGAGTTAAAAAGATCAATTACAAAAAAAAAAAAATGGTCAAAATACAATCTAATCATCATCAATAATTGGTACATTATGTGACCCTAATGAGTACAATTAATTTTGTTTTTCAAAAAACACAGTGAGTTAAAAATCAAATTACAAATTAAGTGAATTGATAGTTAAAAAAACACAATAATTTTTTTTTTCAAAAAACATAGTGAGTTAAAAAAATCAATTATAATTTTTTTTTCAAAATATAATCTAATCATTATCAATAATTGGTACTTTAAAAATCAAATCAGAAAAAAATCAAATTAAATCACAAATATTTTTATGCTATCTAACTAAAATCATATTTTTTTTCATAAATAATTGTAAAGAAAAACCATTAAAACAGTAAATGAAAGATTCAATCACATTAAAAAAAAAGAACCATTGAACAAACTGCAATCAGATCACATTTTTCCCATAATAAAATAAATAAATAAATAAAAGAACCATTGACTAACTACAATCACATTAAAAAAAAACCATTGAACTAACTACAATCAAAAAAATTTCTTTGTGAGTGTTTATGTTTATCTAACTTCAATCATATTAAAAATAAAATTAAAATAGTAAATAAAAAGATTAAATAACATTAAAAAAAAACTCTTGAACTAACTACAACAATTATATTAAAAAAAAAAAAGAGCCATTGAACAAACTACAATCCCATCACATTACAATTACATTTTTTTTCTTTGTGAGTGTTTATGTTTATTTAATTTCAATCATATAAAAAATAAAATTAAAATAGTAAATAAAAAGATTAAATAACATTTAAAAAAAACATTGAACTAACTACAACAATCATATTAAAAAAAAGAGCCATTGAACAAACTACGATCACATCACATTTTTCCCATAATAAAATAAATAAATTAAAAAAAGAACTATTAAACTAACTACAATCACATTAAAAAAAAAAAAAGAATCATTCAACTAATTATAATCCAATTTTTCTCTTTGTGAGGGTTTATATTTATCTAACTTCAATCATATTAAAAAATAAAATTATAATTTTTTATTCGCTAGACAAATCACAAATATTTTTATGTGCTATCTAACTACAATATTAAAACAGTAAGCAAAGGAAAAGTCAAGAAGGAAAAAACAAAAAGAAGACTTACTGTTTGTATACGTGGTCACTGAAGTTGAAAGTGTAGACGTGAGAAGTCAAGAATGAGAAAACAAAAAGGAGACTCATTATTTGCAATAAAAAGAATCATTCAACTAATTAAAATTCAATTTTTCTCTTTGTGAGGGTTTATATTTAGCTAACTTCAATCATATTGAAAAATCAAATTATAATTTTTTATTTGCTAGACGAATCACAAATATTTTTATGTGCTATCTAACTACAATATTAAAACAGTAAACAAAGGAAAAGTCAAGAAGGAGAAAACAAAAAGAAGACTTACTGTTTGCATACATGGTCACTGAAGTTAAAAGTCTAGACATGAGAAGTCAAGAAGGAGAAAACAAAAAGAAGACTCACTGTTTGCAATAGGTATGTGAAAAGTTAAAAAGAGTGTGTATTGGAGAAGTTAAAAAGACTTGAAAGAATTTAATAAGTGCTAAGTTTTTTTTTTCAAAAAAAAATAAAAAAAAATTAAGAAATTAAGGTTCAGATATTGGAACTCCCACAAAACTTATGGGTTAGAGATAGATATAAATACATAGATAGATATAGATATAGATATTTCTATTTATTTAAAAAAAAATTTAATATACAAATTATTTGTTTTGGAAAAGGTACTGCAATAATTATGAGAGAAGTCAAAAAGTCTTGTGGGTTGAGAGAAGTTAATAAATGTTGAGGTTGAATTTTTTTTAAAAAAACAAAAAATTAGGATTGACATATTGGATCTCCCACAGGCCTTGGGGGTTAGAAACCCTCTTTTGCTTAATATAGAAGGAGAAAACAAAAAGGAGACTTACTGTTTGCAATAGGTATGTGAAAAGTTAAAAAGAGTGTGTATATTGGAGAAGTTAAAAAGACTTGGAAGAATTTAATAAGTGTTAAGTTTTTTTTTTTTCAAAAAAAGTTAAAAAAGTTAAGAAATTAAGATTCAGATATTGGAACTCCCACAAAACTGTGGGTTAGAGATAGATATAAATAAATAGATAGATATAAATATAGATATTTATATTTATTTAAAAAAAAATTAATATACAAATTATTTGTTTTGGAAAAAGTACTGCAGTAATTATGAGAGAAGTCAAAAAGTCTTGTGGATTGAGAGAAATTAATAAATGCTGAGGTTAAATTTTATAAAAAAAAAAAACAAAAAATTAGAAAATTAGAATTGGCATATTGGAGCTCTCCTAGGCCTTGGGGGTTAGAAACCCCCTTTTACTTAATATATAGTGCTAGCATATCACACGTGATATGCACGGATTGTATTTACAATTGCCTATGTATGTGAATTGTGATTTTTAATTTTTTTTTTAAATGTCTTCTTTTTTATATTATATTAAAGTTTAATATTTTGATAATAATCATATGAGTTGGACTTTTCAAGGAATTAAATGTCTTTTTTATTATTATTATACTAGCCTATCACCCGTGCTATGCACGGGATAATTATAGATATTTATATTTGTTTTAGATTTTTTTTAATATATAAATTATGTTTTTTAAGATTTTTTTTTCTTATCAATAACCATAGTGTATAGGGGAAATTGAAAAAGGTACTGCAGTAACTATATATGAATTGTACC
The DNA here is from genome assembly GCA_036172215.1 of Camellia granthamiana. Taxonomy (NCBI): domain Eukaryota; kingdom Viridiplantae; phylum Streptophyta; class Magnoliopsida; order Ericales; family Theaceae; genus Camellia; species Camellia granthamiana. Next base: position 917,370 of record JAXFYN010000049.1, on the reverse strand, counting down.
TATAATTATTTGTAGAAAGGGGATTTTAAATGCTGATCAAGGGATTTTGACCAAATCAATAATTGCAGGCATGTGGAACGATATGTGGATTGAAAAAAGTTAATAAATGCTGATCAGGAGATTTTGACCAAATCAATAAATGCTGAGTTTTTTTTTTTTAAATAAAAAATTTAAAAAATTCAGATTAAGATATTGAAACTGCCATAGGCCTTGGGGGTTAAAAACCCCCTTTTGCTTAATATATAGTATAGATATAGATAGATAGATAGATATATCTTTTTATTTTTATTTTTATTTTTGTATGGTTTCTATTCGGGTATTTTTTTTTCAATTTATTTAAGATGGAGTTGTGGATATCTTTTTTTTTTAATTTAATTTATCTGTGGTTTCCATTTGTTTTTAATTATTATTATTTAGGTAAGTTATGATGTGAGTTAAATATGTGACAGACATGTGAGTTTTATTGATTTAAAGTTTATTTAGATAAACTTTAAAGATTTTTTTTTAGTTTTTTAGTTTTTTTTGTTATGTTATAATATAATATATAAAATATAGGTAGATATCTACAACTTTAATAGAAAATATTATCTGATTTTTTGGGGAAGAGAAAATGAATGCAAGTTTTAATTTTTTTTTTTAAAATTTGTGAGAGAGATTAGGAGGGAGAGATTATGAAATATTTTTGTTATTAAATAAATAAATCAGTCAATAGTTTTTTTTAATCTATTTTGTAAATTAAAAATCAATAATTTTGGAAAATTGATTAATTTGTCCTATTAAGTGATTTAAAATTTTGATAGATATATGATTTAAAATTTTGATAGATATATAAAAAAAAATACATAATTATATTATTAAATCACAATTCAAATTTAGATGTTATATCTTTTTGAGATCTATAGCTAAATTCTTATCTTTTTTATTTTTGTGTGTAACCATAATTTATGGGAGAAATTGAAAACGGTGTTGCAATAATTATGAGAGAAGTCAAAAGGAATTGTGGATTGGGAAAAGTCAATAAATACTGAGGTTGGATTGGGAGAAGTCAATAAATGCTGAGGTTTTTTTTTTAAAATCAAAAAATTAGAAAATTAGGATTAGGAGATTGGAGCTCCCACAGGCCTTGGGGTTAAAAACCCCCTTTTGCTTAATATATAGTACTAGCATATTACTCGTGCTATGCACGAAATTAGATTTTAAAAAATTATTTATGATTATATCAAACATATTTTTAAATTATTAATATAAAATATACGTAATTTTGAAAAAAAAAATATTGATGTTTTATAATTAAAGTAATAAAAATGAAAATTTATTATAGTTATTCAAAGTGCACTGAATAAATAAGATATATTATAACTAAAATGTTGTAGATCTCCTATCAGCATTCCTGCATTATTAACTTGATAGTTAGTATTATAATTGATAAACAACACATATATTATGTATTTATAAAATATTATAAAATAAAAATGTTATACTTACATATTATATATATATATTTTACCTTGTAAAAGGTATAGACATTTTTCAGACCAATCTATATTTAAAACAAAGTTCACGCACGGTGCACAATCCAGTTGACGTAGCATTGTTGGTACAGGTATGATAAATGCATAGGCACAGTCTTGACATGATGCAATATAATCTTTAATCATTCTAATTCCATTATCCTAAAAATTTTTGGAATTATAACATTGTGTTAAGAAATTTTATAATTTCCTACTTTTGATATCATATTCTTCAAATATGATGGTTGGATTTTTTAAGAAATTTATATGTGATGGACTTTTCAAGGAATTTTTTTTCATGCCTGTTCTTAATGTATTAAAATTTTATTACGAGGGATAATAATCATGTGTTGAAAATTTCAAGGAATTCATATGTACTTCACAATTATTTCTATATATGTGAATTGTGATTTTTAAATGTCTTTTTTTTTTTTAAAAAATATCTTCTTTTTTTTATATTATATTAAAGTGTAATATTTTGATAATAATCATATATGTTGGACTTTCAAGAAATTCATATGTGTTGGACTTTTCAAGAATTTTTTTTTTTTATGATTGTTCTTAATGTATTAAAGTGTTATTATGAGGGATAATAATCGTATGTGTTGGGACTTTTCAAGGAATTCATGTGTTGGACTTTTCAAAGAATTTTTTTTATACGTGAGGGTTGGGAGAAGTTAATAAATGCTAAGGTCTTTTTTTTTTTAAAATAAAAAATCAAGAAATTTAGATTGGGATATTGAAGCTCCGACATGACTTGGGGGGCTAGAAACCCCATTTTTCTTAATATATATAGATAGATAGATATATCTTTTTATTTTTATTTTTATTTTTGTGTAGTTTCTATTTGGGTATTTTTTTTTTTCAATTTATTTAAGATGGAGTTTTAGGTATCTTTTTTTTTAAAATTTATCTGTGGTTTCCATTTGTTTTTAATTATTATTATTTAGGTAAGTTATGATGTGAGTTAGATATGTTATAGATATGTGAGTTTTATTTATTTAAATTTTATTTAGATAAACTTTAAAGATTTTTTTTTAGTTTTTTAGTTTTTTAGTTTTTTTTGTTATGTTATAATATAATATATAAAATATAGGTAAATATCTACAACTTTAATAAAAAATATTATCTTATTTTTTGGAGAAGAGAAAAGGAATGCAAGTTTTAATATTTTTTTTTTGAGGAATTCATATGTGTTGGACTTTTCAAAGAATTTTTTTTTATACTTGAGGGTTGGGAGAAATTAATAAATGCTAAGGTTTTTTTTAAAAAAAATAAAAAATCAAGAAATTTAGATTGGGATATTAAAGCTCCCACATGACTAATATATATAGATAGATAGATAGATATATCTTTTTATTTTTATTTTTATTTTTGTTTGGTTTCTATTTTCAATTTATTTAAGATGGAGTTGTAGGTATCTTTTTTTTTTTTAAATTTAGTTTATCTGTGGTTTCCATTTGTTTTTACTTATTATTATTTAGGTAAGTTATGATGTGAGTTAGATATGTTATAGACATGTGAGTTTATTTAGATAAACTTTAAAGATTTTTTTTAAAATTTTTTTTGTTATGTTATAATATAATATATAAAATATAGATAGATATCTACAACTTTAATAAAAAATATTATCTGATTTTTTGGGGAAGAGAAAAGGAATGCAAGTTTTAATATTTTTTTTTGAAAATTTGTGAGAGAGATTAGGAGGGAGAGATAATGAAATATTTTTGTTATTAAATAAATAAATCAGTCAATAGTTTTTTTAATTAATTTGTCCCATTAAGTGATTTAAAATTTTGATAGAAAATATATAATTATATTATTAAATCATAATTCAAATTTAAATGTTATATCTTTTTGAGATTTATAGCTAAATTTTTATCTTTTTTTTTTTAATTTTTGTGTAACCATAGTGTATGGGAGAAATTGAAAAGGGTGTTGCAATACTTATGAGAAAAGTCAAAAGGAATTGTGGGTTGGGAGAAGTCAATAAATGCTGAGGTTGGGTTAGGAGAAGTCAATAAATACTGAGGTTTTTTTTTTTTAAATCAAAAAATTAGAAAATTAGGATTAGGAGATTGGAGCTCCCACAAGCCTTAGGGTTAAAAACCCCCTTTTGCTTAATATATAGTACTAGCCTATCACCCGTGCTATGCACGGGATAATTATAGATATTTACATTTGTTTTAGATTTTTTTAATATATAAATTATGTTTTTTAAGATTTTTTTCTTATCACTAACCATAGTGTATGGGGGAAATTGAAAAGAGTACTGCAGTAACTATACACGAATTGTATCTATAATTATTTGTATGAGGGGATTTTAAATGTTGATCGGAAGATTTTGACCAAATCAATAAATGCTGAGTTTTTTATTTTTTTTTTAGTAAAAAAAATTAAAAAATTCAGATTGGGATATTGAAGCTCCCATAGGCCTTGGGGGTTAAAAATCCCCTTTTGCTTAATATATAGTATAGATATAGATAGATAGATAGATAGATAGATAGATAAATAGATATATCTTTTTATTTTTATTTTTATTTTTGTGTGGTTTCTATTCGGGTATTTTTTTTTCAATTTATTTAAGATGGAATTGTGGGTATCTTTTTTTTTAAAATTTAATTTATCTGTGGTTTCCATTTGTTTTTAATTATTATTATTTAGGTAAGTTATGATGAGTTTTTTTTTTTAAATAAAAAATTTAAGAAATTCAGATTGGGATATTGAAGCTCTCATAGGCCTTGGGGGTTAAAAACCCCTTTTGCTTAATATATAGTATAGATATAGATAGATAGATAGATATATCTTTTTATTTTTATTTTTATTTTTGTGTGGTTTCTATTCGGATATTTTTTTTTTCAATTTATTTAAGATGGAGTTGTGGGTATCTTTTTTTAAAAATTTAATTTATTTGTAGTTTCCATTTGTTTTTAATTATTATTATTTAGGTAAGTTATGATGTGAGTTAGATATGTGATAGACATGTGAGTTTTATTGATTTAAAGTTTATTTAGATAAACTTTAAAGATTTTTTTTTTTTAGTTTTTAGTTTTTTTTTTGTTATGTTATAATATAATATATAAAATATAGGTAGATATCTACAACTTTAATAGAAAATATTATCTGATTTTTTGGGAAAGAGAAAATTTGTGAGAGAGATTAGGAGGGAGAGATTATAAAATATTTTTGTTATTAAATAAATAAATCAGTCAATAGTTTTTTTAATCTATTTTATAAATTAAAAATCAATAATTTTGGAAAATTGATTAATTTGTCCCATTAAGTGATTTAAAATTTTGATAGATATACATTAAAAAAAATAATTATATTATTAAATCATATTTCAAATTTAGATGTTATATCTTTTTGAGATCTATAGCTAAATTCTTATCTTTTATTTTTTATTTTTGTATGTAACCATAGTGTATGAGAGAAATTGAAAAGGGTGTTGCAATAATTATGAGAGAGGTCAAAAGGGATTGTGAGTTGGGAGAAGTCAATAAATGCTGAGATTGAGTTAGGAGAAGTCAATAAATGCTGAGGGGTTTTTTTTTTTTTTAAATCAAAAAATTAGAAAATTAGGATTAGGAGATTGGAGCTCCCACAGGCCTTGGGGTTAAAAACCCCCTTTTGCGTAATATATAGTATAGATTATATTAAAGTTTAATATTTTGATAATAATCATATGTGTTGAATTTTTCAAGAAATTTTTTTTATGCTTGTTCTTAATGCATTAAAGTGTTATTATGAGGGATAATAATCATATGTGTTGGGACTTTTCAAGGAATTCATATGTGTTGGATTTCAAAGAATTTTTTTATGCTTGTTCTTAATGCATTAAAGTGTTATTATGAGGGTAAGACTTGGGAGTTGGGAGAAGTTAATAAATGCTAAGATTTTTTTTTTAAATCAAAAAATCAGAAAATTTAGATTGGGAGATTGGAGCTCCCACAAGACTTGGGGTTAAAAACCTCATTTTGCTTAATATATAGTACTAGCATATCACCCGTGTTATGCACGGATTGTGTTTATAATTATCTATATATATATGTGAATTGTGATTTTTAAATGTTTTTCTCTCCTTTTTTTTAAATGTCTTCTTTTTTTATATTTTTTTATATTATATTAAAGTTTATATTTTGATAATAATCATATGTGTTGGATTTTTCAAGAAATTAAATGTCTTTATTATTATTATTATTATATTATATTAAAGTTTAATATTTTAATAATAATCATATGTGTTGAACTGTTCAAGAAATTTTTTTTATACTTGTTCTTAGTGCATTAAAGTGTTATTATGAGGAATAATAATCATACGTGTTGGGACTTTTCAAAGAATTCATGTGTTGGATTTCAAAAAAAAAAAATTATGCTTGTTTTTAATACATTAAAGAGTTATTATGATGGTAAGACTTGGGAGTTGAGAGAAGTTAATAAATGCTAAGTTTTTTTTTTTAAAAATAAAAAAATCAAAAAATTTAGATTGGGAGATTAGAGCTCCCACAAGGCTTGGGATTAAAAACTCCCTTTTGCTTAATATATAGTACTAGCGTATCACCCGTGCTATGCACGGGATAATTATAAATATTTATATATGTTTTAGATTTTTTTAGTATATAAACTATGTTTTTAAAGATTTTTTATAAAAATAATTTAACAATTTTATCACTAACCATAGTGTATAAGAGAAGTTGAAAAGGGTACTGCAGTAACTATGCATGGGTTGTATCTATAATTATCTATATGAGGGGATTTAAAATGGTGATTAGAGAATTTTGACCAAATCAATAAATGCACACATGGATTGAAAAAATGTAATAAATGCTGATCAGGATATATATATATATATATAAATTGTGATTTTTAAATGTCTTCTTTTTTATATTATATTAAAATTTAATATTTTGATAATAATCATATGTGTTGGACTTTTCAATAAATTAAATGTCTTTTTTTTATATTATATTAAAGTTTAATATTTTGGATAATAATCATATATGTTGTACTTTTCAAGGAATTTTTTTTATGAGAGATAATAATCATATGTGTTCGGACTTTTCAAGGAATTCATATGTGTTGGACTTTTCAAGGAATTTTTTTATACTTATTTTTAATGCATTAAAGTGTTATTATAAGAGTAAGGCTTGGCGGTTGTAAGAAATTAATAAATGCTATGATTTTTTTTTTAAATCAAGAAATCAAGAAATTTATATTGGGATATTGGAACTCCCACAAAACTTGTGGGTTAGAGATAGATATAAATAAATAGATAGATGTAGATATTTATATTTGTTTTAAATTTTTTTTAATATACAAATTATTTGTTTTGGAAAAGGTACTGCAGTAATTATGAGATAAGTCAAAAAGTCTTGTGAGTTGAGAAAAGTTAATAAATGCTGAGGTTAAATTTTTTTTAAAAAACAAAAAAATAGAAAATTTGAATTGGCATATTGGAATTCCCACAGGCCTTGGGGTTTAGAAACCCCATTTTGCTTAATATATAGTACTAGCATATCACCCGTGCTATGCACGGATTATGTTTACAATTATCTATATATGTGAATTGTGATTTTTAAATATATATATATATATATATTTTTTAGATGTTTTCTTTTTTTCCTTTTTTATATTATATTAAAATTTAATATTTTGATAATAATCATATGTGTTGGACTTTTCAAGGAATTAAATGTCTTTTTTTTATTATATTATATTAAAGTTTAATATTTTGATAATAATCATATGTGTTGGACTTTTTAAGAATTTTTTTTATGCTTGTTCTTAATGCATTAAAGTGTTATTATGAGAGATAATAATCATATGTGTTGGGACTTTTCAAGGAATTCATATGTGTTGGATTTCAAAGAAATTTTTTTTATGCTTGTTTTTAATGCATTAAAGTGTTATTATAAGGGTAAAACTTGGAAGTTGGGAGAAGTTAATAAATGCTAACATTTTTTTTTTAAATCAAAAAATTAGGAAGTTAAGATTGGGAGATTGGAGCTCCCACAAGGTTTGGGGTTAAAAACCCCCTTTTGCTTAATATATAGTACTAGCCTATCACCCGTGCTATGCACGTGATAATTATAGATATTTATATTTGTTTTAAATTTTTTTTAATATCTAAATTATGTTTGTTAAGATTTTTTATAAAAATAATTTAACAATCTTATCACTAACCATAGTGTATGGGAGAAGTTGAAAAGGGTACTGCCGTAACTATACATGAATTGTATCTATAATTATTTATATGATGGGATTTTAAATGTTAATTAGGGGATTTTGACCAAATCAATAAATGCTGAGTTTTTTTTTTTTGAATAAAAAATTTAGAAAATTCAGATTGGGATATTGAAGCTCCCACAGGCCTTTGGGGGTTAAAAATCTCATTTTACTTAATATATAGTATAGATATATAGATATAGATATAGATATAGATATAGATATGCACAGGTTGTGTTTCACCACTTTGTCTTCTTTTTTTTTTAAATGTCTTTTTTTTTTCTTTTTTATATTATATTAAAGTTTAATATTTTGATAATAATCATATGTTGGACTTTTCAAGGAATTTTTTTTATACTTGTTCTTAATACATTAAAGTGTTATTATGAGGGATAATAATCATATGTGTTGAACTTTTCAAAGAATTTATATATACTTCACAATTATTTCTATATATGTGAATTGTGACTTTAAAATTTTTTTTAAATGTTTTTTTCTTTTTTATATTATATTAAAGTTTAATATTTTAATAATAATCATATGTGTTAGACTTTTTAAGAAATTTTTTTATGCTTATTCTTAATGCATTAAAGTGTTATTATGAGTGATAATAATCATATGTGTTGAGACTTTTCAAAGAATTCAGATGTGTTGGACTTTTCAAAGAATTTTTTTTATGTTTGTTCTTAATGCATTAAAGTGTTATTATAAGAGTAAGGCTTGGGGATTGGGAGAAGTTACTAAATGCTAAGGTTTTTTTTTTAAATCAAAAAATCAGGAAATTTAGATTGGATATTGGAGCTCCCACAGGCCTTGGGGTTAAAAACCCCCTTTTGCTTAATATATAGTATAGATAGATATAGATAGATAGATAGATAGACAGATATATCTTTTTATTTTTATTTTTGTGTGGTTTCTATTCGGGTATTTTTTTTTCCAAATTATTTAAAATGGAGTTGTGGGTATCTTTTTTTTTTAAATTTAATTTATCTGTGGTTTTCATTTGTTTTTAATTATTATTATTTAGGTAAGTTATGATGTGAGTTATATATGTGATAGACATGTGAGTTTTATTGATTTAAAGTTTATTTAGATAAACTTTAAAGATTTTTTTTAGTTTTTTAGTTTTTTTTGGTTCTGTTATAATATAATATATAAAATATAGGTAGACATCTACAATTTTAATAGAAAATATTATCTGATTTTTTGGGAAAGAGAAAAAGAATGCAAGTTTTAATATTTTTTTTGAAAATTTGTGAGAGAGATTAGGAGGGAGAGATTATGAAATATTTTTGTTATTAAATAAATAAATCAGTCAATAGTTTTTTTAATCTATTTTGTAAATTAAAAATCAATAATTTTGAAAATTTGATTAATTTGTCCCATTAAGTGATTTAAAATTTTGATAGATGTACATAAAAAAAATACATAATTATATTATTAAATCATAATTCAAATTTATATGTTAGATCTTTTTGAGATCTATAACTAAATTTTTATCTTTTTTTTTTTTAAATTTTTGTGTGTAACCATAGTGTATGTGAGAAATTGAAAAGAGTGTTGCAATAATTATGGGAGAAGTCAAAAGGGATTGTGGGTTGGGAGAAGTCAATAAATACTAAGATTTTTTTTTAAATCAAAAAATTAGAAAATTAGGATTAGGAGAATTAGAGCTCCCATTGGCCTTGGGGTTAAAAACTCCCTTTTGCTTAATATATAGTACTAGCCTATCACCCGTGCTATGCACTGGATAATTATAGATATTTATATTTGTTTTAATTTTTTTTAATATATAAATTATGTTTTTTAAGATTTTTTATAAAAATAATTTAACAATCTTATCACTAACCATAGTGTACAGGAGAAATTAAAAAAACTACTACAGCAACTATGCACGGACTGTATCTATAATTATTTGTATGAGGGGATTTTAAATACTAATCAGAGATTTTGACCAAATCAATAAATGTATGCATGTGGATTGGAAAAAGTTAATAAATGCTGATCGGGGAATTTTGACCAAATCAATAAATGCTGAGATTTTTTTTAAATAAAAAATTTAGAAAATTAAGATTGAAAGATTGGAGCTCCCACAAGGCTTGGGGTTTAGAAACCTCATTTTTCTTAATATATTTATAATTATCTATATATGTGAATTGCGATTTTTAAATGTCTTTTTTTTTAAATGTCTTTTTTCCCCCTTTTTTTATATTATATTAAAGTTTAATATTTTGATAATAATCATATGTGCTTGACTTTTCAAGAAATTAAATGTCTTCGTTCTTTTATTATATTATATTAAAATTTAATATTTTGATAATAATCATATGTGTTTGACTTTTCAAGAAATTTTTTTTATACTTATTTTTAATGCATTAAAGTATTATTATGAGGGATAATAATCATATCTGTTGGGACTTTTCAATGAATTCATATGTGTTGGATTTCAAATAATTTTTTTTATGCTTGTTCTTAATGCATTAAAGTGTTATTATGAGGGTAAGACTTGGGGGTTGGGAGAAGTTAATAAATGCTAAGTTTTTTTTTTTTTATAAATAAAAAAATCAAGAAATTTAGATTGGGAGATTGAAGCTCCCACAAGACTTGGGGTTAAAAACCCCCTTTTACTTAATATATAGATATATCTTTTTATTTTTATTTTTATTTTTATTTTTGTGTGATTTCTATTCGGATATTTTTTTTTTCAATTTATTTAAGATGGAGTTGTGGATATCTTTTTTTTCTTAAATTTAATTTATCTGTGGTTTCCATTTGATGTGAGTTAGATATATGATAGACATGTGAGTTTTATTGATTTAAAGTTTATTTAGATAAACTTTAAAGATTTTTTTTTAGTTTTTTAGTTTTTTTTTTGTTATGTTATAATATAATATATAAAATTTAGGTAGATATCTACAACTTTAATGAAAAATATTATCTTATTTTTTGGGAAAAAGAAAAGGAATGCAAGTTTTAATATTTTTTTTCGAAAATTTGTGAGAGAGATTAGGAGGGAGAGATTATGAAATATTTTTGTTATTAAATAAATAAATCAGTCAATAGTTTTTTTAATCTATTTTGTAAATTAAAAATCAATAATTTTGAAAAATTGATTAATTTGTCCTATTAAGTGATTTAAAATTTTGATAGATATACATAAAAAAAATACATAATTATATTATTAAATCATAATTCAAATTTAGATGTTATATCTTTTTGAGATCTACAGCTAAATTTTTATCTTTTTTTTTTTGTGTGTGCAACCATAGTGTATGGGAGAAATTGAAAAGGGTGTTGCAATAATTATGAGAGAAGTCAAAAGGGATTGTGGGTTGGGAGAAGTTAATAAATGTTGAGGTTGGGTTGGGAGAAGTCAATAAATGCTGAGATATATTTTTTTTAAAATCAAAAAATTAGAAAATTAGGATTAGGAGATTGGAATTCCAACAGGCCTTGGGATTAAAAATCCCCTTTTGCTTAATATATAGTAAGTATAAGTATAGATAGATAGATGTGTTGGATTTCAAATAATTTTTTTTATGCTTGTTCTTAATGTATTAAAGTGTTATTATGATGGTAAGACTTGGGAGTTGGGAGATGTTAATAAATGCTAAGATTTTTTTTTTTAAATCAAAAAATCAAGAAATTTAGACTAGGAGATTGGAGCTCCCACAAGACTTAAAGTTAAAAACCCCTTTTGCTTAATATATAGTATAGATATAAATAGATAGATAAATAAGAATTTATATTTATTTTAGATATTTTTTTAATATACAAACTAGTTTTTTTATATTTTTTTAAAAAGTAATTTAACAATCCTATTAGTAACCACATTGTATGAAATAAGTTAAAAAGGGTATAACAGTAGGTATGTGAGAAGTCAAAAAGGCTTGTGGATTGAGAAAAGTCAATAAATGTTGATTTTTTTAATCAAAAAATTAAAAAATTAAGATTGGAATATTAAAACTCCCACAAGGCTTATGGGTTAAAAACCTTTATTTCCTTCTATAATATACTAGCCTATCACCCGTGCTATGCACAGAATAATTATAAATATTTATATTTATTTTAGGTTTTTTTAGTATATAAATTATATTTTTTAAAATAATAATTTAACAATCTTATCACTAACCATAGTGTATTGGAGAAGTTAAAAAGGGTACTGCAGTAACTATGCACGAGTTGTATCTATAATTATCTGTATGAGAGGATTTTAAATGCTGATTAGAGAATTTTAACCAAATTAATAAATTCAGGCATGTGGAAAGACATATGGATTGAAAAAGGTAATAAATGCTGACCAGGAGATATATATGTGAATTGTGATTTTTAAATATCTTCTTTTTCTTTTTTCTTTTTTATATTATATTAAAGTTTAATATTTTGATAATAATCACATGTGTTGGACTTTTCAATGAATTAAATGTTTTTTTTTATATTATATTAAAATTTAATATTTTGATAATAAAAATTGTATATAGATATATATACATATATATATATTGGCTATTTAATCAAATAAAAATTGTATGTTTGATTTGGCTGATTTAGGTGACAAGGGGGAAAGTAAAAATATATATTTTAACAGAAACGGCCATTTGATAAATGAAAAAAAGAAAAAGAAAAGAGAGAGAGAGTTGTATTTTTGTGTTTACAATTATCTATATATGTGAATTGCGGTTTTTAAATATTTTTTTTTGTAAAATGCCTTTTTTTTTTCCTTTTTTGTATTATATTAAAGTTTAATATTTTGATAATAATCATATGTGTTAGACTTTTCAAGGAATTAAATGTCTTTTTTTTATTATATTATATTAAAGTTTAATATTTTGATAATAATCATATGTGTTAGACTTTTCAAGAATTTTTTTTATGCTTGTTCTTAATGCATTAAAGTGTTATTATGAAGGATAATAATTATATGTGTTTGGACTTTTCAAGGAATTCATATGTGTTGGATTTCAAAGAATTTTTTTTATACTTGTTCCCACAAGGCTTGGGGGTTAAAAACCCCCTTTTGCTTAATATATAGTATAGATAGATACTGGACTATCACCCGTGCTATGCACGAGATAATTATAGATATTTATATTTGTTTTAGATTTTTTTAATATATAAATTATGTTTTTAAAGATTTTTTATAAAAATAATTTAACAATCTTATCACTAACCATAGTGTGGGAGAAGTTCAAAAGGGTACTGCAGTAATTGTACACGGATTGTATCTATAATTATTGGTATAAGGGAATTTTAAATGCTAATCAGGGAATTTTGACCAAATCAATAAGTGCAGGCATGTGGAAAGACATGTGGATTGAAAAAAGTTAATAAATGCTGATCAGGAGATTTTGACCAAATCAATAAATGCTGAGTTTTTTTTTTTAAAATAAAAAATTTAAAAAATTCAGATTGGGATATTGAAACTCCTACAGGCCTTGGGGGTTACAAACTCCCTTTTGCTATATATATATATATATATTGGCTATTTAATCAAATAAAAATTGTATGTCTGATTTTGGCTGATTTAGGTGACAAGGGGGAAAGTAAAAAAAATATTTTAACAGAAACGACCATTTAATAAATGAAAAAAAGAAAAAGAAAAAAGAGAGAGAGAGAGTTGCATTTTTGTGTTTGCAATTATCTATATATGTGAATTGCGATATTTAAATATCTTTTTTTCATTTTTAAATGCCTTCTTTTTTTTCTTTTTTTATATTATATTAAAGTTTAATATTTTGATAATAATCATATGTGTTAGACTTTTCAAGGAATTAAATGTCTTTTTTTTTATTATATTATATTAAAGTTTAATATTTTGATAATAATCATATGTGTTGGATTTTTCAAGAAATTTTTTTTATGCTTGTTCTTAATGCATTAAAGTGTTATTATGAGGGATAATAATCATATGTGTTGGGACTTTTCAAGGAATTCATATGTGTTGGATTTCAAAGAATTTTTTTATACTTATTCTTAATGCATTAAAGTGTTATCATGAAGGTAAGACTTGGGGGTTGAGAGAAGTTAATAAATGCTAAGGTTTTTTTTTTTTAAATCAAAAAATCAAGAAATTTAGATTAGGAGATTGGAGCTCCCACAAGGCTTGGGGTTAAAAATCTCCTTTTGCTTAATATATAGTATAGATTAGTGTTTCACCCGTGCTATGCACGGGTTGTGTTTATAATTATCTATTCTATTATTAAAAGGGAACAGTGATTTTGGTGTCATGAAGCCCCTTCTCAAAATCTTTTTCCAATTGTCCCTAAAATGACCTTCATTTCTTACACTTACATCAGTTTTATTTTGGGGTAAAATGGTAAATTGAAACAACCAATTCACTTGCCCACTTCCCACGTCTCCAATACTGAGGCAGTTATAGCATCATTGCATTTTCCATTTTGTTCTCAATTCACTGAAATCTTCTTAATAACTGCACTGTATTTTGCAAAAAAAAATCTGCAACTTCATCAAAAATTTTGCAACTTCATAAGACTTGAAAGGAGCCTGTGGATATATGATTGATTGTGTGTTTCAATTTGGGTAGGATGGTGTGAAGAACAGGGGAGTAGTACGGACCCAACGGCATTCACGAGTTTGCTCGGGACAGCTTTCACATGCTTCCGGTCCTACGAGGCCACCGGTAGTCAGCGGGATTTGCTGTTGTGCGCCGAGATCGTCGACATTTGTGCTTCCATTGAGTTCAGGTTTTTATTCTCTCTCTCTCTCTCTCTCTCTCTCTCTCTCTACTTTGCAATTTGTGTGTGTGTGTTTTGAAATTGGTTGATTGTGAAGTCATTATTATTGTGAAGTCATTCATAGGCTTTCTGGGTTGATCTTCTCATCACCAGTTGCAATGGAGTTCTGAGGAAGAAAAGAAAAGAGATTTGATTTGGTGTGGTAGGATTGCAAATAGATGGTTATGATAAATAGAATTTTGATATGATTTGGTCAAACTTAAAATTATAAATAATATTAATTTTAATCATAAACTAAGAAAACATCCAGTTTATTATATACAAATATTCGGTATATACAATTGAGTTCTTCGTTAGTTTAGAAATTGTGATTTTTTGGTTTTTTTTTTTTAGCAGAAAAAATTGTGATTTTTTTTTCTTAATTTTATGTGTGTGTTTAAAAAAACAAATCAGCATTCTTAAAATCTGTTAAGTTTTCTCTGCTTTCAAGGAACACGAAGAGAAATCGGCCTTTGGTTAAAATGTGTGGAATCACATCAGCAACAGATGCTGCTCTAGCAGCGAAAGCAGGTGCAAAGTTTATTGGGATGATTATATGGCCCACCTCAAAACGTTCCATTTCACTTTTTGTTGCGAAGGAAATATCACAAGTTGCAAGGGAACATGGGGCCAAGCCCGTTGGTGTATTTGTGGATGATGACGCTGACACAATATTAAGAGCTTCTGAGGCAGCTGACCTTGAATATGTACAGGTAAGTTTGTCTAATCTTAGTTCCACCACATATGGATTAATTAGTTTCTTTCAGTTTGTAATTTGCTGAAGTTATGCAGCTTCATGGAGATGGTTCTCGGGCTGCATTTCCAGTTTTAGTGAAAGACAACCGAGTCATATATGTTCTTCATGCCAAAAAAGATGGAGAGATTTTGAACCATATTTCAGACCAAGACTGTTAAATTTGTCAAACAATCAACTTACAAGGAAGTGAGATATTTTTCCTCAGTTTTATAGGCAACGAATGATACAAAAATTGAAAGCTTACAAATATATGTGCAACATTGTTACAAGGTAATCTACTTATAGGTTTGTATGTATAACTAAAGTTACGTACTTCATTTTCGGTCAACACCATCTTATTTTTTGTAGTTTAATGTTGTCATAGATCTATGGCAAAAATTGCATCAAAACAATTTGAAGAGATCATTGAGCGTGACATTTGATATGAACGATGTCAATCTATGTCGATATGTAAGTTTTTAAATTGTGTTAATTCATAACGTAAAATATAATTTTCATCAAAGTATACTATTACCAATCTTATGATAAATATATCTTACATATTTTTCTTTTTTTTGCAGGATTTGCAGGATCTCCAGTCTCATGTTACCAAATTTAGATTTAAAAAGTATTTTTATTGTACAGTTTTTTTAGTTAAGATTAGTAAATATTTCAATTTTTAAAACACGCGTACATATTGTAATGTGCATATGTTTTATTTATCAAATACGTTAATATCAAATGTTACATTGTACATAATTATTCATATGCTTTACATATATATTATTAGAAAAAATAATATCAAAATTATATTATAATTTTAAACGAGTTTGCACACGCATCGCGTGTGCGCGGTTGCTAGTTTGTATATATGTGAATTGTGATTTTTAAACATCTTTTTTTTTTTGCACGCAGAAAAAGAAATATAACAAATGTAGCATATCTTCAATAAATAGCCTATTAAATATATTATGAAAAAGAAATATAACAAATTTAACCCAACTTCCCAAACACGAACTAAAATAGCCTATTAAAATAGTCAAAAAGTCAAAAAACCTCTAAAATAGCCACTTTCCAAACACCCACAATATATAATTTTAATATCGTTCATTTTTCCACACGTCCAATTCTCTATTAATATTAAAATGAATGCATGAATCAAAAAAAGGAAACATTTGAAAAAACAAAGAGATGTGATTTGAAACCTTTCAATTATTGAATTCTATTAATTAATAGTTATTAGGCTCCAATAGTCAGGCTTCTAATATTTGTTAGCCATTAAAGTTGAGTTCTTTGATTTCGTCTATATTCACTTGATAATTTGAGAGTGGGCACGTGTCAAGTCTTTACACAAACACTCAGCACATTTTTAAAGCATTATTAATGAAATGCACAGTGTAATTTTTTTTCTTTTATTTTTCACAATTGTAACCTGTTATTTTTCAATAAGAATTTATATTTGTTTTAGATTTTTTTTAATATACAATTTATTTTTTTAAAGATTTTTTATAAAAATAATTTAACAATCTCATCACTAACCATAGTGTATGAGAGAAGTTGAAAATGGTGTGGTAGTAGGTACTGGAGAAGTCAAAAAGGCTTGGAAAATTTAGTCAAAATCCCTCAATTGGACCATTGTTTAGTGAAAAAGGACAACCCAATTTATTTTTCTTCATAAACCCCCTAAGGAGAAAACACATAATTAAGTAAGAACAAAGTAAAATATCTTTCTTTTTTTTTCCTGGACAATATTGAAAGAGTAACATGTTATTGTGTATCAAAGTAACATGTTACTGTTAGACAAAGTAACATGCTACTATGAGACATAATAACATGTTACTGTCAAACAGAGTAACTATTAAATAAAGTAATATGTTATTGTTACTGTTTACATCAATTTCAATAGTAATATTTTTATTTTTTATTTTTAAGAATTTTATAGTCAACATGAATCTTATTTGATAAATCTTGATGAGAGAATTTTAAAAATACTAATTTTATTACAAACTGACATCTACATCAAAAGTTATATTATATTAAAGTTTAATATTTTGATAATAATCATATGTGTTGGACTTTTCAATAAATTTTTTTATGCTTATCTTTAATGCATTAAAGTTTTATTATGAGGAAGTTTTAACCAAATCTTCCAAAATGCTTGGAGGTTAAGAGAAGTTAATAAATGTTGAGGTTTTTTTTTTTAATCAAAAAATTAGAAAATTAAGATTGGGATAATGGAGTTCTCACAAGGTGTAACGCCCTCAAAAATAAACCCATAATATATATCTTTAGCATGCATTGACAAAAGAAAACCAAATTATCATTCATCTATCAGAGTATCATTATTGAAAGACATCACATGTAACATCAAAATAAATGCCCTATGGGCTTACATCTTTCCAAGCTAACACTTGGACACAAAAACGTGAGTTCTAACTCAACTACAAATTCAGTCCTTGGCTTGAGTTTACATGTAATATCAAATAAAAGAAATAACAACTAAACTAAACAGAGTCTTCAACTCTAAATCCTTCCAAGCTAATTCCTTGGAGGTAGCCCATCACCTGAACCTGAAAATGATGTTCCCATATAGGGTGAGCCACAGCCCAGTAGAAATATACTAAACCAAATATAAGCATTGAATAAAGCAATAACATTCAATAGATGGTTAATACAAAATACCAGTTTCACTTTCTATTATTTATCTTCCATTATTACCAATATGGCTCAGAACCTGGCCAAACTATAACAGTGAACTATATGTCACATGAACATTACTTCCAATATCAATAAAACAAATCAGACAAAAGCTCATATCAAAACACTTCCATACTTCTCATGTGATACACATTTTAGTGCTGTATCAACATCATGTAAAAACACTTCTATAAATCAATAAGCACACATAATAGTGATGCTAATGGAGTCCATCCTCTATCTCCTCCCAAACAAAAATCCGGTTTAGGAGTCCATCCCCTATCTCCTCCCAAACCGTGGAGTACATCCCCTATCTCCTCCCAAACAATATGCATATGCAATGCTCAATTAATACATGTATTTTCTGTATTAATTCAATAGTCAAAGTAAATGACTTAACCAATATGATTAATTTCAGTTTTCCCTAATCCACATGCAATGTCTACAACAATCAAGACTATCCTCCACCGATAGCCCAAAACAGTTATTTCTAAACAGGAAATAAATGTACCAACAATTATAATCTCAACATTTCAATAGGCGAGTGATTAAATTATCCAACTACACCATTTAAGTTCATAATTCCCCAATTTCGTGAATTAGACTTAATGTCACAACTTTTCCAAAATTAATTATACAAATTAATTTTATTACAACAATTAGGGTTTTTCCCCCTTTTCTCAAAATCAACCCTAAGGTTCAATTATCTCAATTTAACACATACACATATGTTATTTAACAGATGAAAAACCTCCTTTTCAATTTATAATACAAACCCTAATTTCCCAAAGTTACCAAACAACCCCCAACATATCAAAATACTAAAACTTAGAACAAAACCTATAATAAGGAGTAGGAAATCCCTACCTCGATGTAAATAACCCGAATGGAGAAGATGGAGATGAAGACCCAAATTCCAAAGTGCTCCAAACCACCAAACGTTCAGATTAAATGGAAGCCCTCGACTCACTCTATCTTTTTAATAAAGGATCTAGGGTAGAAACACACTCTAAATAGATCAAACCTAAGAGAGAAGGTGTGTAGAGGGAGAGAGAAGTCGGACCTAGGGTTTTGGAATCAAAAAGAGGATGAAAATTTGATTTAAAACCCGCTGCTGCCTATTTAAATAAAACAGGCTCGCTCGAGCGAAGACTTGGTCGCTCGAGCGACCAGACACAGAAAACCCTCGCTTGAGCCAAGAATGCCTCGCTCTAGCCAACAACCCAGAAGCTCGCTCAAGCGAAGAAAAGCTCGCTCGAGCCAACAACTCAAACCCTCAGGTCTGCAACCAGACGCACGCTCGAGCGAAGGAACGCTCGCTCGAACGAAGAACAAACCAGCTCGCTCGAGCGAAGAAAAGCTCGCTCGAGCCAAGAAACACAACTCTCAGGTCTAAACTTAGACGCAATCTCTCGCTCGGGCTAAGAAACCTTGGCTCGAGCCACAAGACACAAAACTCTACTCTCGCTCGAGCGACCAAACCCTCGCTCGAGCGAAGGACCAAAAACAAAAGCTCGCTCGAGCGACCAACTCCTCGCTCGAGCGAAGGTCCAAAAATCTGGACAGCAACACTAGGTTTCCAACCCAACCAACCTGCCCAAAACATCCTATTACTCAAGAATAAAGAATTAAAGGACAACAACAACAATTATATAACAACGAGATCTACGGAACATAAGTCCGAATACAACAACTAACTGGGAAAAGACCGGGGTCGCTATACAAGGCTTGTGAGTTAGAAACCCCATTGTATTTACAATTATCTATATATGTAAATTGTGATTTTTAAATGTTTTTTTTAAATGTCTTCTTTTTTTTCCTTTTTTATATTATATTAAAGTTTAATATTTTGATAATAATCATATGTGTTGGACTTTTCAAGTAATTAAATGTCTTTTTTTTATTATATTATATTAAAGTTTAATATTTTGATAATAATCATATGTGTTGGACTTTTCAAGAAATTTTTTTTATGTTTGTTCTTAATGCATTAAAGTGTTATTATGAGGGATAATAATCATATGTGTTGAGACTTTTTAAGAAATTCATATATGTTAGATTTCAAAGAATTTTTTTTATGCTTGTTCTTAATGCATTAAAGTGTTATTATGAAGGTAAGATTTGGGAGTTGAGAGAAGTTAATAAATGCGATTTTTTTTAAAATAAAAAAATTAAGAAATTTAGATTGGGAGATTGGAGCTCTCACAAAGCTTGGGGCTAAAAACACCCCTTTTACTTAATATATAGTATAGATATAGATAGATATAGATA
Organism: Camellia granthamiana; assembly: GCA_036172215.1. Classification (NCBI taxonomy): domain Eukaryota; kingdom Viridiplantae; phylum Streptophyta; class Magnoliopsida; order Ericales; family Theaceae; genus Camellia; species Camellia granthamiana. The sequence continues at coordinate 897,196 of JAXFYN010000049.1, read as the reverse complement.
TAGATAGATACATTAAGAACAAGCATAAATTTTTTTTTGAAATCCAACACATGAATTCCTTGAAAGTCCAAACACATATGATTATTATCCCTCATAATAACACTTTAATGCATTAAGAACAAGTATAAAAAAATTTATTGAAAAGTCCAACACATATGATTATTATCCAAATATTAAACTTTAATATTATATAATAAAAAAAAGACATTTAATTCCTTGAAAAGTCCAACACATATGATTATTATCAAAATATTAAACTTTAATATAATATAAAAAAGGAAAAAAAAAAAAGACATTTTAAAAAAAAACATTTAAAAATCACAATTCACATATATAGATAATTGTAAACACAATCCGTGCATAGCACGGGTGATATGCTAGTTATGTATTATGCAAAATAGAGTTTTTAACCCCCAAGGCCTGTGGGAGTTTCAATATCCCAATCTGAATTTTCTAAACTTTTAATTTAAAAAAAAAAACTCAGCGTTTATTGATTTAGTCAAAATCTCCTAATCAGCATTTATTAACTTTTTTCAATTTACATGTCTTTCCACATGCCTGCATTTATTGATTTGGTTAAAATTCCCTGATCAGCATTTAAAATCTCCTCAAATAAATAATTATAGATATAATCTGTGTATAGTTACTGTAGTATCCTTTTTAACTTCTCCCATATAATATGATTAATGATAAAATTATTAAATTATTTATAAATTTAAAAAATATAATTTGTATATTAAAAAAATTTAAAATAAATATAAATATTTATAATTATTTCACGTACAGTACACGTGATAGGTTAGATGAAAGAAAGTAGGGGAATGAGAGGGATGGAAGATTGGGATTGAGGAGAGAGGAGAGGAAATCACAGATAGGAGACGTCTGGAAAAGAGGGGGAGAGAGAAGAGGAGAGACAAAAATACCATTAAATCCTTGGGCACACATATAAAAGGCGAACAAAATAGCCCCAAAAGAGAGTTAATTTCGTAATTTTATCGAGACCGAAAATTTCGCTTCATATCTACGACTGACATGGACATGAAAAATTCAATTATTAAGGCCTCGTTTTTTGACTTTTGAGATCTACTATTGAAAGAAAAAAGCCGTCTTGATATGAGCATCTCCAATAGTGCATCAGATTTTTCACCAAATCTGAGTAAAAAATGACCCATTTCACCAAATTTGATACCACTCACTCCAACCGTGCATCAAATCCCGTATCAAATCCTGTGGGTCGACCGGTTGGTCGACCAACCAGTCGACCGGTAAGAGTAATTTTTTTTTTTTTTGGCAGCTTTAAATTGAAAGTTGTACATGCACCCAACGCTTGAATTTAAATACATGCAACAAAACCTGTTTGAATTATACATGCAACAAAACCTGCTAATTAAATTTAAAGCTGGTTGACCAACAAAACCTTGCTGCAGTTCCTTCTGATAGAGCAGTTGAACAGGTCTTAATGACTCCAATTCTTACATTCACTGAATTTTTTGATTCTTTGAAATGATGTTGTTGTTCAATGTATTGGGGTTGGGAAGTTGTTCTCTAATATCTCCTATTCTTTAATGACTCCAATTCTTTTTTGATTCTATAATGACTCCAATTCTTACATGCACCCAACAGCAAGTTGTTCAGATTCTCAATTGAGACGGTTGACCGGCCGGTCAACCGGGTAGGCAAAAATATATATATATATATATATATTTAACCTATTTGAACCTTTTTTGACCGGTTTGAACCTACCTAATTTAAAGAAAATCGGGCGACCGGTTGGTCAACCGGCCGGGCAACCAGCTGGTTGACCAGTGTACCAATTTCAACGGTCAGTAACAGTGATTTGGTAAAATCTGTGTCTTGGTCTCAGTTTGATGTTTTGTTTGCTGAATTCTCATTTTGGTATGACTTTGGTGCAACCGTTGGAGCATGAAAAAGTGGGTTTTTCATCAAAATTTAAATCTGATGCTGGGTTTGGTTCACCGTTGGAGATGTTCTAATAAAACAGCTTTGACTCAACCTACTTGGACTTTTGCGGCTTTTTTTTTTGTTTTTTTTGGGGGAGGGGGCTCCAGCGTAATTAAATTTCAACAATATTATAAAGAGTAATATTTAAGAATTTTAATTGACGAGTTTTAATATAATTTTAATGATATAGAGAGTATTTATGTGAAGAGGAAGCTTACACTTTTTTCTTTATTTTTTTCGAGTTGGAGTCACTACTGTATGGCCTGTACAATAATGATTATTATGCAGTATGTGAGAATTATTTTGGATTTTATTTTGATGATCCGAATCGTTTAATTTATAAAAAATATAAGGTAGAATATATCTGTAAAAAATCAAATTGATTAAATATTGATAGAGCATTCATCAACTTAAATTTGTATTCAATTTAATACTTATATATTTATTTTTTTATATATACAAATATGAATTGATGAAAAGTCTATTAATATCCGATTAGCTTAATTTTTTTAAGATATATTCTACTTGATATTTTTTAAAAATTAAACGAATTATAAAACTAAAGTTCGAAATAATTCCCATAAATCACACAACAGTGACCCTTAATTTCTATTTCTCTCTAGTCTCTCTTCCACCTCATTAAAACTATTATTTTAAAACTATGTATCATTGATATTACAAATTCACCTTTCTCACTCCAATATTTATTAATAAAAAAAAATTAATAGTTTAGATTCAACACAAAAATACATTCGGAGCCCTAGCATTTTTCATCAAATTCGGGTGGGCCACACCTCAGCCGACGTGGACGGTTCACATGACCTGACATACCGTACCGTCTCCGGCATCGACTCTTTCTCTCTACTCCCCTAGTCTGCAAGAACGAGTGGAAGAAGAGTTTTGTAGTCCCAATCTAACTCCTGAATAGCAGATAGGTAAGGATTTGATATCTGTTTTTGTTTCATTGCATATTAATTAGTAGATCAGTTTGTGCGTTTGGGATATCAGAATTTAATATGAAATTCCAACTATTCAAGCTTTGAAATTGTTGTTGTTCGTTTCTTAAGAATTCCGTTGAATCTTCATAAATCTCAAGACTCCAAAATCGAAGCTTTCTGTGAATTCGCAGAGGAGAGAGAAGCTTCGGGGTAGAGCAGTTTCTAGCGGGCATTGGCGATGGGTTTGTGAAGAAGGTTCATTATTGATTGGTCTGTTTCTCTTTTATCTTCTTAGACAGTTTGGTTTCCAAGCTTTATCAGAATCAGTCTCTGAACACACCAGAAGGTGACTTTTTTTGGGATTACTAAGCTTCAGTTTTCTTTTGCTATTATTTGAAGTTTGGCCCTCAATCTTGGCTTTTTTTTTTTTTTTTTTTTTTTTTTTTTGAGCCAAGCTTGTATTGATACATGTCCACAGTCGTGATTTTGATTTATTTATTTATTTGTTTTTGTTGAGTAGACAGAGGACCATTTATGTTCATGGTTGATCTAATTCATAAAATGGAAAGCAATTTGTCTTCCTTCAATATTCCAAACTAAGAAGTAAAACATTGTATTGTATATATTACCAAGTTAGAGAATTCGGCTGTAAGCTTTTATTCTTCTTTTATCTGGAAGTCATTTATGCCATCTTTCTCCTACAATGGAGAGGTGCAGGAGTTCAAGTTTCAGTTGAGACATAAGCTCTCTCTCTGTAACTTGTTTTTTTACTTTTTGTTAAAAAATTGAATTGTTTCAATTCACGTTTTGCTCTGTGATTTTTTAAGGCAAATTACTGAGGCTGTGTTTGGTTAGGGTATTTTGGAAGAGATTTTGAAAGAGAAAAGAAAAAGATAGGTAAAAATGTGAATAAAATATATTTACATTTTACCTAATTTTACACACATTTTCCCTTTCACTTCATTGAAATGCTGCAAGTAGCAGCATAACTATATTATCAATACACAAGAATAAAATAAAATCAGAGTTTTTGTGGGTTTATTAGGTGTTATACAGTTCCAATCACTGTTATAGACCTTATTCATATTTGTGTTTCAAATCATCCACCTACCTTAAATTTACGAACAACATCAGATCAAAATTCTTAAATAACATAAATGCTGGTCCATTTTTACTATTATCTATTTGGCACAATCATTCTTGTGTCAGTGATTCAAGACTGGCTTTGAGGTGAATATGAAGTCAATTTGCAAATATTAGCATAATTTGCTTTCTCTTGCTTTTTTTTTTAAAATCAAATTCAAATTGCTTTTGAATGGCAGTGTCACAATCGATATTGAAGTTTTCTTCAGGATTTTTTCCCTTTTCACTACAATCCTCTGCAACTTCTATATTTGTAGGAACTAACCACACCACACCATGGAATCAATTTCAATTTTTGAAATTGTGAAGAATTTGGGGGAAGCAACTGGAAAATGGGTTGGATATATCAACAGCCTTGATGCAAACTTGAAAATTTTCAAAAGAAAGATAGAGGATTTGGGCAGTCAAGATGTCACGACCCAAACCCGGCCCTATGGGTTTGGCACCGTAACCGGCCAGTAATCCGAGATTACCGAAGGCCTGCTTAACAGTAATACAGTAAAACAGAGTACGGGGCCTGGCGGAAGCCAATACAGTAAATAAAACAATGTCCAATGAGCTGTGACAGTCTGTATGCCAAAAAGACTTTTTCATACATATTTACATTCAGTACAAAACAGTATGCACGATATTTACAATCAGTCAGAACAGGGACCTAATCCCTATTAAACAGTACAGTACAGTGCTATCAGTCTAATAGTCTATACAATAATACAGATCAGATACAGAGACAGACAGGGGAAGCTAAAACACCCCCAAGCCATAGCTCGAACAGTTTAGGAACCTCGCAGTGAGGCACAGTGGTTGGCTTGACAAGACTGAAGTTTACCCTGACGCCTCTAGCAACAGTCCGGTGCTTGTACACCTACATATATATATGAGCAGTGAGCTAAAGCCCAGTGAATAACATAATGCGTAAAGGGGTTAAGAATGAATGTCCTTACAGTATTGAAAACAGTCATTTCAATCAGCTTATCAATCATTCAGTTTGTGGCTCATATTTCCGGCCATAACAGTCATTGTCATTCAGTCAAAACAGTGATATGTGGTACATCCATTAGCATAACAGTACAGTAAACAGTAGGTCTTGGAAGACCAGGTCTTAACAGACCAAACAGTAAATGATGGCCATCATAACAGTAAACAGTAGTGGTTCCAACAAGGGAACCGATAGAGATCTCTGTAACGGTAACAGTAAACAGTAGGTCTAAGGATGCCACAGTACAGTTCAGAAATAAAGGACATACATTCATTCAGTAGATAATACCAGTTCAGTAAACAGTTCAGTTCAGTATTCAAAAGATAATCATTTTGAACATATCTTTACACAATTGTTACTCACAGAGTTCTGGGCTACAATAAGCTAGAGTGTCTCCTCGGTAAGCCAACCCTACACAGTATACATGATGAACACACACTAAGCTATACAGTTGGGAAAGATCAATAACTTAATCCCTAATTTGCCTTGGTGTGTTCTACATCTATATCCTCATTAAGATGTCTTAAACTAGGCCTAAGAATGTCTAGAATGGAATGAGGATGCAAAAATACACTTAGAAAACATTTAGCAAAATTTGCTGGAAATAGGGGCCTCGCTCGAGCGAGCCTTCCTTCGCTCGAGCGAGATTGCAAAATCAAAGGCTTCGCTCGAGCGAGAAATCCTTCGCTCGAGCGGTCTGTCGAAAATGAAAAAGTACTGGATGCTGCAATTTTACGCTCGAGCCACCATTTCTTCGCTCGGGTGGAGCTCTGAACAAACGATGGTCGCTCGAGCGAGGAGGCCAAATTCTGAAATTTCCAGATTTGTCTTCCAAGTCCGAACCAAGCATTCTTTCACTCTATACTCGACCTCTTGGGCCCAAATTCGGGAAAACACATCTAAATTCAATGTACAACAAGTTTCAAAGCTTAATTTGTGAATTTAAAGCCCAAGAGTGAGTCAATTAAATTCATTTTCAAAACCCATTTTCAAGAACAATCTCAAACATGACATGCATGAATTAAAACCATTTCAAAGCTTCAATTCTTGCTCTAATGAGCTCAATCCTTACAAGACAAGATGAAAACATGGATTTAAACATGATTATGAACATGCATGTGGCATTCGACCATGAAATCAACTTCAACTCACTAAAACTGACATGCATGCAACAATTAAGCTTCAATCTCACATGCTAAGCTTAAAACATGACTTAGCTCATAAATTTAACATGAAACATGCAAAATCAACTCAAATATACAATGAAGAAGGTCAATGATCTACCTTAGGTCTTGTATTACAAGGATAGAAGATCAATTTGTAATTCACACTTCAATCCTCTTACAATCCAAGCAAAACCAAGCAAGATGAGATGGAAATCAACTCCCTCACTTTTCTCTCTCTCTAGTTTCGGCAAGAACAATGAAGTTTGGTTTGAGGAAATGTTTTGTAATGCAAGACTAAGTCTTAGATGAAGTATGGTGTAGTGGTCCACTCAATGGCGTTTCGGTAAATAAGTCCAACTCTTTATATAACAATATTTAATCTAACTTAATCATACAGAATCGGTTTTCAGATAATTACACTATAAAATCACATAAATTACAATGGTCATAAAACATCTATCAATTTCAGATTTGGCCGCCGATAAGGCCTTCAATTAACAGTTTAAACGTACAAATTTGAACAGATACGGTCAATCGATTCAGTCTCAAATTTCAGTCAGTCAGTTCAGTAATTCAGTTGGTTCAATTACCAATCATATTCAGTCTCCGTTTAGCAGTAATCGGTAATTAATCAGTAGTATATCGGTAATCAATATGAGGGTTGTTACAGTCTCCCCTCCTTATAAAGAGTTTGGTCCTCCAAACTCGAATTAACATATGACAACAGAGATGATGCCTAGCACAAGGGTAACTTTCACTCTATAACAGGAGTATAATCATATTCATAAACAGGTTCATGGCCTAATCTCAATCTTAGCAATGCACTGAAACAGAATCAGAAATCACATATAAAGATTGGGGTTCATATTAAAACAGAATCTTATGCACATTCATTTTTCAGTCAATGACAGTTTCGGATACATGTTCATTTCCATATTCTTGCATTAAGCATATGCGGTGCATTCATTAGCACTACTAGAGCAGGTACAGACATGGCAGATACAGTGCAGAACAGATACAGTACAGAACAGATACAGTATAGAACAGATACAGTACAGAATAGATACAGTATAGAACAGATACAATACAGAATAGATACAGTATAGAAGCTGAGCCCCCATGACGAGGCCTCCGGTACGGGTAACAGAGCAGACAGATATACGTTCCATAAAGGAACTTCCGATACCGGGCAGCTAACATATATTACATAATACCAAGAGTCATGAATATATATATATCAGAAATTGAACAACCATTCAGTATACAGCATATAGTATTTCAGAAACAAAATTTATTTCGTGACATAGAACATGAATACAGTTGCACAGTAGTACATAGCAGTGTCAGTACAGCGACAGTACAGTAACAATAATGGTAACAATACAGTAACAGTACGGTAGTAGTATAGTAGTATTCACACTACTTATATCAAGTACTTATCGGGGTTATAGGTTTGCACTAGCTTCAGTTTCATAAGTAGTTTCCCCCGTTAAGTTACAGAGGTTCGATCCATTCAATTTCGAGTCTTTCATTCAGTCTTTGTTCAATTCAGTTCTCGGTTCAGTAGTCCATCACAGTCAGTCCAGTTCATTCGGGAGTTATTGGGGGCATAAGGAGATTTTGTACATTACTCCCACAGAAATAGACCGTTTTGTTGTATTGCGGCGTGTCCCCGTTGTAATGCCGCCGCAATCGAATGAATATCCAGCTGTTAGCCGTCAAGGCGTTAATACATTTATCAACATCGGAAAGAACGTTGTATCCGAATTCCAAGATAGTTTAGGCCAGTTTAATGGCGCGTACAATAATATTGTAAAAAACGCAATTATCTGTTATTTTGTGTGGGAATGTCGCACAAAATCGATTGTAAGCGCGCATTTGAATTGTAGACTGAAATATTGTTATTAGTAAAATAATCTTTCATTAAAATAATAATGTGTTACAAATTATTTTACAATTGTCTGCGTGGTACATTTCCTTTCTGGGCTGATGTGGATCCTTCCAGTGTGGCTTTTACAGCTTCTCTTATTAATTTAGCCGCGTCGTCTGTAGTGAGTTTTGATGATTCTGAATTGTTGGATCCGGCCTCGCTTACTGATGGGCCTATGTCCACTTGGCCGCTAGGCTGATTATTTGGGCCATTGTTGATTATTGATGGCCCAATACATGGTAACATTATGTCGCGTCGACTGAACGATCCAGGCCCATCTCGCATTGAACTGGTTGACATTCGTGCCGCCATTATTCTTTGGGTCGATGAACCGTAATGGCCCATTGGGGCTGACAATGTCTTTCTGGATCGAAACTGTGATTCTGAATTACAGCGTGTCAGTCTTGCCTGAGTCACTTTCTGGTCCACGTGCCAAATATCCACGTGACTGTTGTCGAATACCTTGGATAACACCGTGATTAATGGCGGCCGATATGTAATTTCATCTGGGAACGATGATGTCTGGAAAGCCAATGTGGCTTTCATTTTACAATATTTTACATCATCGTTGATGTTTGTTTGCAGCAATCTGTATGACGCTGTCCATTGGGCATCCTTTCTTATCTGCGGCAGCATAGGCGTTGCCAAAATATGTGATGTCTACTGGGCATGTAACTGGAAAAGTAAAGCGTGCCTGTAATTGATCATCCGCTTGTAACCGTGTGTCCCGTATTTCTACTTCGATGTGACCACTAGAATTAAATGGACATTGTGGCCTGTAGCTTAGTTTGCATTTGTCAATTATCATTGACTTGAATGTCATTTTCTGCCACAATGCGTCTCCTATCTTCGGATTTGTAATGGATATATTGGACACGGGCAGATTAGACGTAGCGTCTATGATTTCCGTTTCCAGGTCGCCATCTTCATTCTGATGTAGAGAATCTGTGAGGCCTGCTGGGTTAACTTCTTCAATTTCACTGGACATTATGATTTTGGAATGTTGTTAGCGCAGCGGTATGTTCGAATTGTAAGACACACAATTCGTTTTTTATGAATTGTGGAATGTATAATTTATGGTATATATAAAGGTTAATTGCACAGAGTTGGAAGAATACTTAATTTAAAACGACGTGGTATTGATGCCATAACTCACTCTCGCTGACGTCACTAACTCTCTCAAATGACGTCAGTCACTCTCCCAAAAACTATATTGCTGGAAGAGAGTTAGGGAGTGAGTTATATAGGTGCCCAGGAGCGTCCCATTAATATTGCCTGGGACGCTCCCCCCCGCGCCACGTGTCGTCCCCCGATTGGTGCTCCCTTCCGCATTTTGAGGCGTGTTGTCGGCTAGTGTCTCCGCTCCGCGCCCAGATCTGCGGGCAACCCCATCTCCATGCTCTTGTCCAGTTTCCATTCCGTTTTCAGACACAGAATGAACAGTTCTTCGACGTCACTCACGATCGAACGAATTGCCATTTCCATCCAAATGTACAAGGGGCATACAACCATCAGAATGTGCTGGAATACATCTCCAAACGCGGAGATTACACGGAATGGGGCGAATTCCGTGAGGGGGGGCCGCTGCGCTAACCAGAACAACAAAAAAAATATATATCGCGAGGCACTTGCCGCCGGCAACAAGGACGAAGCACTGGCACTGGTAAGAAATGGCGATCCCAAATGTTTCTGGCTCAATTACGACAAGTTGTCATCCAATTATGATCGGATTTCATTTAATCCGCCATTGCCGTATGTTCATCCATTTACAAACACAGTATGGGCCATCCCAGCAGATATACAGCAATGGGTTGATGACAACATAAAGGACGAGGCCCAAAGACCGCACCGGCCCAAGAGCATTATAATTGAAGGCCCATCAAGAATTGGGAAAACATGTTGGGCCCGGTCTTTGGGACCCCATAATTATTATTCTGGCCACATCGATCTGAGGGACCACAAGGACGACGCTTTCTACAACATAATCGATGATGTGGCCCCACAATTTTTGAAACATTGGCGCGAGTTTATAGGCGCCCAACGGGATTTTTTTTCAAATTGTAAATATGCCCGTCCAAAGAAAATAAAGGGCGGGATTCCATGTATTATATTATGCAATCCCGGAGAGGGTTCTAGTTACAAAGAGTATTTGGAAAAACATGAACACGCCGGCCTCAAAGCGTGGACGATCAGAAACGCAGAATTCTATACAGTCGACGAGCCCCTGTTCGCCAGAACCAATCAAGAAGAGGCATCGTAATGCCAAGACGAAGGGCAAACGGAGGAAGATATTCCACTTCCAATGCGGCTGTACGATATTCCATACGAACGGATGTATCGAACCACATCAACTGGAGAGAGAGGATGCAGTCAGGGGTCTTCTACGACACTTTGACCAATCCGATGTGGTTCAGAGCCGTAGACATGTCCATGCCGGGGAATCAGGGGGTATACAAGATACGATGCCTGTTCAACTACAACCTCCAGAAGGCATTGGGAATTCGGACGTTCACTGCGACGATGTATACATGGCTGACATCCAGTGGTCGCAGAAGCCTGTCGGAGAATGTATTTTCCCAGCTTATTGCACGCAGGATGACGAAGACATTATCCAGCTTTGGGATTATTAGCCCTGTAAATTATTGTCTCGCACTGACTATTGTACTCGACGAGCTTTCGTATTATGTAAAAGATTGGCGATGGGAAAATATTTATGTAAATTTTTATGATTAAATAAAAATCCAATTTTATTTAATTTATTCTGTTTTAATAAATTATATTTCTGAGCAGGTTTAAGCTGGGTAAATGGGCTGTAATTGGTAGACAAGCCCAAAGGACCAATTACAATAATAAGGCCCATTTAATATTTACCATGAACAATTAAAATAGGCCCAGACGTATAACACAGCAGCCCATTAGACATAAGCCCATCAATAAGCGACGCGGCCCATTAAACATAGGCCCACGACATTGCTCTATGAAAGAAGTGGACACTAGAGAGAAGGCCCAAATTTTATTACGGATAAAACAATTACACAATAATAGTTTACAACTTTTTTTATCCTCATCTGGATAAGGCGCAATGTCGTAATAATAATCAGCGGCAGTATCTGTATCTCTACAGCGCTCCATCGCCGGCATGACTGGAGGCGTCGTTTGGGTTTCTAGCTCGGAAACCGCTTTCAGACCGGCGAATACAGCATCTTGTTGCCGCTGATAGGCGTTGATGAGCCGGATTAATTTTTCGGCGTTGTTTTCGCCGACGACTAACAAGGACCAGTACATCAGCAGTAGATCCGGCTCGTATTTTAAAATCAACCGCCTAAATTGGCCAAGATCTCCACGATCCATCTGCAAAATAATTCAAACTCCCCAATTATTTTGGCTTATAGAACAGATACAGTACAGAATAGATACAGTATAGAAGCTGAGCCCCCATGACGAGGCCTCCGGTACGGGTAACAGAGCAGACAGATATACGTTCCATAAAGGAACTTCCGATACCGGGCAGCTAACATATATTACATAATACCAAGAGTCATGAATATATATATATATATCAGAAATCGAACAACCATTCAGTATACAGCATATAGTATTTCAGAAACAAAATTTATTTCGTGACATAGAACATGAATACAGTTGCACAGTAGTACATAGCAGTGTCAGTACAGCGACAGTACAGTAACAATAATGGTAACAATACAGTAACAGTACGGTAGTAGTATAGTAGTATTCACACTACTTATATCAAGTACTTATCGGGGTTATAGGTTTGCACTAGCTTCAGTTTCATAAGTAGTTTCCCCCGTTAAGTTACAGAGGTTCGATCCATTCAATTTCGAGTCTTTCATTCAGTCTTTGTTCAATTCAGTTCTCGGTTCAGTAGTCCATCACAGTCAGTCCAGTTCATTCGGGAGTTATTGGGGGCATAAGGAGATTTTGTACATTACTCCCACAGCAGTAGGCAGAGTTTTGAAATAAGTATTCATTTACTATCCATCAGTTCCAGTCCCCACGGATTTGGTCATAGCACATGTCAATACGAAAGCAGTCATACAGATTACATATACTTCCAGACAGTCAGAGTTTATGATCAAAACCAGTCTGTTGTCAACAGATCCCATCAGTTCTGAAGTACAGTAATTACCAAAACAGTCATTTCCTAGTCCAACAAGTTCATGGTCATAACAGTAATACCGGGTAAGTCATCACATGCCACATACCCAGTTTTTCCCATATTGTATGCAAATCAGGTAATAGCTCTCAATAAGAATTTTTTTTTTTTTTTCAAGTCAAATCGATGAAAGTTCGACTAGGTCATTTCAGATGCAACTTCTGTCCAATCATATCAAGTAAAAGTTCGAAGTGCAAGCATCAAACAGAAGTTCTATTTGTTACACAAAAGGGTTTCATCAACCCTGGTTCCATCAGATTAGTTCAGATCAAAGTTCCATTCTTATCATTTCCAGATCAGTTAACATTAGTTCATACTCCGGTCATTTCGGTACATAGTCAGTAGTTTCACAATTAGTCTGAGCTCCTCAATTGTCAAACTTACATCAGAGTCCGATACCATTACAGTTCATATCAAGCAGTACAGGTCATATACAATGTGTCCCTCCCAACCAGTTTACAGGCAAATGCACAGGTATGCAGTTATTCATATCGAGAGGTAAGCATCACAGTCAATATGGCAATTTTCCAAATAAATCTTTCATAAAGGCATATGGTATGCAGTAATACATCACCCAAGATTCTTGGTGACACATAATAGTGAGTTGCCCTACGAGGGTTCCTGATCGGTCATACAGTCACTAAAGCATAGGCTCGCAGGTTTACTGAAACTGTCATGTCAATTTTCCACAATTACAATTCACAATCTAGAGTTTATCATTTGGGGTCTTTATTCAGTCATGCAGTTCCAGGGTCATAGTCTCAACGGTTAAATTATCAACAAATAACATAACAATCATTCCGAGCAAAGGTATCGTCATGTATGTGCATGTTCAGAATCCACTAACATTCCCAATACGGATTTCACAAGTTCCGTGTACAATATAAAATAGTTTCTCCAGATAGGATAGTTAAGGTAACCAGTCATACGTCTATTCAGTCTAATATCATCCTTAAGCAAAGGTTAAGCAGATATGTACATAAGTCTAAACAGTTTCCATAGCACAGGTAAATGTTAACATAAGGTTTTACAGTGTCACAGATATAGTCCGCATCAACAGTAGATTTCAAAAGATTCATTATTCACAGTCCATTCCTCTCAGTCTTAACAGTATCACAAGCATGGGAACATGTATACAAGTGTGAGTTCAAAAATCAGTTTTCATGTAGGCATTCGTTCACAAATTCATAAGCAGAAGTTCATCTTTACAAACCAACATGGGTTCTTAATTTCAGCAGTCCCACATACAAACAGTTCATGTGTATAATTTGAGTTCAGAGTTCGTTCATTCAATGATGTCCGTCAATACATAACAGTTCAGTACGAATCATAGTTGTAGAAATTTCTCGAATTACAGTCAATCATAAGGTGTTTCCATATTCAACAGTTTCTAACACAGTTCAAAAGGTCACATCTAACAGTTCACATTCGGTTATTGCAATACGCTACAAGGACCTAACTCAGCAAGTTCTCACCGTTCACAAGTCCTAACAGTTCTCATAGTGTATGGTTCATAAGTCCAGTAATTCAATCGGTTCAGTCAATAAGTTCACAGTCTATGCCAAATTACGGAATATACGATTCCCACACAAACGTTCGTACAAGCAGTTTCATCTATTTCAAGTAATTACCTACGTTAGTCTTTTTAGTTTTCCGAGCATTCTCTGGAACTAAGGTCTAGAGTCAGACTCATTCATGTTCAGTTGAGTTCGTGGCAAGATTTAGGCAAATGTCCTTCCTGACCACGTCTAAATAAGTTTCGGATAGGCGGCGGCAACGCCCCAGTGGTATTTCCCACACTCAGTACAGATAAGTATATCATTGTTCACATTGCTTCTTCGACCTTCATTGGCCCAAGCTATTGCCCGAGGTTTTCCATCCACGGAGGTCATTTTCACTTTCTGTTACTTCTGTTTCATTCTTTCTGATTCAGTTGACGATGTTGATTTGGATATTTCAATGTTACTACGTTGTCTCAGGCATTATACTCTATCCATGACATCTACACACTTTGACGGTTTTAAAACGTCGATTCAGTCAAACACATCTAGGTCACGCCCACCTTCAGTTCTTTTCTAATCTTTTGTAGTCAGTATCTATCATGTGGGGTGCCTATCAAACTAGCTAGATAAATTTTTACCTCATATTCGAGCACAGTCTTATCACCTTACTCAGGTTGTTCAAACTCAAGTACTTTCCTATCTCGGATGCATTGGGGAAAGTATTTTTTTTTTGAAGAAAACTTCACATATTTCCTCAATCTCTAAACCCAAGTCTCAGTTTTTTTTTTTCCAGTGGTTCAATACCTCCCAGATATTCCGGTGGTTTCAATTTATTTGGGTTTCTGTATCAGTGTCATCAGATCATATTCAGTTGGTTCAGGCGCGTAGGTCTGCCCTTATTATCTCAGATTTTCGGTTAAGGCTTCAACCATTCCTTCTAGCCTGTTAACTCTAACATCAGAAGATTCGGTTTCACCTACGTTCCTCATCCTTTCCCTTGTTTACACACAACAGGGTGATTATCAATATAGGAAAGGTTCTTACTGATTTCGCATTTCATTTCATATCAGACGTGTGTATACTTTCAGTTCAGTTTAGGTACGGTCACATGACCCTTCACTTTCACACGTTCATTTTCTTTACATATATTTTCCACAGTCAGTATTAACATTAACTTTACACGTTATTCCACTTAACTTCGTCAATTATGCATATTGGTTTCGTTCATTTCACATAGGCAATACAGTAATCATAAGCATAGACAGTTGCATAATTGAACACATTGATCACATTAGCATATAATTTTCATATCATAGCCACACACACTTTTCATACTCATGCAATGCCCTAATTTCTTTTCTAGGACATCCTATAGCTCACTTGGACACGTGTGTGCGGTATAACTCGTGGTAAGTATCGCTCTGATACCACTCTGTCACGAACCAAACCCGGCCCTATGGGTTTGGCACCGTAACCAGCTAGTAATTCGAGATTACCGAAGGCCTGCTTAATAGTAATACAGTAAAACAGAGTACAGGGCCTGGCGGAAGCCAATACAGTAAATAAACAATGTCCAATGAGCTGTGACAGTCTGTATGCCAAAAAGACTTTTTCATACATATTTACATTCAGTACAAAACAGTATGCACGATATTTACAATCAGTTAGAATAGGGACCTAATCTCTATTAAACAGTACAGTACAGTGCTATCAGTCTAACAGTCTATACAGTAATACAGATCAGATACAGAGACAGACAGGGGAAGCTAAAACACCCCCAAGCCATAGCTCGAACAATTCAGGAACCTCGCAGTGAGGCACAGTGGTTGGCTTGACAAGACTGAAGTTTACCCTGACGCCTCTAGCAACAGTCCGATGCTTGTACACCTACATATATATATGAGCAGTGAGCTAAAGCCTAGTGAATAACATAATGCGTAAAGGGGTTAAGAATGAATGTCCTTACAGTATTGAAAACAGTCATTTCAATCAGCTTATCAATCATTCAGTTTGTGGCTCATATTTCAGGCCATAACAGTCATTGTCATTCAGTCAAAACAGTGATATGTGGTACATCCATTAGCATAACAGTACAGTAAACAGTAGGTCTTGGAAGACCAGGTCTTAACAGACCAAACAGTAAATGATGGCCATCATAACAGTAAACAGTAGTGGTTCCAACAAGGGAACCGATAGAGATCTCTGTAACGGTAACAGTAAACAGTAGGTCTAAGGATGCCACAGTACAGTTCAGAAATAAAGGACATACATTCATTCAGTAGATAATACCAGTTCAGTAAACAGTTCAGTTCAGTATTCAAAAGATAATCATTTTGAACATATCTTTACACAATTGTTACTCACAGAGTTCTGGGCTACAGTAAGCTAGAGCGTCTCCTCGGTAAGCCAACCCTACACAGTATACAGGATGAACACACACTAAGCTATACAGTTGGGAAAGATCAATAACTTAATCCCTAATTTGCCTTGGTGTGTTCTACATCTATATCCTCATTAAGATGTCTTAAACTAGGCCTAAGAATGCCTAGAATGGAATGAGGATGCAAAAATACACTTAGAAAACATTTAGCAAAATTTGCTGGAAATAGGGGCCTCGCTCGAGCGAGCCTTCCTTCGCTCGAGCGAGATTGCAAAATCAAAGGCTTCGCTCGAGCGAGAAATCCTTCGCTCGAGCGGTCTGTCGAAAATGCAAAAGTATTGGATGCTGCAATTTTACGCTTGAGCCACCATTTCTTCGCTCGAGTGGAGCTCTGAACAAACGATGGTCGCTCGAGCGAGGAATCCTTCGCTCGAGCGAGGAGGCCAAATTCTGATATTTCCAGATTTGTCTTCCAAGTCCGAACCAAGCATTCTTTCACTCTATACTCAACCTCTTGGGCCCAAATTCGGGAAAACACATCTAAATTCAATGTACAACAAGTTTCAAAGCTTAATTTGTGAATTTAAAGCCCAAGAGTGAGTCAATTAAATTCATTTTCAAAACCCATTTTCAAGAACAATTTCAAACATGACATGCATGGATTAAAACCATTTCAAAGCTTCAATTCTTGCTCTAATGAGCTCAATCCTTACAAGACAAGATGAAAACATGGATTTAAACATGATTATGAACATGCATGTGGCATTCGACCATGAAATCAACTTCAACTCACTAAAACCGACATGCATGCAACAATTAAGCTTCAATCTCACATGCTAAGCTTAAAACATGACTTAGCTCATAAATTTAACATGAAACATGCAAAATCAACTCAAATATACAATGAAGAAGGTCAATGATCTACCTTAGGTCTTGTATTACAAGGATAGAAGCTCAATTTGTAATTCACACTTCAATCCTCTTACAATCCAAGCAAAACCAAGCAAGATGAGATGGAAATCAACTCCCTCACTTTTCTCTCTCTCTAGTTTCGGCAAGAACAATGAAGTTTGGTCTGAGGAAGTGTTTTGTAATGCAAGACTAAGTCTTGGATGAAGTATGGTGTAGTGGTCCACTCAATGGCGTTTCGGTAAATAAGTCTAACTCTTTATATAACAATATTTAATCTAACTTAATCATACAGAATTGGTTTTCAGATAATTACACTATAAAATCACATAAATTACAATGGTCATAAAACATCTATCAATTTCAGATTTGGCCGCCGATAAGGCCTTCAATTAACAGTTTAAACGTACAAATTTGAACAGATACGGTCAATCGATTCAGTCTCAAATTTCAGTCAGTCAGTTCAGTAATTCAGTTGGTTCAATTACCAATCATATTCAGTCTCCGTTTAGCAGTAATCGGTAATTAATCGGTAGTATATCGGTAATCAGTATGAGGGTTGTTACACAAGAGGATGATATAAAGATTGAATTGAGCAGTGCAGAGCAGCGGTCAGGGAAAAGAAGAAAGAAAGTAGTTCAAGATTGGCTCGGAGATGTGCAAATGTTAAAAGGTGATATGCAAATTTTGCAAAGACAAGAACAAGAAGTAGTAGGATGGAAGAACGTCTTCTCACGTGTACAATTAGGAAAGCTTGCTGTGGAGAAGATTCAAGAGGTGGCAGAACTGCAGGAAAAGGGTAAATTTTCTAATGGTTTGCTGATTGATGCACTTCCAACTAGTGGACTATTCATACCAACAATGGGATCTTTTTGTGAAAACACAAGTGCAAGGAACATGGAGAACGTTTGGAAATACTTGATGGATGATGAGGTTAGAAGGATTGGCATTTTTGGAATGGGGGGAATTGGCAAAACAACCATCATGCATCACATTAACAATGAACTCTTGAATGAAGCTTGTAACTTTGATGATGTTATTTGGGTCACAGTATCTAAAGCATTCAACATTAGAAATCTACAGAGGCAGATAGCCAAGGCATTGAATCTTGATTTGTCGAGTTATGGGGATAAAACAAAAAGAGCATCAGAATTGTATACAATGCTTTTCCAAAAGAAGAGGTATGTGCTCATCTTAGATGATCTATGGGAAGCATTTCCTTTGGATAAGGTGGGTATTCCAGAGCCATCCATATCTAACTACACGATCGTTAGAAGTGTGTAGGAAGATGGAGTGCAGAGCTGTCAAAGTGGAGCTTCTCACGGAAGATGAAGCACTGAATCTATTTATGAGCAAGGTTGAAGAACATCAGACAGTTCTTACTCCAAAAGTGAAAGAAATTGCAACAAAAGTTGCCAAAGAATGTGCACGCCTGCCTCTTGCAATCACTACTATAGCTGGCAGTATGAGGGGAGTAAATGACATTCGTGAGTGGAGAAATGCATTAAATGAATTGACAAGTTCAACAAAACAGATCAGGGACAATGAAAGTGTGATGTTCGAGCAACTAAAATTTAGTTATAGTCGCCTAAATGAAAAAAAGCTCCGACATTGTTTCCTGTATTGTGCATTGTATCCAAAAGACGATTTCATCCCTAGGGAAGAGCTGATAGAATATTGGATTTCCGAGGGACTAGTAGCTGAGATGAATAGTATAGAAGCAATGTTTGACAAAGGTCACGCTATATTAAATAAACTCATAAATACTTGCTTGTTGGAGAGTCATACCAACATACATAAGGAAGAATTTGTGAGGTTGCATGATTTGATAAGAGATATGGCTCTCAAAATAACATCAACTAGTCCTCGATTCATGGCAAAAGCTGGTGAGGGATTAGAAAGAGTACCATACGAAGATTGGTCTGAGGATCTTGAGAGGGTTTCGTTAATGTGCAACAAGATCGAAGAACTTCCTTTTAGACCACCCATTTGCCCTCGGCTCACAGCCTTGTTACTGGGATATAACCCATTATTACGAATTCCAGATTCTTTCTTTGGATCATCTCAATGTATTGGATTTGTCCGGCACCTACATAGAGTCTCTGCCAGATTCCATCTCCAAGTTGGTGAATTTGCATACTTTGTTGCTGAAGGACTGTGTAAGACTGAAGTATGTGCCGTCACTGGAGAAACTAAAGGCATTGAAAGAGTTAAAACTGAAAAGATGTCAGATAGAAGAAGTACCCCAAGGTATTGAAGAATTGGTTAACCTCAGAAATCTCGACCTCTCCTGGAATAACAGTCTATAGACATTTCCTTGCTGGAAGTTATGCAAACTGTCCCAACTCCAATGCCTTAGAATTGATGCAACAAGAGCAAAAGTGTCAGCAAAAGAGCTCTTATGCTTGAGGCAATTAAAAGTTCTCCATGCTCACTTACTGAATGTGCAAGAGCTTACTAGTTATATGACGTCTCAACAATGTCAAAGCTTGGAAAACCACCGCCTTATAGTGGGAAATGATTTAGAATATGCCATCAGCACTATGGGAAATGAAGTTCGTGTTAATGTCGAGTCTGAACTTTTTGAAAGTGGAATAGATTTGCTAGTGCTCCCCAGAAACATAGCGTTCTTTGAGATTAAAAAATGCCACAATCTCATTAATTTATCAGATATTCTGTCATTGAGGGATGCTAGAGATTTAAGAACATGTCATCTCCGATACTGTAATAGGATAGAATCCATTTTCTCGTCATCATCCTTCTTAGAAGATTGTCAAGTCCCACTAAGAACTGTTGAGTCATTATTGTTTCTTGAATTACCCAATTTTAGGGCATTGTTTGACGGAGTTGTTCCTCCATATAGTCTTTCCTTTAACCTTAAGAAATTGTACTTCTCTAGATGTTCCAATATTAGGAATATTTTCCCTGCTAAGTTGTTGCAGAACTTCCCAAACCTCAAGCAACTTGAAGTGTCTTATTGTAAACATGTGGAGGATATAATTGTAGAAGTAGAGATGAGCGATCAGGGTCATCATCAAGAGGACAGCAACACAATCACACTCCGAAATTTCAAGAGATTACAACTGTCAAGTCTACCAAGACTGAAGAGCATGTACAAGGGCATAATGGTCTGTGAATCTCTGCAAGATATTGTTGTAGACAAGTGTCCCATGTTGAGGAGACTACCTCTTTCTTTGCACATGGATAATGGGCAAGCATCAGCACCACCTGCGCTTCATCACATTTGGGGAGATAATGAATGGTGGGAATCTCTGGATTGGGATGATTCTTACAGAAAATCCATTCTTCAGCCTTTGTTCTCCTTTAAATACTAAGGTAAATATCGTTATATTGTATCAGATTAAAAATATGTTGCTTCCTAGATGTGGCAGAAGCCATAAGACATCTGCATCAACTATTTATGGCATAGTAGTTTCAAATAGGTTGGAGCTCACATTGTTACTTGCTTAAATATTTTTGGATATAGAAAAATAATAGTAGATGCATACTAGGTTACTAGTTATCAACGAGGGCTGGTTTCTCTGTTAATTCAATTTGTATATATTTTCGTAAGAAAATATACATATGATAACAAATACATACATATTAGGTGCATTGATGAAAGCTTCTCCTTGCATTTTCATTTAACAGTTGATATCCCTTTTCTGTTACTCTCAAAGCTGTAGAAGACATGAGTAATGTAGGTCAAGAACTTGCATGAAATAGTAGGGTGTATGAAAAAATTTGTTACTTTCACCATATTTTTCAATTTTCTGAATGATCCCAAAAGCATTAAAGAACCACCATGAGTAATGTGCCGTTTTGCATCTTGTCTGTTGCTCCTCCCTCCATGTCATGCACAACCACTTTTTCCAAGTCCGCCATTGCCGACCACTGCAAACACATTCGGAGAACAGGGTGGTGCATTTTGATTGAAGATAGCTTGCAGTAATACATTGGTGTGTTCTTTTTACCATTATATTGGTAATGAATAAACACAATTTTTATTTTCACAATTGGGTTGCACAATGTACTGGAACTGTTTGTTGAAATGTTTGAGTGAATATAATTATTTCATTTTGGCTTGAGTGTGACAACATCCATTTCTTATTTTCCATATCATAGCCAGCATTTTGTGCAATAGGTTGTTTTTTTGGCTATGAATTTAAAGGAAAAAATGATTTGTAGCTCGAAATAAATGAGCTCAAATGACCCGAATACATGCAATGACTATTCTTTCTCTTCAAACTCCAAAAGCATCTCTCGCTGCTCACTCCAAACTCAGACTCCAAATGCATTCGACTCCTTCATCTCTTCGAAATCCTCTTATCCGTCATTGCTCTTGTATCCTCTCGTCCTTCATCTCACTGTGAAACATCCATCTCTGTGACAGCGTAGAGAAGGTCTTCAGCTACTACTCGCAGATGGCGGTGTCGACTCGTAGAAGGCAAAGGACTACCAAAAACGTTTCACCTACAGGATGTGCGATGCGTCTCATAGTATAACGACGCTGGAAAGTCGTTCACCTAAAAGGTAAACCCGTAATCGTAAAAAAACTAGGGTTTATGTGTTGGCTTCAATTTTTGAACAAATTCCTCGCAGCAGATTGTTTGTGTTTGGATTTTGCTTGCAATTTGTGTTGGGGTTTTGGTTTTGCCTTGAATGTTTAGAACATGTTTTTGGGGCTTATGAGTTTATGATTGTTAGGGTTATGATTGTTAAGGTTTGGGCATTTTGGGTTTTGCCTTCAATTTTTGGTTATTTTGATTTTGATTGTAAACTAATATTTTAACTTCTGAAATCTGTGCATGTGAAATGTGGATATCTGTTGATGAAAGTTGTTCTTTACCCATTATTCTCTGACTCAATTTGATGGCCAATGTGAATGAACATCCCTAAATGGTTGAAATCTGGAAATGTTCAAATGTGGTTAACTTAAGTTCATTAATCTGTTGTGGGGTTATCTTTACTTTTTAATTACATCAATTTACTTCACAAGGTTCAATTACAAAAGCATGGACAATACAATGCTCTGAAATCTGTGCATTTGAAATGTGGATATCTGTTGATGCAATCTGTTCTTTACCCATTATTCTCTGACTCAATTTGATGGCCAATGTGAATGAACGTCCCTAAATGGTTGAAATCTGGAAATGTTGAATGTGGTTAACTTAAGGTCATAAATCTGTTGTGGTTTTGTCATTACTTTTTAACTACTTTTTGGTGTCTTTGTTGAATTTTATGCTATTATCAGGTTGAACTGGTATCGTATTGTTAGGTTAGAGACCATAGTTATAACCAAGAAACATGTTTTTTTCCGTTGTTCAGTTAAAATTTCAACAGTAGCTATTTCAACAGTGTCTCAAATTAAGAGATTCAAATAATTATTTCCTAGTTTGAATCTTATAGCATATTATTATATTCAAATTTGCTTTAGACTCCATTAGAACAAGTTCATGAATTTTTCGCTCATATTGAGCATATTTCAATTGAAAGGTATCATAGTTTTCCTTTTCTGGGTCTTAAATCTTTATATATATTTTCTTTTGAGGGTTGAAATAAAACTGAAATGTTCAAAGTAAACATTGATGATAAAGAATGCTTACCTTTCTTACCTTAAGTGCTTGACCAATAGATAAGCTGCTGGTTCAGAATTCTTTATAAATTTGTGTTTGACACTGTAATTCCATGAGTTCTGTATAATTTTGTGCATACTATTTAGTAATTCAAAGGTTTGGTCATTAGTAAATTCAGTTCTAGCTTGTTAAAGGATTTGAAATGCCAAGGAATTTTGAAATCTAAATTCAATTCTAGCAATGGAAGTTGACAATGGAATAATGAATACTCTTGGTTTGAACATGCAGGTTAGAAGGCCAAGGGCACTTAGTCAAGCACATCTAGCATGCCAATGCCAGGGCAAAGGCCTACTCTATCAAGCAAGGCAGTGCCAATTCACCAAAATTCCAGTCAGTCAAGTAGGAGTAGTAGGCTAGTGCCCACTCACCCACATTCCAATCAACCAAGGGTAGCAGCCCAAGAATTTTTCTTTTCTTTTGTTTGTGTATCAAGGGTAACAGAGAAAGACAATTGCTTCTGTGGGATTTTGTTGTGGACTGTTGCTGCTGCTATTTTATATCATCAATTGAATGTTAGTTTATGTTCTTACTATTTTTTTTGTAATGGCCAATGGTTTATCTATGATGAATTTGTTTAATTCAGTTAGTGTTTAGTTGTCAATACATGTTCATTTTCATGTCACATAACTTTACATTACAAATTACCTATTTGTTTTCATTACATTAGATAACATTTTGTGTTTAATTGATTATGTTAGTTTTTCATTCCACATTTCAACCAAAACATCACACAAAAAAACAGAGAGTTAATATTCATTTCACATAACATAATAAATGTCACAAAAAGCATATTCATTTTCAATTCACATAACAACATAAATATACAAAACACAGGTTCATTCTCATTTCACAAAACAACATAACATTACAAAACTAAGTTTCACCCTCATTACAATGCGCTACTTCACCCCCATTACGAAACATAGTTTCAGTCCCTTTCATATCCCCAAAACCCCGTAAATATACTCAATTCACATCAATTTCTGATTCCATTTCTCATTTTCAGTGTCACTGGTCAGCACCACTAATGATCCACCAACAAAACAGCACCCACGAAATCACAAGGCATGGTAGCAACTTTCTTTCTCTTGCTCTCTGAATCTGGAGTTGTTCTTGAGGCACAATTGTTCTCCTTAGCAATTCTGGTATCACATCTCTAGCTCAAGTGCACATGGGGGGAATCAACCCTGATAAAAAAGCCATATGCACCAATCCTCCAATATTGGCCTTCATAGACTCACAAATTGCAATGACTCATAATTGCAAATTGAAAGGTAAACTCATCCAAATAGTTCTGCAGGTTCACATGAAAACATGGCTACATATAATTGGGCATAATACAAAAAAATTATATTCAATTTGGAAATTAAATAAGTAATAATTGCAATAATTGCAACCTAAAGCAAAGATTAGAGCTTAGAGAAAGAAGGGTTCATACATAGGGCTTCAATTTGGAAATTCAATTTGGTTTTTTTCCTCAAAAAGTTCAACTCTTAGCACCTTAGGTTGTCAATAGGGCTCCAAATGATTTGTAAAATCATTTTCATTACTACATAATGTATATATTGTCATATAATTTCAATTAATTCAGGATTTCAGGTTTTGTATACTTAAGAAATATATATACAAAAAATTTTAATAAAAAACACACTAACAGCATACTAAATTCTTGCCAAGCTTCACATTTTTCTTTTTGATCTTAACAGATTTTCCATATACGAGCAAATGGGGTACCAGATTTCAATAAATTCAGTATTAAATAGGTTCAATGGAGAGAGATGATAGGAGTCAAAGGGGTTTTGAAGATGCATTCCTTTCAATCTCAGAAAAAATCAAGAAAAACATCCAGCTTAAGAATAGAAGAAAGAAAAAAATAATAAGATTATGGCATCAATATTAAATAGTAGCAATCGATTAAAACTATACTCATCACAAACCCATCATACCCAACACATATACAAGCAAAATCACACAAACCCAGAAATCTATTGGAAGAAATCAGAACTAATAAAGAGCTAATTGAAAGAGAAAGAGGGATCAGAAATTTCAAATGCGTTTTTCTCGAGTTTTCCTGATTGGAGAAGAAAGAAGAAACAGAGAAGAATGAAAACTGCAAGGTCCCAATAACAACAACAAGGTCGCTGATCGAGAGGAGAGAGAGAGTGGTGGACGGTGGTCGATGGTCGCTGGTCGACGGTCGCTGGTCGATGTTGAACACCATGGTCGGTCCCTCGACTTCAGAGGCAACACAGCTCTGTTCTTACATTCAACTTCGTGGTCCTCTCTCTCTCTCTCTCTCTCTCTCTCTCTCTCTCCCTCTCTCTTATGTTTGTTTGTTTTGTAAACACGTGGGTTTCACGCTGACTTGGGGCAACTGGCCAAACCCTACAATAACAGATTTCAACTCATTCGAACCATTCGGCGCGAGTTATTCGAGTTTAGCTAATAGAATTGATTTAAAGGCTATGTGAATTAGAGAACCCATCAATTTTTGCGTTTCTTTTCTTTTCTTTTCTTTTCTTTCATTTTGCTCCTAAAATTGAGTTGGAATGCTTAAAAAACAGGATGGTCAACAGTTATGAAAATTAATAAACTTCAAGTTAGAACCACATGTATTTATTTGAATAGTATTAAATAATTTATTTATAAATATTCATATGATTTGATTATAAATATATATAGATAATGCTATCGTACTGTTGGCTACATATTTTGTAAAAGCCAATCACAGTTCGACGCGTGGCAGAATAAGGGTATTATGGGAAGATGATTCAAGTCTTCGATCCTGATCATACACATGGTAATGAACATTGGTTCTCACGTGATCTGAGTAGCACTAGATCAGTAAAGAGATGCAAGGTGACGTGGCTTCAACGGTTACTCATAGTCAAATTCAAATACAGGAGGGAAGCTCAACTGCAAGAGATGGAGTAGTGGGACTACTTCTAAGGCAGCATGATCAGCGATCATGGAGGAGCAGTTCGACGGTTTGAAGTGCAGTTCGAAGGTTATCCTTGACAAGTATAAATAGCAGGGAAGCTCCAAGAAAAGACCCCCAGACTCAGATCATACAAACCAGTCTTTACTTCATATTTTCTTTTCCAGTTTTACATTTCCTGTACTTTAAATTCCTACACTTTAAATACCTGTTCTTTACATTCCCGCACTTTAAATTCCTGCACTGCACTTCGATTCATAGGAGTAGTTTCAAGTAGATCGTTACTGTAATCCTCTTCGAGACTGAGTTTGGACCATTGTAAGTGTTCATTTTAATGAAATACTTCAATTGTTCGTTATTTGATTGTTATCGTACTTAATTTCTCCTAAGTTAAGCCACCAGTAAAAGTCCTCTTCATTGAGGCTGAAAGAACTAAAACACAATCGTCTGATAATTGGTTGGCAATTATAATTTCTGTAAGGACTGATTGATCCTTGCTGGCACGCTCGCATTTACAAAAATACCCTTCGAAAAGCCAAAAAGCCAACATATATTTTTGGCACGCCCGGTGGGACTAATTAAAATGGCTAGACGAAAACGACAAGGAGAAAATGAACGCTTGGAAGAAGGCGTAGAAGGAGAGGTAGAAATACCTAATCCAGAGGATAATGTGGTAACACATCCTGTGGAAACTCCCATGTTATCCGAACCTATGGTCGAACAGACCAGTAGGGACAAGAACCATATGTTCATAATATTGGACGAAACCAAGGAATTGGACCATCCACTATTCCATCTACTCAGCCAACAAATCCATGGGATGGCTTAGTAGATACTATGGGACAACAATTAATGAACACAATAGAAAGATAGGCAACATCCTTTTTGGATCGAATGAATAACCACCAACCAACAAACACAAGACACACAGAGGAAGTTTTAAATGTCCCTCAGCAAAGATTGGCTAGAGATAAACAGCCTATGCAAGTTAATGGACAATCTAATGGTCAAACTAGTACTCAGAACTATGAAAGACCATCACCTCAGTCTTGGTACGAACCCATTTCGAGGCCTATAGCAGGCCAAAATGCCTCAGTATTTAACAGTGAAGCCACACAAGTTGGTGGATCTGGCCAAGTACAAGAAACTGGCATAAGAATGGTTACAAATCCCATGTTCGAAGCCATACCTGGCACTAGGGGGTATAATAATCCCTTATTCGAATTTATACCCAGGGAGTTTGAAGGTTTTCCCACAAATGGAAGGGACACAACACCTGTTTCAGCACCTTTCGCAAGTCCTTTCGCAGGACAGGCTCAAAGGGGTTACCCATACCCCCAACAGCAACCTGCACCACAAGGGCAACCAGTCCCAAATGTACCACCTTATGGACCAAGAGGACCACAAGCACAAGTTTGTCCACCAAATCCTGTGTTTGTCCTTCCAGTAGTGGTTCAGCAGGCACAAAATATGGTCCCTAGGGACCAAATTGCTGATATTGTTAGGGAGATGTGTGGACCGATGGCTCGGGGGGTCCAGACTCCTGTATACAGAAAACCATACCCAGAATGGGTAGATAGGGTACATGAATACCCAAGAGGATTCAGAATACCAGATTTTACCCTATTCTATGGAACTGGAAATCAATCAACAGTAGAGCATATTGCTAGATTCGCTACTCAATGTGGTGAATTCACTAATCATGACTATATGAAACTGAGATTATTTCCAAGTTCTCTAACTGAGGGAGCATTTGTATGGTATATCAACCTTACACCTGGCTCCATTCAAACTTGCAACAAATGGAAGAGGCATTTCATGCCCAATTCTTCCAATCGGAGCCAGAGGTTTCCATGGCAGACTTGGCAAGATTGAGTCAAAGGCCTGAAGAAAAGGCTACTCAGTTTATTGCCAGATTAAAAAGGGCTCGAAATAAATGTAGAGTCATCCTTCCAGAGCCAGAATTTGTAAGATTGGCTCAAAACGGTTTAGAGTTCAGGCTTCGAAAGAAGTTTGACTCAACTAAATTCAGGGATTTGGTCAAATTAACCTATAAGGTGTCTCGATATGAAGCATTACTAGAGGAGGAACAAGATCGAAATAATGCCTCATACAATACATATTATAGAGATCCCAATTATGAGATCGATGCAGTAGAGATTGTGGGCAAAGAACCTGTAATCTGTGAAGCATTAATTCATAAGGATACAACCATCGACCAGCAGTTTAAAAAGAAAGACTTTCATAAAAAGTACTCTTTTGATTTAACAAAAGTAGATGACATTTTTGATCATTTGCTTGCAGCCAATTTCCTTAAGTTACCAAAAGGAGTAAAACTGCCATCTCCAGATGAACTAAAGGGAAAAGTATACTGTAAATGGCATAACTCTTGGTCTCACTCGACTAAAAACTGTATTGTTTTTCGAGACAGGATCCAGGAGCAAATTCGGAAAGGAAGTTTGAAGTTCCCAGCCAAAACAGAAAAGGCCATGGGGATTGACAGTAACCCGTTTCCAGAAGTTGGAGAAAGCGCAGCTAATGTGGTTGTACCAAACTTCCAGAATTTATCTCTGCAGGAATTGGAAGAGATTAATGTGCAAATGCATATTGCCAACTAGACAACTGCCAAGAAGGAGACTAGAAACCCACCAACTATTGGACAAGGTTTCTCACGTCAGAGAGAACACTCTGATGAAGAAGCACTGGATGATGATTCCTTGGAAGCAGCTGTAATGCAGAGGATGTGTCCCAGGTGCAGATTGAGTTACAAATGGTTGAAGGGGCTTCCAATTGATGGGAAGCAATACTATAGGGATGTTCAGAGACGTCCTAAATCAACCAATGCTTACAACAAAAGGCCGTATCCGGCTAGTGATAGGCAGCGACCATTAATGGTTGAGCCTGCAGTAGACATAATGCATGCTAAAGGCAAGAGGCCCTTGTATGAGTCTAGGCCACCTAACTACTACATAATGGAGAGCAGCCATTCTAAAAGAAGATTGGAGAGGAGTTCAGGTTATGGGACTAAAGCCAGAGATTGGCCCCCTAGACCAACCTCACGAAGAACAGAAAGTGGCCACCTCCATCGAAGGCCAGAATCAGGCTCGAAACATGAGACCAGAATCAAGCACTTACCTCCACAGCCAGTTTCGAAGATGGCTTCGAAGGTAGGAAAAGGTGATTCAACATCTGAGTCAGTAAGCTCTTGGGTACCTGGAGTTCCAGACTGGTTTGTAATGCAAAACAAACCTAGGGAAGTGCCTGCTAGGAGAGATGTTGGAATCCCAGGCAAGATGGTCAAGCCTCCTTTGGTGGCTCCGAACAACTGGGTATTGCTGAAACATCCAAAGACAAAGGAATCAGATATGGTTCCAGTCATTTCCAGATCACAAATGAGAAAGATTCAGCGCAGGTACACCCAGTACCAGCAAGATTTGAAAGAAAGTGGAGAGAGTTCTTCACTGGTCAAGATAGAAGGAAAGAAGACTTCGAAGTCAGACCATACTCCAAAACCGACTCTACAAAGCAAAGTGGTTTGTAGCAGAGAACAGTTGGCCCAGGTTCATTCTGAACTAAAGGCCAGAGAGAAGTCTAGTTTGGTAGGGTTTGAGAAGGCTCTGATGGAAAGTGATAGCGAAACGAAAGAATAGATTGGCGTGAGCCAAAAGAAGGAAATGGCAGAAGAAGAAATGTTCGAAGCCTTCATGGCTGAGCAAACGTTTCTGACTGAAGAGCCAGTTGAGAAAGATCCTTCGAAGGGATCAGTTAGCATGAAGTGCCAGAGTGCAGCATGGAGGATGCTGTTGAAGTCACTGAGCAAGGTAGCCAAGGGGGGAAGAAAGTACAACCAGCCGTCCAATTTGGCTCATTTCCTCCAGTGTCAGTCAATATGGTACACATACTGCCTCATGAGTTCCAGGCTGGAAATGAGGACCAAGGTGACCAAGACATGGATCCTATCCCTGTCTCTAGTGAAGAGTCACAAGTGAGTATGGTACAGGATGATCCTGGAATGGCTACTCCGATGAAAACTGAATGTGAGAGCGAGGAAGAGATAAGCATCAACCTCTCATATCCTTTTGAATATCCCTCGAATTCTATGACACAACATGTCAAGCCTTTGTACATCAAGGTTTTCTTCGATGGGATACAACTGAACCGAGTCCTAATAGACAATGGGGCAGCAGTGAACTTATTACCGAAATCTTCTTTGAAGAAACTAGGGAAAAAGAATCCCAGGTTGATCCCAACCAGCACAACCATCGCTGGCTTTGCTGGAGATAAACAGATGGCTTAGGGGATTCTACCCATTAACTTGAGTGTGGGAACTAGGGACTGCATGACAGCATTCTTCGTAATCAACAGTAATGCTAAATATAATGCTTTACTTGGGAAAGATTGGATCCACACTAACAAATGTGTGCCTTCCTTTTTGCATCAGAAAATCATGATGGCTTTGAGCAATGGAGAGACAAAGGAGATTGATGCAGATCCTCAACCCTTCATAGCCTGTGCAGACTTTGCAGAGGCCAAGTTGTATATTGAGGGAGTGACACCACTCAGTATACTGAGGAAAGCTAATGACTCAGCCGAAGTGACGGCTGATGAGGAAGTGACACACCTGAAGCACTTAGTCCAAGAGAGTGCTGATGAAGAGGTTGTTGTAAAGGATGACAATGATGCCTGGTTATAGGAAAATAGGTGAAGAACAAGAAGCCAAGTCCTTGGCTCTAATTAAATTCTCAACATTGGACGTAAAAGCAATAGTCTAGAAAGTACAGGAGCAAGAGAGAGAAGCCATGATAATTGGCTGTAAACAAGAACAGCAACAGGTCAGAATTTTGACCCTTGGTAAATACTGTGCATTGGACATTGAAACAAAAGTCTAGGAGATACAGGAGGAAGATGCCTTGTGGACAGATTTTGTCTATGAGGAAGAGGGCAGAGATGTCGAATTAAAGAACCCAGGAGCAGAACAAGGCAAGAAGGTTGATTCGAAGGTTGAAGAAACCAAAGAAGAAGCTTCAATGAGTTCTCAGACACAAGACCCCTTAGAAGAAGTGAATTTAGGGGAAGGTTCTGTACAGCAGCCCACCTATATAAGCGCTTGCTTGAATGTTCTGGACAGAGACCAGTTGTTGGTTGTTCTAAAGAAATTCAAAGATTGCTTTGCATGGTCTTATGATGAACTACTAAGATTGGATAGGTCATTAGTAGAACATAGGCTCCCTATAAAGCCTAATTTCAAGCCATACAAGCAGAAACCAAGAAGAATGAGTCCAGAAGTAATTCAGAAAGTCAAGGAAGAAATTCTTAGACTACTCAAGGCAGGCTTTATTAGGACAGCCAGGTATGTTGAATGGCTATCTAATATTGTGCCTGTAGTTAAGAAGAATGGCAAAATGAGGGTATGCATCGATTTCAAAAACTTAAATCTAGCAACTCCCAAAGATGAGTACCCTATGCCTATAGTGGATCTGCTGGTAGACAGTTCAGCAGGGCATCAAGTTTTATCAATGATGGATGGACACTCTGGTTATAACCAAATTTGCATTGCAGAGGAGGATATCCATAAGACAGCATTCAGATGTCCTGGGAATATTGGCACCTTCGAATGGGTTAAAATGCCATTTGGTCTGAAGAATGCTGGGGCTACATATTAGAGGGCTATGAATACTATCTTTCATGATCTCATTGGAGGGTATCTAGAGTGTTATATTGATGACATTGTAGTGAAATCCCAGTCCATGGATGAACATTTGTTTCATTTAGAAGCAGCTTTTGAAAGAATGAGGAAGTTCAAGTTGAAACTTAATCCTCTTAAGTGTGCTTTTGGTGTATCATCTGGAAACTTCTTGGGTTATGTAGTGCACAAGAAAGGAATACAGATTGACTAGAATAAAGCTAAAGCCATTATTGAAGCCAGGCCTCCATCAAGTAAGAAAGAATTACAAAGGTTCCTTGGGCAGGTTAACTTTCTTCGAAGGTTCATCTCTAACACTGCAGGGAAAACTAAAGTATTTTCTTCCTTGTTAAGGCTGAAAGATAAAGAGGAATTTGTGTGGACATCAGAGCATCAAAGTGCTTTCGAAGGTATCAAAGCCTACTTGGCCAACCCTCCAGTGCTGATGCCACCAAAGGGGAACAAGCCTTTGAAGTTGTACATAACTGCAGCAGAAGATTCATTGGGAGCTTTCTTAGCCCAAGACAATGAAGAAGGCAAAGAGCAAGCTATTTATTACCTTAGTAGGTTTTTAAATTCTTGTGAATGTAAATATTCAGCTGTTGAAAAGCTGTGTCTTGCTTTGTGTTTTGCTGCAATGAAATTAAGATATTATCTTTTACCTACAACTGTCTTGGTAATTGTAACCACAGATTTGGTTAAATACACGTTATCTAGACTTATGTTGAGGGGAAGAATTGGCAAGTGGATACTAGCCTTATCAGAATTTCATCTAGAATATGTCCCTCAAAGGGCAATAAAAGGGCAAGTTTTAGCCAATTTTCTGGCAGACCATCCATCTCAAACAGAAAGCCAAGAGATAGTGGAGCTCGGTATGGCTAATGTTGAGCCATGGCAGATGTTGTTTGATGGATCGAAAGCCAATGGCTTAATTGGAATTGGTGTTGTGATTAAATCTCCACAAGGGGTAGAAACCACACATGGTTTCAGAGTGGATGAAGCCACTTGTTCCAATAATCAGGCTGAATATGAGGCCTTAATAGTGGGACTAGAAATTCTTATTGGATTACAAGTACATGCAGTTGACATATTTGGGGACTCTCAACTGGTGGTTAACCAAGTGAAAGGGATTTTCAAGTGTCAAAGCATAAGCATCCTGCCATATTATGTTGTTGCATTACATCTGCTTTCTTAGTTTCAAATAGCAAATGTAACCCATGTTCCAAGATTCTTGAACAATAGAGCTAATGATGTAGCTCTAGAAAACTTCGAACTTCAAGAGAAGGGATAATACCCAAAGGGACATGAGCCAAACAACATATCAGAGATTAATACAACCTTTGAATAAAAGGAATGTGATCTTGGAAGTGAATCATAATGACTTACAAGAACAAGATTGGAGACATCCAATAATGCAGTATTTGGCTGGTCCATCTTCTAAGGCCAGTAGGAGAGTCAAATTGCAGTCCATGCAATATATGATATATGGTAATGCTCTCTATAAAAGGGGGGAGATGGCTTATTACTGGAATGTTTAGGTCCAAAAGAGGCATTAACAGCTATGGCTGAGGTTCATGAAGGCATTTGTGGTGCTCATCAACCTGGTGTGAAGATGAGATGGTTGCTTCGAAGACATTCCTACTATTGGCCAACTATCCTTAAAGACTGCATAGAATATGCAAAGGGTTGCCAGGCATGTCAAAAACATGGCACAATAAGGCATGTGCCCATAACTGACCTACATGCAGTAGTGAAGCCTTGGCCATTCAGAGGATGGGCCATGGATATGATAGGAAAAATACACCCACCTTCTTCGACGCATCATTGTTTCATTCTAGTGGCTACTGATTACTTCACTAAGTGGGTCGAAGCCAAGCCATACAAGGCTATAGACCAAACAGAAGTCATTGGGTTCATTAAAGACTTGATCCATAGATTTGGCATCCCACAAACCATTACTGTAGATAATGGGACTGTGTTCGATGGGAAAATAGTGAAGTCCTTTGTGGCAGAATTTGGAATTAGCCTTGTTAATTCCACACCCTATTATGCACAAGCCAATAGTCAAGCTGAATCATCCAATAAATCTTTGAAAAAAGGTATACAAAAGGTTGTGGAGGATAATCCTAGGGATTGGCATAACCTTTTGTTGGATGTTTTGTGGGCTTACAGAACCTCCCCAAGGTCAAGCACAGGAGTTACTCCTTATGCCTTAGTATATGGGCATGATGCAGTTTTACCTGTGGAAATTAATGTTAAATCTTTGAGGGTAAGATGCCAAGATCAGTTAGATCCTGAGCAGTACCATCAAAGTATGTGCTTGGAATTAGAAGGCATAGATGAAGCCAGAATTTTGGCATTAAATAGCATTCTTTTCCAAAAGAAGAAAGCAGCCAAGAATTATAATAAGAAAGTCAAGCACATTGGTTTCGATGAAGGTGATTTGGTATGGAAAACAATACTCCCAATAGGAATTAAAAGCCACAAGTTTGGCAAATGGTCACCTAACTGGGAAGGACCATATCAAGTTCATAGAGTTCTGTCTTTTGGAGCATACTATTTGAGAAATTTGAATGGGTATGTACATCCTAAAAAGATTAATGGCAGATATTTGAAGCCTTATTTTCCAACCATTTGGGAAACACAAGGAGTAAAATAAAACATTAAATACAAAAACAAAAGACTGCTCAAATGATAGACAAAAATTAGTTCTTTTATAAAGAATTGAGTACATTGTGCCACAAATTGGCCTAGAAATCATTACAATGTCTTAATTGTTTTTGTACAGTAGACTTCCTATTGCTAAGTGTTGGAAACAGTTGAATAGCTGCAGCCATGTCCTCTTTTCGATCAGCCAGCCCTTGGTTAGTGATGTGCAATTTGGTATCAGTTCGAACCAAGGCTTGGTTTACCGCAGCCAGCTCCTCTTCAAGCTGAGCTTTCTTCTCCAGCAGCTGGACTTGGAAATGAAAGGCAAAGGAATGTTGTTCTTTCAGAGTTGATACTTCGGTATGCACTTGAGAAACAAAACTCTGGTCCCTAGCCAGCTTCTCATCCGCAGCCTTAGCAGCATGACAAATGTTGAGGTAGAAGTCAACAGTAGCTGCAGCTTGAGATAGATGATTGGAAACATTCATGCCAGACTGCTCAGCAATTCTGCAGCATTGAAGGAACCCATTTCTGATTATTGGCCTTTGCAGAGCCTCGAAGGGAATCCTTGAGAAAGAAATTAGCAGTTCTAGGCATGTGTCCATGTCTATCAAAGGTGCAGAAGGCTTGCTGCTGGAGGAAGAACTCTCAAAAATTTCTAGCAAGGAGTCAGCCAAGACTAATGGCTCAGCTTCAGCATTGAATGATGGAGAAGTAGAGGGTATGTCGAAGAGACTAGCTAGTCTGGCCTCGAAGATGTCTACCTCATCCATAGACATGAGGGGTGCAGAAGAAGTGGTGGTGGAAGGTACAGAGGACTGCATGGGGATAGGAGAAGCGAAGGGAGCATCTTTGGCAGCCTCTATGGTCTTAGCCACCAATGAATCAAGGGAAGAGGGGCTGGAAGTAGACAAAGGTGATGAACTATGAATTGGAAGACTACCAGCATCCTCTGTAAGGGAATCAACTGCCATCAGAGATGGAGTAGCAGTTGGAATTTCTAAGGAATGAGGAAGAGCAAGGCTCGAAGAAGAAGTAGACTGAGGTAGATCAAAAGTCAAAAAAGGGAGATATGGTTCTAAGCCAAGGAAAAGAGATGCAGGGATGCTTGGACTCAAAGAAGGTATATCGAATATAGGCTTAGAGAGTGGGAGCATGATTTGGATGGTTTTCACATGTTGCATCTGGTCAACTTCAACTGAAATCGAAGGAGGCCTCACTGGAAAGATGAATGCAGTAGTTGTTGCTGCAAGAGGAAGAAATACAAAGGACTGTCAAAATTCAGTATCAAAAGTTGACAAAGGAAAAACAGCGAAAGTGTGAAAGAAATTACTTGCTCCAGAGGTATTAGTACTGATGGGAGAACTGCGAAGGGAGTAATATTCGGCAGTTTGTTGCCTTCTTGCAGCTTCCCCTTGAAGTGCATCAGCAGCAGCAGCTTCATCTCTCAAAATTTGTTGTTGCCGTCTCTCCTCGGCCCTCTCAAAAACAATTATTGCCTTGGAATGTTCCTACTCTACTACCTTGGCAGCTGCTTCATGAATGGGGTCTTCAACCAAATCAGCAGCAGGAACAGTCACCTTCTTTCTCTTCCTTCTTGGCAGTGATGCTACTGGTTCTTTTTCGATCTCCCTCTCTTCAATTTGGGGTTCAAATTTTTCGGAGGTCAGTTCTTTTCCCATTATTGTAGTGGTTGTCTCGAGGGAAGGATGTTTGATTGTGTCAGAAGGAGAGACAGCCACCTTTTGTCTCTTTGTTCTCTGTAAGGGCACTTCTTGCTCTTGCTCAACCTCTTCTTCTTCTTCCAGAGATTCAGGTTCCTCAAGAGGAAGGACTAGCTTCCTTTTCTGTTTTTGTTGTTTCTTTTTGAGAAAAGCTAAAGTCTCAGCTCTCTTGGGGGATTCTTCTTGCGGAGACCCTGCACAAAAAACACAAGTGTAAGGGAAACGAACAAAAGATTCAAAAGAAAGAAAAAGGGAAATCTGAAAATACTTACCCTTCTTCGAAGCAGCTCTAGTAACTCTAGCTGGAGGGGATGAAGCTGCAGGAGTAGTTGTGACAACTTCAGGAGGAGGGGGAATGTTCTCAACTGTTGCTGACTTAGCCTTTGAAGGCACTCCCAACCTTATTAGCAAGTCATGAGGATGCACAGACAGGCGCACTTCCATATTGGCTGTCCACCAGTTCTGAAATCTTTTTAAAACTAAGCCAGATGGAAGAAAAGGAACAAATTGGAACTCA
Source organism: Camellia granthamiana (assembly GCA_036172215.1). NCBI lineage: Eukaryota > Viridiplantae > Streptophyta > Magnoliopsida > Ericales > Theaceae > Camellia > Camellia granthamiana. The sequence continues at coordinate 860,963 of JAXFYN010000049.1, read as the reverse complement.
TTCAATTCCTTCAGCAGTTTAAGTATTGCCGTCTCTAGCTTGGATTTGGATATTCTCAAATCTCTAGCAGTAAGGTGGACATTCGAGAGACTGCAAAGTGGAACAGGTATCCCTTGAGTGAGCCCAAATTGTCTGGCGAACTGGGAAGGGCAATACACCTCGGATATACATTTATAGGCTCGAGGGTGCAAAGTGCCAATGAACAATTCCTGTGGTAGCAGTATGGAGGCCCACATATCTTTATGAGGTGAGGTGGAGCACTCTTTATCAGCCAGAAAAGTTTGCAGCCAGGTTGGTTCTCTATTGGCTTCGAAGGGACAAAAGAAAGAAGCAGATGGAGAAATTGGGAGTTGGTAAAAGAAGGTAAAGTAATAAACAAAGGAAGCAGGATAAAGGGCAATCCTAGCATACTTCTCCCCATAAGTGCTAGGATCTTGGACAAGAAATCTTAGACATTTAGAATGCAGATCAGTAAAATAGGCGAAGAGCCAGAGCTGGAGTACTCAGAGGGGACCTCCTTGGTTAACATCAAGTGGTCTTTCACAAAATTGGGAGCAAGCTCTGTATATATGGCCTAACAGGTAAGGAGCAAGAGCTATATGTTTTTTCAAGACAAGTGCTTTCGCAAGGGGAGCGAACTCAGGCATAATCCTCTGAGACGATGTGCAAAAAAGAAATTTGCATAACCAATACAAAATAAAGGAAAAGAGTTCTCTGTCTTTCACAGGGCCTTCCTTTTTATTTTCAGCCTTTACAAAGTCGCTATAAGAAGAGGTTAAGGCTGGAAGGGAAAATTTGACAGGAAGGTCCGGGTAGTTGGGAGTAAAAGGAGAGCCATGGGGGGAAAGCCCTAAAAAATGGAAAATATCGAGAACGGTGGGAGCCATCATGCCACACCGAAATTGGAAAAAATTAAAAGCCATATTCCAAAAACATAAAGCAGCTGTAATAAGAAAAGGGTCATCAGGAATGATGAACCTGGAAAGGCGAAGAGCGTCGAGGATGTAGAGCTCTTGTAGCTCATCTTCTCTCGCGGGTACAACCCTGTCATACCATTCCTCCCATTCGGTTCTCAATGTCGGCCAGCAGCGATGAGGCCGGGTCAGTCTCCAGTTGCTCCAGTCAAGCCCTCCTTCATATAGCAGAAGGTGATCCTCTAAACAAGGGTACAAAGCTGGAAGTTGGTCAGGAGCTTCCCGAAAGATGGGTCCTAGGACATACTCTTGTTGATGGCTGTGGCGAGGAACGAAGAGACGCCCATCTATGTTGCTTGGCCCACCAGTCGTGAGTTTGGCGATTTCTTCATCAATACATTTCTTCAAAGCCATGGTAGGGCTGAGATGGTCGCCAGCGGGCACTTTCAGTGAGGAAGGATCCATTGATAGCGAGTAATAAGGAAGAGAAGGTTAACAGAAGATTGGTAGGGTTTGTGTGTTGAAAGAGCAAGTGATTTCAGAACACGAAACAAAGGGGTTTTTAAAAGCTTTGTGTCCGGAAATATATCTCATAAGTCGTTAAGTACTAAAACGTACGAATACGAAGAATCTCTTCCAATATTGATAATTTCTGGAGGGAAGAGCACATTCCGGATGCTGATGCCAGCTTCAAAACAAGATATTTGGCTTTGAAGCCAAATTTTGGCGCCAAAATTCAAACAACAACGGCTTCGAAATACAGAAGCCGGCTTCGAAGCATACTACCTACCTAAAGATGCTAGAATGCTCGAGTATTGGTCTACTTCAAAGGGTTTAAAGACCTGTTTGAGGGTTATTAATCAAAGTAACGACCTTCAGAACAAACCCTAGGATTCTTTAAGGATGAGGAGCACTGTTCGAAGCATCAAAACCAATCGTTGGTTTTTATATATATAAGAGGGAATTGTCTTTTGAACTAAAACAGCACATACTGCTCTTCGAAGCAAAATTGGTCAATTTTAAATTGATTGGCTATATTAACCATGACCATATATTGGTTATAGTTAGTGTTGATGGGTAAAGTTGTTAAATTCGAAACACTAAGTCTAGATGATATCAGCCAGAATTGTCAACTTTACTCCATAAATTGGAAAAAGACATGTTGGTTCCTTTAGTGTTTCATTAAAAATGATTGAGTCCAGATTCGAAGGATGAGATTGTTCAATTCGAAGCTCTGAATTGGCTTTTAAATGCAAAAGGAAACAGAGTCAAACAATGTCAAATACAGAAGGACTTTGTTTGTATTAAAGCCAAGACAATTACATCAAGTAACCCTATCTGGGTACAAATTCAAGCTCATAAAAATAAGGAATAGAATAATTAGCAAGATCATGAAATTTTGTCCAACAATGATCAATGAATGTTTGTTCTTTCTTTATTATATCTTCTATCTCCTCTAATGTTGGCTGCATAAGTTGGTGTGCTCTCACTTCATAGTAGAGCTCCTCACCCTTTATTTCGAAAGCCTCCTCCCTCAATTTTTGTTCCAACTCATCTATAACCAAATCATCCCAATACGTAGAATCTTTATTCTTGAAGTCATCGAACTCTTCGATGAAGTTCTCTGCTTCGTACTGGGCATGAATTCGGAGAGACGAAAGTTGATCCAAAGATTGTATGGTGACCTTAGAATTCCAATGCCAGTAGAGGAGCACCGGAAGCTGGTCCAGAAACATGTAAAGTTATGCTTGGGCAATGGGATTAAGGACATGACCCCTAGTCAGAATATCACAATCCCATCGAAAGTTCTTGAGAGGGATGTCATCCTCAAGAACATTGAAGGGCAAGTGAGAGAAAGCCGCAAGCAGAAGTTGAGCTTGTTTCCGCTCAGCTGGAGTTGGGGATGATGGAGGTTTGTAAGGTGGAAAGACTTTATCCATGGGAAGGGCAAGCCTTAGTTTCTCTGTCCAGGAAAGAGTGGGAGGAGGAGAAGGAGTAGATGGTTCTGCTTCAGAAGATGGAGAAGGTGTGGATGCTTCAATTCCAGAAGGTGGAGAAGAAGGTGTGGATGCTTCAATTTCAGAAGATGGAGAAGAAGAGGTGGATGCTTCTGTTATGGGAGATGGCACGGGAGCGGAAGGAACAAAGGCATTAATGTAATCAAGCCAGTCAGAAGAGCAAATCTTCGCCTTCTTGTCTAAGAATGAAGGGCTGTACCCTTGTGTTTCTTCCAGATGCCGGGCAGTGTGCATTATCTTTGTGGGCATGGAGGATGTGTACTAGGCCACAAGCAGATTCTCCTCCAAACTACGTCGAAGGTCAATGGGCACGTAAGGATAAACCACTGAACTTCGAGCGTAAGAAGGAAAATCTAAAGGGTTAGTGAACTCAACAAAATGGTGATTGATTCGTTCCCTCAAGTCCCAGGACTCAGGTGCTGACCAGCTTGTCCATCCGGAAACCCCATAAGATGAAGAAGTTGTAGCTTCATCCCAAGCAGAGGTTTGTGAAGAAGAATCTCCCAAGTCCATATTTGCGACTTGTTGAAGCAAATGCTTGAGAATAGTTCGTTCAAAGTACAAGGGGAGTTTAGAGGAAGAACTTCTTGTATCTGCAAATTTGTGAATCGAAGGATTAAGGGCAATGTGTTCGTAGTCCAAAGGTTGATAATTTGCAAAAGCCCCCATAACCTGAATATAGAAGGGTGGGTAAAGGTGGCTAATGAATGCGTGGAGATTCTTTCGAGGGGAAGCAGCATTACTTAATGGCTCTTCGTATGCTTGATCAATAGAAAGAGAAGTTGATTGAGCCATAGTTCGTTCGAATGCTGAGGTATTGGGATGTTCAACAGATTGAGAGTTAATGCAAATGATCACCAAATAGGTGATGGTTATGTTTCCTGAAGATGGATTCCATGTACGTTCCAAAAGCGCAGGAAAAGCTTTTGATCCACTAATATCACCAAGTATTGGGTATATTAGTGCGGGGGGTAATGTTGGCTACATATTTTGTAAAAGCCAATCACAGTTCGACGCGTGGCAGAATAAGGGTATTATGGGAAGATGATTCAAGTCTTCGATCCTGATCATACACGTGGTAATGAACATTGGTTCTCACGTGATCTGAGTAGCACTAGATCAGTAAAGAGATGCAAGGTGACGTGGCTTCAACGGTTACTCATATTCAAATTCAAATACAGGAGGAAAGCTCAACTGCAAGAGATGGCGTAGTGGGACTACTTCTAAGGGAGCATGATCAGCGATCATGGAGGAGCAGTTCAACGGTTTGAAGTGCAGTTCGAAGGTCATCCTTGACAAGTATAAATAGCAGGGAAGCCCCAAGAAAAGACCCCTAGACTCAGATCATACAAACCAGTCTTTACTTCATATTTTCTTTTCCAGTTTTACATTTCCTGTACTTTAAATTCCTGCACTTTAAATACCTGTTCTTTACATTCCCGCACTTTAAATTCCTGCATTGCACTTCGATTCATAGGAGTAGTTTCAAGTAGATCGTTACTGTAGTCCTCTTCGAGACTGAGTTTGGACCATTGTAAGTGTTCATTTTAATGAAATACTTCAATTGTTCGTTATTTGATTGTTATCGTACTTAATTTCTCCTAAGTCAAGCCACCAGTAAAAGTCCTCTTCATTGAGGCTGAAAGAACTAAAACACAATCGTCTGATAATTGGTTGGCAATTTTAATTTTTGTAAGGACTGATTGATCCTTGCTGGCATGCTCGCATTTACAAAAATATCCTTCGAAAAGCCAAAAAGTCAACATGTATGCATCCTTATATATTTATTTGAATATTATTAAATAATTTATTTATATGGATCAAAATGACAAAAAAATAAAATACGGAGACTATGTCATAATTTGTCCCAAAAAAAAAAGTAGCAGAATCCGATGAAGTCAATCCACTATAGCACCGTTTGGGAAGATGGTTTGGCAGTTTTTTTGGCTATTTTAGTCACAAAAGACAAAATAAACTATTTTAGTCACAACAAATAAAACATCACATTCAACCCATAATCATTACACTATTCTCTCACAAAAAAGTCAAAAAAGTCAAAAAGTCCTTCACAAACCAAGCTTTTTAACCCAGGTTAAAATAGTTAAAAAAAATCAAAAAGTCAAAAAACCAACCCACTTCCCAAACGAAACCATACTACCAACCAAAACTATACATGATCAAAGAATTATTTTTGAGCTTTTGCCACTATGCATCCCATCAAATGCCATTACGTGGTTGGGCACTAGTTATAACGCTTAGGCCTTGTTTGGGGTACCTTAAAAAAGTTAAAAAATTAAAAAGTTATCGTCCTATTTAAGTTACATCATCTTATTTAAGTTACATCACATCTCCACGTCACTTTAAACCCAACCTATATTTCATGAAAAGTCAAAAAATGTACTTATTTAGATCATCTCAAACCACTCCTTAATATGTACCATTTAGGTGGTGTTTTGAGAAATTGGTAAAAAATTAGTTTTTTTGAATTTTTTTGTAGCTTTTTAATTTTTTTGTGTTAAAAAAATTGACTTTTTTTGTATAAAAAAACTAAAAAATTAGTTTTTTTTGCAAGTTCCCAAAACACCCCTAAAAAAAACGTTTAATATGTAAACTAAAAGATATTATGTAGAGTGAAACACCAATAAATTTCAAATAGTAATTTTATAAATTGTTTGATCTTTTTTTTTTATTTATTTTTTTAATTTTATGGATCCAAAGGTCACATTCTAGCATAAATTTCATAAAGGGCTAAATATAAACGAACGTGTTATATGTTGGGAGACAAAAGTAGGTGTTTTCATAATATTAAAATTACTAAATGTAATATTTCAAAAAAATTCTTTAATGTATTTTTTCCGAATATAACACTCTAATATAATACACTAAAAAATTCTTTAGTACTTTTTTCTCAAACTAACAATATAATATTCTAAAAAAAACTCCTTCGTGTATTTTTCTTAAACGTAACTCTCCAATATAATACATTAAAAAACTCCTTTAATGTACTTTTCTCAAATGTAACATTTAAAAAAAACTCCTTAGTATATTTTATTCAAACGTAATACTCCAATTAATGTAACACATGAAAACTACAATATACTTTTTTTTAAACGTAACACTCCAATGTAACTCTAAAAAACCACATTAACAGAAATGTAGATATTCCCGCTCAAAAAACTAACACTTCAGCCACCATTCCCCAAAAAAAAATCTTCCACACCTTACATTTTCATTCTCATCCCAGAAACGAATCAGAAAATTGAAAAAATGAATTACAAAAGGCATTCACTTAAACTCAAATGACACTAAATTAAGTAAATAAATTTTCCAAAACAAAAAAGACTAATTAGTTTATAAGAAAACTCTTAAAACAAAGTTCATAACAAAAAAGACTAATTAGTTTATAAGAAAACTCTTAAAACAAAGTTCATAACAAAAAAGACTAAAATTTATGAATAAAATTTTCAATTTTCTATTATACCATTACAATTTCTACGACACCCAAAAAAAAAAAAAAAAAAAAAAAAAAAAAAAAAAAAAAAAAAAAACCACTCTTCGTTCACTAAAATTAATGAAATTACATGTACGATGAAAGTTTTTTTTTTTTTTGTGGTGCTACAACTTTTTACATGTTAATTATCGGTCATATTTTCAACCAAAAAATAAAATTAAAAATTAACCCAGCATATTTCAATTGGCTTGCTTTACTTCACAGACATTGATTTCAAATTTTCTTTCAACTGATACAATCATGTGTCCTCTAGTGGCTTCACTACAAACTGTTAGATAAATTGATAGAGAAAGAAAGAGCAAAATGAATTAACTCTGTATTAATGATCTGTATATTACAAAGAGAACAAACTCTCTCTTATAGAGAGAAGAAAGGCCACAAAATGGAGTGGAACACCGAAAGCTACAAAACATAATGATACAAAACATAATGATACTACTACACTAACTTTACACCTTTACATCTGGTAAGCCATTAATAACATTATTATATTATATATTAACAGCCCCTCTCAAACTCAAGGAGGATATGTACTAACCATCTTGAGTTTGGAGAGAGTAACAAAACAGAAAAATAAACTGACAAAATAAAATAGGAAAATAAACTGAAAATAAAATAGGATAGGAGACACTGTGTGGTCGTGTCAGACCGTTGTAGCAGAGGCTGACCGGAATCAATGTCGGGACAGTTTATGGGGTCATGTCGGACCGATGTAGCAGACACTGTGTGGTAGTGTCAGACCGTTGGTAGAAGCTGACCGGAATCAATGTCGGGACAGTTTATGGGGTCATGTCGGACCGATGTAGAGGACACTGTGTGGTCGTGTCAGACCGAACACTGTGTGGTCGTGTCAGACCGTTGTAGAAGCTTTGGTGGTGCACCAAGGGGGCGACTTAGGGAGTGCACCATGAGGTGGCTTGGGTGGTTCGTAAGGTGTTTAACCATACTCACCATGATATATGTAGAATACCCCCCTCAAACTCAAATAGGTGTGAAGAGAGAAACCTATTTGAGGTTGAAACAAAGGGAGTGAGAAAGGGGATTGTTTTTTTTTTTTTTTTTTTTTTTTTTTTTTTTAAACCAGCCCATGGGGTTGGTTTGGTAGGTTTGTAGTGGAACGATCAAAAAAAAAAAAAAAAACAATATGATAGTTGTGGGTGGTGAAAGTTGTCGGGTGGGCAATGCTTAAAAAATAAATAAAAAGAGAGTGGGTGAGACATGAGAGGATATGGGATAAAGCCAAGAAAAAAATAAAATAAAATAAATAAAGAAAAAGTAGATCGGCATGGGTGGAGGAGAATATTGGTTGGATCAAAAAGCAAAAGGTTGAGAGAAGTTCCTATCATTCCCGCTTGAGCACACATGTAAAAATCATAGTATCTGGGATGCACAACTTTTGTGTCAACAACAGTACCAGGTGGAACATTTTCAGGAGCACTAGCTTGAAATAGCTTTGTGTGGTGGTTCTTTTGAGCCACAATCACTGTAAACATGGGAATGCCAACCTCACCAAGATGCTGGTAAGCCGTTGGTTAAAGAGAGAGCGTGTGTATTTTCAGGAGCACTAGCTGGAAATAGCTTTGATAGAGAAGGAAGTGCCCTGCCATGGGCAAGCAGTTTGCTGCAAGAGGAAGAGGATGACACCGCAAGACCCGGCGTCGGCCTTTGCGTCGTCGAAGTCGCGTCGGCGGAGGACGTTCGGGGAGGTGTATGCCGGAGTTCCGCAGTCCGGCGGCGTTAATGAGGAGGTTCTGGGGCTTGATGTCGCGGTGGGTGATGCCGTGTCGGTGGCAGAAGTGGAGGTATCTTTGGGCAGAGAACCTCTCAGGATAGAGGTATTACAAGACATAGATGGACGGCTTGATGTCATGGTGGATGATGCCGTGTCGGTGGAACCACGGTTTTCAGATTGGAAAAATGAACTCAGACTACTTGAGAACTCTGATCTGCAATTGATTTCAATAATCTGAGATCCGAACCCAGATTGTGAGAGAAGCCAAAGAAGAAACAAGAAGAAAGGAGTGGACCGGCGAGGCCGTGGACGCAGCCGGGGCCAGAGACGGTGAGGAGGATGCCGGAGTGGCCGGTGAGGAAGCCGCAAGCGGAGGCAGCGTAACATTTGCTATATGCAATGATCATTTCCCTGCATCCCTCTTGGATGCATTGTGGAATCATACAAAACTTCTGATGATAGCGTGCTGATCAAAACTGCAGATATTGGCCAAATGATTATGGTGAGAGAAGAGAGTGATCCTGCATCAGATGTGGTGGAATACAAACATGGCCTTACTCCTCCCATGAGGGATGCTCGAAGGCGAAGGTTTCGTCGGGAGCCAGATCTAAATCCCGAGCTTGTGCAGCGCGTTGAGAAAGATCTTCTGAACATTATGGCTGGTGGAACAGCTGAGAATGTCGATGTTGAAGTTAGTAAATTTGGGTTTGTCCGGCTGGCGGCCAAGGTGAGGCTGCCGCCCGCCGGTGAAGCGGAATTACTAAATTTTTAACTTAGCTCTGATACCATGTTAGATAAATTGATAGAGAAAGAAAGAGCAAAATGAATTAACTCTGTATTAATGATCTGTATATTACAAAGAGAACAAGCTCTCTCTTATAGAGAGAAGAAAGGCTACAAAATGGAGTGGAGCATCGAAAGCTACAAAACATAATGATACAAAACATAATGATACTACTACACTAACTTTACACCTTTACATCTGGTAAGCCATTAATAACATTATTATATTATATATTAACACAAACAAACACGCACATCCACCTAAAACAGTCAAGCCAAATGTCCCCTTTGTGATTTAAGCCAAGAAGACCTCACTTTCAGATCTGCAATGGGTATAGGTAGTTAATTGTTAGAAATGAAAATGAAACTCAAGCCACAATAAAAATCAGAAAATTAGTAAAACTCAACCTGAAATGAAACAAAACAATACTCCATTGAGGCATTTCAGCAAACGATTGTAATACATTATTGTGTAACCCATATGCCAAATTAGAAAACCAAATTCAAGATGAAAGAAGGAAACAATGCCTCTGGTTGGAAAGATGAGTTTGGTTAGGTTTGGGATTATTTTAACAAAAAAAAAAAAAAAGACTTTTTAATTCAATAAGACAAAATATCATATTCAATCCATAATCATTACATTCTTTCTTTCATAAAAAGTCAAAAAAAAAAAAAATTATTTACAAACCAAACTTTTTAAATCCAAACTAAAATAACAAAAATAAATAAATAAATAAATAAATCAACCCACTCCTTAAACCAACCCAATGCAATAGTTGTAGGCTAGCTACGCTCAGATGCCGTTTCATAAACGTTTGTTTGCCTTGGTTATGCTTTAACTGACTGGCTGGGTCTACTCACATTGTACCAGATGTCACTTTCTGATTGGTTTGGGGCAATGAATGAATAATAATCTCTCCATCCCAACTCCTTCCTCACTACAAAAGTCATCACAAAAGTCTTCCCAGTTCCTTCCTCTCACTGACCTCGTTATTCACACCGTATTTTCCATCACTCTCCTTCTATCTTTTCCATTGCAATTGTTCTTTCTCCATTTGATATTTTTCACTCCATAATTATTGTTCTCTCACCACAAAGTCAAGGAAAGTCTTCCCTCGCATCTCCTTCCCATCTCCTTCCTCACATCACATTGACCTCATTCTCCTGGTCAGCTCCTTCCCAGATTCTTCCCAGTTCCTTCCTCGTTATTCTCACTAAATTTCCCATCACCCTCCTCATCTTTTCGTTGTAATTGTTCTTTCTCCATTTGATATTTCAAGCGCCTCATAAGAAGTTACAGACTTGATCTGCTTTTCATTTTTGCAACAAGGTATGAAAACTCTAGTTTTTATTTTATCACTTTATAATTGTCATTGTGTGAGATCTTGTCTGTATGATTTCAAAATTTTTTTTTCCCCCGGTCTGTGCTGTGCTTGAAGTTTATATGCATTTTAAGAGCTTAATTTAGGTGATTTTTCAGAATTTAACCACGTCTCTATCATTGTTCTTTGCTTATTTTTTCTCTTTTCTTTTAGATTCTTCTAGCATAGCATCTCGGTTTCTCTCTGGCTTGAAAGGTAAAGTGTTAAATATATATATCATTTCTTTTTTCAAGGATATATATCTTAGTGTAGTAGTATACGCATATTTACTCTTACTCCTTTTTCTTCATCTTATTTTTTTCCCCTCCTTTATCCATGCTTATCATAATTTCAGTCCTAATCTTATAGTCAATGATGGATGGGGGTGGTGCCGCAGCCCAAAAAATTTGAAAAATATCGTATATTATATTGAAAATTTTAAAATTATAGGAGTTGTCACTTTTAAATTTTTTTTAAATAATGTCAAAATTATATAGAGTAACCCTCAATTTTTTAAATTATAGAATAGTTTCCCAAAATCATAATTCTGAATCTGTCCTTGCTTATAATCTTACAATTGTACGATCTATTTGGACATAATAGATTTGGATCATGTAAAAAAAAATTTACAAGAAGGATCTTTCGATTCTAATAATTGGATATCATAGAATCATGGAATCTCGATTCAAATCCGATTCTACCAATTTAATTTTTAATCCTTATAAGGAATTTTATGAGGTAATTTATTGCAATTTTTTTTTTGGGTACTTTCAATCTTGATAATAGGATCTCATAAGATTATGGAATCTGATCTGGATCTATCCTATTAATCTAATTTTTAATCCTTGTTTTGTATTATATGAGCTAATTTACTGTAAATTTTATATTGGTATATTTTTTATCTGAATAGTTGAATCTCAAACGATTGTGAAATCTCGATTTAGATCTGATCCACCAATCTAAATTTTTAATCATTGTTTTGTAACAGAGAGATAATTTATTGTAAATTTTATGTTTGTTACCTAAGTACCAATTTTATGTAGTCCAAATGAACAAAAAAAAAAAAAAAGCCAGATATTAAACAAACTAGGGAAACACAATTAAATATTGAAGTAATATAAGAAAACTAACTAGTCAAAAAAAAAAAAATTGTAGCCTTAGCAAGGGTTTGGAGAGAACAAAATATACACAATTTTATCTTAAATTTTGAATAGCATATTGTCGTGACCTAGGAAGCACATATATGGATATGGATATGGATATGGAAATGGATAGGATATGTTACAGAAATGAAATATGATAAAATTTATAAAAGTAAGATATAGGTATAATTAGGATACATTTGTAAAAAAATTATTATTTTTAATTATTGGTAGTGAATTACACAAGCTCAAGTATGTTAAAAAACTATATAATAATTTTATAATGTAAAATACTAATATTTAAGAATTAAGAATTAATTTAAGTCATTAGCTAATTTATTTCTTCAATTTCAATCGGTTGAACAGATATTTTGCTTCAATATCAAGTCCAATCTATCTATATATTATATAAGAAAATGATGTTTTTAGTGAGGAATTTTGTGAGAGTTTTAATATTTTATACTAATTTTCTTGATTTTCTTAATTTTAAACAATTAAGAAAATCTCAATTTGTTAGCTTTTATTTGATAATTCCACATCGGGAAAAGAAAGAAAAAAAAAAGTAGTTTTACTCATATAAAGGGAATCTTATACTCCCATCTCATTTAGTATTTTCTTGATTTTCTTAATTTTAAACAATTAAAAAAAATTTCATTTGTTAGCTTTTATTTGATAATCATACATCGGGAAAAAGAAGAAAAAAAATGAGTTGTTTTATTCGTATAAGGGAATCTTATACTTCCATCCCATTTAGTGAGGAGTTTTGTGAGAGTTTCAATATCTCATCCTAATTTTCTTGATTTTCTTAATTCTAAACAATTAAAAAAATCTTCATTGGCTAGCTTTTATTTGATAATCCCACATCAGGAGAAGAAGGGAAAAAAATTAGTTATTTTATTCATATAAAGTGAATCTTATATTCTCATCCTATTTAATATTGTAGTGTTCTGCATATTTCAATTCAATATAATTCAAATTTTAAAAGTTTTAATTAATTAATTATGACCTAGCCAATTAGGTTAAATCATTTTTTATTTGATTGATTTGTTAGTTTAACCGTGATTTTAGCGGTTTTATCAAAATATATTGATTAGATTTGTTTGATTCGAAATAAACTAAAGATTAATTTGATTAAAAAAAAAGATTGAGATTGCTTGATCAGAAAAAAACTTTCTGTCTAAATAATTGTTAACTTTTATTTTATAATCCCACATCGGAAAATGAAAAAAAATTAGTTGTTTCACTTATATAAAGTGAATCTTTAATAGTATACTAATTTTCTTGATTTTCTTAATTTTAAATAATTAAAAAAAATCTCCATTGGGTAGCTTTTATTTTTTAATCACACATCGAGAAAAGAAGAAAAAAATGAGTTGTTTTACTCATGTAAAGGGAATATTATACTCCTATCCCATTTAGTGAGGAGTCTTGTGAGAGTCTTAATATCTCATACTAATTTTCTTAATTTTTTTAATTTTAAACAATTAAGAAAATCTCTATTGACTAGCTTTTATTTGATAATCCTACATCGAGAAAAGAAGGAAAAAATGAGTTATTTTGCTCATATAAAATGAATCTTATACTCCTATCCCATTTAATATTATAATGTTGTGCACGTTTCAATTCAATATAATTTAAATTTTAATAGTTTTAATTAATTAATTATGACCTAGCCGATTAGACTAAATCATTTTTGATTTGATTGATTTGTTAGTTTAATCGTAATTTTAGCGGTTTTATCAAAATATATTGATTAGATTTGTTTGATATGAAATAAACTAAAGATTGATCTGATTAAATATTAAAAGATTGAGATTGCTTGATTAGAAATAAAATTTCCATCTAAATAATTGTTAACTTTTATTTTATAATCCCACATCGGAAAAAAAAAAAAGAAAGTGAGTTGTTTTACTTATATAAAGTGAATTTTAATAGTGTAGTATTGTGCATACTTCAATTCAAGACAGTTTAATTTTTAAAATTAAAATAATATATAAAAGGTTTAATTAATTAATTTTTGTATAAATTGGTTGGTCATTTGAGCTAACCGATTAGGCTTAACCATTTTGGATTTGACCAATTCACTAGTTTAATCGCGATTTCTCATACTGATTTTATTAATTTTAAACAATTAAAAAAATTTCCATTGGTTAACTTGTATTTAACCTTATAAAAATAAAACTTTAATTAGTTTATAATTTATTTTATAATCTCACAACGGGACAAGAAGAAAAAGCAAAATTTGTTTCACTATCTATCTATATATGAAAGATGGAGTTTTTAGGGAGAAACCTTCTAGGATCTCTAAATACTTATTCTAAAATTATTAAAATTTTTTAATTTTAAACAATTAAGAAAATCTCCATTGGTTAACTTCTATTTAATTTTTATTTTACAATCCTATATCGGGAAAAGAAGAAAAAAGTGACTTGTTTTACTTATATAAAGTGAATCTCATGCCCCAATTTATATAAGCAAAAGAAGATTTTTAGTAAAAAGCCCTATAATCAACACCATTTTTTTTTTGATTTTTTTAATTTCAAACAATTAAAAAAATCTTCATTGGTTAGTTTCTATTTAACTTTAATTGTACAATTTTACATAGGTGTTTTAATTTTAAAAATAATTTTGTATGAGATTTTGAAACTCTCATAATATTTAACTTTAAAATAATTACAATCGCACATCGAGAAAAGAAATAAAAAATGAGTTGTTTCACTTATATAAATCGAATCTTGTACTGTCATTTAATATTATAGTATTGTGCATGTTTCAGTTCAAGATGGTTTAAATTTTAAAATAAGATTTAAAGGTTTTAGTTAATTAATTTTGTTGTAAATTGGTTGGTCTTTTGACTTAGCCGATTAGGATGAATCGTTTTCGGTTTAACTGATTCACTGGTTTAACTACGATTTTAGCTGTTTTATCAAAATATATTACTTAGATTTGTTTGATTTGAAATAAATTAAGATTGACTTTATTAAAAATTGAACGACTGAAATTGCTTGATTGAAAATGAACTTCTTGTCCAAACAACTGTTAACTTTTATTTTACAATCTCACATCAGGAAAAAGAGAAAAAAATGAGTTGTTTCACTGTATAAACCTTATGCTCCCATTTAATATTGTAGTGTTGTGTATATTTCAGTTCAAGACAGTTTAAATTTTAAAATTAAAATAAAATTTAAAAGTTTTAATTAATTAATTTTTGTATAAGTTGGTTGGTCCTTTGACCTAACCGATAGGGTGAATCGTTTTCGCTTTGATTGATTCGCTAGTTTAATTGCGATTTTAGCAGTTTTATCAAAATGTATTAGTTAAATTTGTTTGATTCGAAATAAATTAAAAATTGACCTAATTAAATATTAAACAACTAAGATTGCTTGATTCGAAATAAACTTCTGGCCCAAACAATTTAACGTTTCTGGCCCAAACAATTTAACGTTTAAACAATTAAGAAAATCTTCATTGGCTAGCTTTTATTTTATAATCCCACATTGAGAAAAAAAAAATGAATTATTTCACTTACATAAAGTGAATTTTATGATCTCATTTAAATAAACAAAATGAGATTTTAGTGCAAAACCTTATGATTAATATCTTATACTAAGTTTTTGATTTTCTTAATTTTAAACAATTAAAAAAATCCCAATTGGCTAGTTTCATTTAACTTTTATTTTACAATCACATGTTTTGATTTTAAAAATAATTTTGTATGGGATTTTGAAACTCTCATAATATCTCTCCTTAAAAGTATTCTTTTATAAAATATATAGATATATCGATAATCTCAATGTCATTCTTACTGCTTCTTAATACCAAAATTATGAGATAATTATGATAATTTTAAAATTGTATTTAAAATTTATAAATTATGAGATACATTATTATACTTTTGATTGATTTTCATATTTAGTGACAATTTAAATTTTAATAAAATAAAATTTGAAAGTTTTAATTAATTAATTTTTGTGTAAGTTGGTTGATCTTTTAACCTAACTGATTAACCCAAACTATTTTTGGTTTGAATGATTTTCTTGTTTAACCGTGATTTTAATAGTTTTATATGTTACAATGGTTTTTTTTTTACTCATTAAGTTTTTAAAATTTGTTTAATTATTTTCCTTTCAAAAATCAATATTCTAATTTTTTAAAATTCATATATTTTTATTCTAAAATAGTAAAGTATTAGAATTATGTCATTTTTTTTACATAATAAATCATAATTTTTATTATTAATTGTCAATATAACAATTTTAATTTATCTATACTATATATTATAGTAAAAGAACATTTGAAAGAAAACCCTTAAACTTATATATAAAATTTTATTTACGTGAGATAAAATATAAAAAAATTAAATATAATTATTATATTTTTAATAAATAATATATTATTTTATCCCATACATAACACGGGTGATATACTACTATGTTTATATCGTAATAATAGAACAATCCACATGAATTTGTCCATGTGTTTTTCCTTTTTACACCAGTCTAAAATGTTGCAAGTAAGTTTACTTACTTATTTATTTATTAATATTTAATTCTACTATTTTATATTCATTTGTTAATTTTTACTTTTTATGTAGTTATATGGGACAACGCATAATACATAAGGATATGTCATTTTGATAAATTCTATTACTTTTAACACACTATATTCTTCTTATCAAAGAACTAAAAAAAGTATTAGAAAATATTATTTTATTTATCATCACAATTAAAGTATAGTATAATATTATATAAGAAATGATATAATTATAATTTTGTAAAATAAATTATACGAGGCTTGGAGTATTAAATGCTTAAAAAAAAGTATCCGATACATTAGAATTAATAAAAAATTAATTAAAAAATAGTTAATACTTTTAATAAGTATCTGCTGCATATTTGGGAGTATTAATATCTAATACGAATATGTCCCCTGTCTAGGACTCATACACGTGCCACCAGGGACATCATATTCATCTAGTATATAAAGTTGTGCGTTTCATAAGTATAGTCTAGAAATGCGTCATGTGTCAAGCGAAGAATGGCACATAATAATAATAATAATATTATTATTATTATTATTATTATTTGTGTTATATTTTATGCATCTCCTTTTGTTTTGCGTCTTCCTTCTCCTGACATTCCATTCTCTCTATCTTAGCATTGATATTTTTTCTTTTGTCCTTTTAATGTGAAAATAGAAAAGATGAAGAGTCTCTAATAAATCCTATATATATATATATATATCTTTTAACGAAAATGCCTCGTAGCTCGACTGCTACGAGGCTCGAAATGGCTCGAGGGAGAGAAAAGAGGAAACAGAGGAGAAAGAGAAGGGAGGGAGAGAGAGGAGAGGGCTCGTCGTGGGAGGGAGAGAAGAGAAGGGAGCTCGCCGCCGATCGTCCGTCGCAGCAGACCGTCGCCGATCGTCGCAGGGAGGGAGGAGCTTCAGACCGTCGATCGTCGTGGCCTCGCCTCCGGCCGTCCTCGCCCAGCTCCAGATCGTCACCGCCGTCCTCCCTCCGCCAGATCGTCACCACCGCCTCTGCCTCCTCCTCCCCTGTTATTAGGGCCCCCTCCCCTCCCCCTCCCCCTCCCCCTCCCCCTCCTCCCCCTCCCCCTCCCCCCTCCCCCTCCCCCTCCACCATCTTCTTCCTCCTCCCCTGTTTTTCTGGCAACACAGACGAAAAAAAAAAAACAAAAAAAAAAAAAGAAAATTCGAGACCCAAAACGACGTCGTTTTGGGTCTCGAGCCAGATTTCGAGTCTCGAATTCGAGCTACCAATCACTGCCGATATCTTTTAAATATGAAAGATTAAAGGAGTATATTATATTGGGTGATTATTGGATACTCTCAGAATATGTGATTAAAAGAGTATATGATTAGTAAAAAATGTGGAAATTATGATTTTGTATTGAGTGATTGAAGAACATGAAGGGACATGATGAATAATGATTGATGAAAGAATATGAACACATGGTATTCCGGAGTACCTAATAAGTTTTAAAAAAAAAATTGGTTGAAATATTTGGAAAAAAAATCTAAAATCATTTTTCTTTCTACTATACATCAATCAATCACTTTTTCTCTCTCATCTCTCATTCTCTTATATCCTATTCATCAATCAATCACTTTTTCTCTCACACCCATCTATTCAACTACAAAAAAAAATTAAATCATCTTAAATTTCAAAACTATTTTCAAAACATACCACCAAACAAATTTTCAAATTTTGTAGACTCTTTTCAAAAAATTATTTTTCAAACCTATTTTACAAATACAAACCAAACATGGCCTTCATCTTCTTTTTTATGAAATGTAAAACTTTTATTATTGAGTTTTCTAGTATAACGGTACTAGCAATAAACCTGCGCCACATACAGATTGAAAATTTCGTATTTTTTAAATATAAAATTTTATAAAATAAAAATAATTCAGCATATTTATTTAAACTCTTGAAAGCAATTTCTATTAAAACAAAAATAGTTCAATAGTTTAAAACTAACTATCAAAACTAACTGCATGCACCCACCACAAATTGGTGTAATTTTACATAAAATTTTGTAATATCAATCATAAAATGCATGACTTGAACAAAAAGTGTTGTAACTAAACCATAAACTTTTGTTACATGAACTACAGAATTGTGAATATTTTGTTGCGTTAATTTGTGGCGAAATTACATATTTTTTAGTCAATGTTATGAAATTTTATAATAAAATTACACCAATTTATAGTGGGGTACATATGATATGCACCCTTAAAAGTGCACACCATAGACCTTCCCGTGTGAGATAACTAATTATTTTTATTTTTAATTGAATTACTTGTGAAACTTTATGAGCATAAGAACATTAGTAATATTTTAAATTATTACATAGGTTCGTGAAAGTGAATAATATGTTAATTAAAACTAGTCTTCTATAATTTTTTATTAAGCTAATTGACCTATATTGAGTAATATTTTAATAATTATTTAATTTCTCAAAGAAAAATGATATTATAAGTCTACTTTGTAGGTTCACTTTTTAGACCTAATGATGTTTAAATAAGATGACCAATCATCTGTCGAAATCTTCCCTAATATTTAGGGTAAAATTACACTTTATTCCCTTCAACTATTGGCATTATCACTTGGCTCCCCTCAACTAAAAAATTTTAACAACTAGCCTCCCTCATGAATTATCACTTTACCCCCTTTACCCCTGAATTATCACCCAATATAACTTTATCCCCTTGACCTATCACCTAATATTACTTCATTTTGGACCTTTTCATTTTTTCATTTCATCACTAAATTAATTTTTAGTTCTAAAAAAAAATTAAAAATTTGAAAACCAAACCCAAATAGATATGTGGTATTTGAACAGATAGACAAATAGTTAAGCTTTTGAACAGATAATTGTCTTTTTGGATAAATATTAAATAATGTCATTTTGACCTAAAAAGATTAAGCTTTGGCCAATAAACAGTTTCAGAAATAGGACCTCTCTTGCCAGAGTGATCAAAGTAAATCACTTTGGTTGGTTTTTTAATTTAAAATTAATTAATACAAATTTATTTATCAAATTATTTTGTGTAGAATTTTATTTATTTATTTATTTTGGCTAAGAGGTCTATTTTATATGGCTAAGAAAAGTCATATATCTTCTATATCTATCTATCTTCTAAACTATTATAAAGCGAAAGGTGGTGTTGTTGACATATGTGTCTCATATTTTAGGTTTCCTGAATTTTCCCAAAATACTCTTATATTTGGTGAATTTTGTAATGGTGTTGTTGACATCCAAAATACCCTATACTATTATAAAGTGAAGGTTGGTGGTATTGATATATTTGTGTCTTATATTTTGAGTTTTTCCAAATTTTTCCAAAATACTCTTATATTTGGTGAATTTTGTAATAGTGTTATTGACATCCAAAATATCCTTACATTTGGTGAATTTGCAAAAATTATGTAAAGAGGAGGAATGGCCTCAAACCCATGACCATAGGTTTCATAATGAAGCTTGTACTATTTGAACACTACATACTATATATATATTTTTTTTCTTTGTCATCATTCTTATTATTATTATTATCTTTTTTTGGAGTTACACATGCATTATGTGTACAGACCTTTACGGACTGCTAGTACTATTATAAAGTGAAGACTGGTGGTGTTAACACATTTAGGTCTCATATTTTGAATTTTTCCAAAATACCTATTATAAAGTGAAGTTTGTTGGTTGTGTTGATACATTTGTGTCTCATATTTTGAATTTTCCAAAATACCCCAATATTGCCTTGTCTCACTATTACAAAGTGAGGCTGCTTGTTGGTGGTATTGTGTTGACACATTTGATTCTCTTATTGTCATATTTTGGGTTTATGTCTCATATTTTTTTCGTAAAAATTAGGTATAGAGGAGAAAGGGTCTCGAACCCATAACCATAGGTTTAATAAAGAAACTTTTACCACTTGAGTAGGGGATGTAAGAAAAACGAAAAAAATCGACTAAACCGATCGAACCGATCGAACCGGTCACATTTGGTCGGTGTTTTAATATGAATCGGTCTGTTCGGGTTTTGGAAATTAAATTTTTTTAGTTTTCGGTTCGGTGCCGGTTTTGGTATACTATACACCGATTTGCACCGAAACCGACCGAATATATTTACATATAATATATATTAAATATATAATGAATATTTTGACTCTATTTGATAGACTTGTAGTTTAGACTTATGGGATGATTGTTTTTAGTTTTGGTTTTGTTTTGATGTCAAGACTTTGATTCTGAAATTATATTTTGTTTCTAATTCTAATTCACTAAAAGCTTCAAGGCCTTAGTATTTATTAATTTTTTATTGGTATTTTTTGTGAATGGTTAGATTAGATATGATTAAAATTGTGTACAAATGGCTAATTTATTATTTTTATATAAATTATTATTATACTATAAATTTAAGAAATGACTTAATTTTGAAAGCATTTAAACCGATTAAACCGCATAGAACCGAACCGATTGAATCGGTGCGGTTCGGTGTGGTTTGATAAAAAATTTGGTCTGTATTGGTTTTCAATATAATAAAACCGACATATCGGTTCGGTGCAAAATTTCACCTAAACACCGACCGTCCCGAACCGATTACATCCCTACACTTGAGCGACTCATACCATATGTATATTTTTTTTCGTTATTATTCTTATAATATTATTTTTTCGAGTTGCACATGCATGTTGCATATGAATTGCCTGCGCAGACTGCATATATATATATATTGTAACGCTCTCAAATAATAATATTAAACCCATAATATTGACATGCATTGATATATAAAAGGTCCACCATCTTTCTATTCATCAGAGTAATTCATTACAAAAAGTATTACATGTTAACAACAAAAGCAAATGCTCTAAGGGCTTACAGCTTTCCAAGTTAACACTTGGTTACAAAAAGAGAGTACTAACTCAATTACACATTAAGCCCTTGGCTTGAATCTACATGTAATTACATCAAAAGAAAGAATGACAACAAAAGTCTGCCCGCCTCTAGCTTCCCAAGCTATGTCCTTGGAGGTGGCATGCTACATGTACCTGAAAATGATGTTCCCATATAGGGTGAGCCACAGCCCAGTAGAAATACACTAAACCAGCTATGAACAATGACTAAAAGATTAGCAGTTGATAGATGGCCAACACTAATACATCCACTTATATCACCTTACAGTTTCATGACATACAAGTTCATGTTACATTTCATTTTTCATTTCCTTACAATTCTCATTCAGAACCTGGCCAACAACTTACATGAGACAAAAACTCATATTAAACATTTTCCCATTTCATAATAGATAAGCATACTAGCTATATCAACACATCAACAGATAAGCATATGAGCTATATCAACACTTCCATAGATAGCCTAAGAGTATTATCACACTTCCCAAGACAAACGTATGAGCTGTGTCAACACATCACTAGATAAGCATATAAGCTGTATCTACGGAGTCCATCCCCTATCTCCTCCCAAACACATTCGGTTTAGAGTTCCATCCCCTATCATCCCCTAAACCCGTGGAGTACATCCCCTATCTTCTCCAACACAACACAATGCATATAACAATAATTATACACATCACCAATCAATACATAAAGTTAATGTATTCTTTCAACTGTCATACTCAATGACACATTCCATTGATTAGTTTTCCGTTTGCCTAATCATCATGCATTGTTTACAACAATTAAGACTATCCTTCACCGATAGCCCAAAGCAGTTATTTCTAAACAGAAAATAAATGCACAAAATGGATAATATATCAACATTTCAATTCGGTGAGTGATAAATAATCCAACTACACCCTTTAATCCCATACACTCCCAATCCTAACATTTCCAATTCAATTCCTCATTTCTCACAAATTAATTATACCAATTAATTAATCAATGTAATTAGGGCATTTTCCATAATTAACATTACAACCCTTAAGGTTCTATTTTCATCAATGTTTTAACATAAATTCCATCTCTCTATACCAAACATGCATCTAGGTTTATTATAAATAAAACCCCAACTTTTGTAAAATTGCACAAAGGCCCAAAACTTTCTCAAAATTACACAACACCCAACATATCAAAATGCTAAAATTGAAAGACAAAATCCATAAGGAGGAGTAGGATATCCCTACCCTCAAAGTTTGAGCTCAAATGGAGATGAAGATCAAAACCCAAGGTGCTCCAAATTCCAAGATTTTCAGATTAAATCGAAGCTCTTAACACCCTCTACCTTTTTAACAAAGCACTTAGGGTAGATCACACTAGAAGGAGATGGTTTCCTTAGAGAGAAGACAAGTCTAGAGAGAGAGGGTCTCGAATTTAGGGTTTGAAGATGAAAAAGTTTTGAATAAGTGATGTTTAACTCGGCTGTCTGTTAACTGATATAAACAGGCTCGCTCGAGTGAAGGCTTGGTCGCTACGAGCGACCAGACACAAGAAACTGACCTCGCTCGAGCGAAGATACACTCGCTCGAGCCAACAATTCAAACCCTCAGGGTCTGCAACCAGACGTATACTCGAGCGACAAACTGCTCGCTCGAGCGAAGAACAAACCAGATCGCTCGAGCGAAGAAAAGCTCGCTCGAGCCAAGAATGCAGCTCTCAGGTCCTGAACTAGACGCAATCGCTCGCTCGAGCGAAGCCACTCTGGCTCGAGCCACCAGACACAAAAAACTCCACTCTCACTCGAGCGAATCAAACCCTGGCTCGAGCGAAGGACCAAAGACAGAAGCTCACTCGAGCGAAGACCCAAAATTCTGGGCAACAACACTTGGCTCCCAAACACAACCAACCTGTAACAAACCTGCCCAACACATCCCATAACTCAAATACAAAATAGGTAAGGATGTAAACAAGATAATAATCAAACTACTAACATCCCACGGACACACGTCCGGATCACTGTACAACAAGGGGTAAACCCGAGATTGCTATAACCTCCCCCTTTTAAAGAATTTCGTCCCCGAAATTAAGAACAAGTTTTCGAAAACAGGTTTTTCTCCATTTTAAACAATGTTACAATTCAACATTAAACAACTTGACCCATTACCAGCCATTTCATCTCTTATCAAGAGGTATCTCACAACAATTACATTTCAACATGTATTCCCGTTCCTTTCCAACCATTTCAACACACATGGTTCACAATTCATATCATAATCAGTTTTCATGATACATCTCCAGTTCTATAATATAGCCAATATATGCAATATTATAATCAACTCCCATATCAAGGCAAGTCCTACAATATTTTCATAAACTAAAACATTGACAATGTTTTACAACTTAGACATATTAATGATCTTAAAGTTCAACAATACAACAATAATATATATAACATATGTTCATACATCCACAAATAGGTCCGGATATTCTCTTAGACCTCCAACTCACGTTCCCAAGTGGCCTCCTCAACTCCGTGATGTTTCCACAAAACCTTTACCAAAGGAATGGTCTTGCCACGTACGAGTTGATCCCGCCTATCCAAGACCCCGAACCGGTCTCTCCTCATACGAGGCATCCTCATCTACCTCTAAGTCGGTCCAATCCAATACATGTGATGGATCCAGCTCATACTTCCGAAGCATACTCACCATGAAACACGTCATGAACTCCGAACAACTGTGGCGGCAAAGCTAAACGATAAGCGACCTCGCCAATCCTCTCAAGGATCTCAAAAGGACCAATAAACCGAGGGGACAACTTCCCACTCTTCCAAAACTCTCATCAATCGCCGCCTAAGTGATATCTTCAGAAAGACGTGATCACCCGTCTCAAACACCAACGGTTTTCTCCTACGGTCAGCATAAGATTTCTGACGACTCTGGGTTGTAACAAGCCTCCTACGGATAAGCTCAACTTTCTCCGTCGTCTCCCTAACTAACTCCGGCCCAACAAAGGTGCGTCACCCACCTCGGCCCAACAAATCGGAGACCTACAAGGTCGGCCATACAAGGCCTCAAACGGTGCCATACCGATACTAGACTGAAAGCTGTTGTTGTAGGCAAAACTCCACCAATGGTAAGTGCCTCTTCCCCATGTCCCACTAAAGTCAAGGACACAACCCCGAAGCATATCCTCAAGGATCTGAATAGTACGCTCGGACTGCCCGTCAGTCTGAGGATGATAGCTGTACTAAAGGTCAACTTAGTGCCCAAGGCACTCTGCAAACTCTGCCACAACCTAACAGTAAAACGAGGATCTCTATCTGAGACGATCGTCACTAGGACCCCGGTGCCAATCTCACTATGTCCCGAACATACAAGTCGGAAAGATAATCTATCGAATCTCTCACGCATATAAGAATGAAGTGCGCCGACTTATCAACCGGTCTACAACCACCCAAAAAGCATCACTACCACCCCGCTGAGTCCCTCGGACAGACCTACAACGAAGTCCATAGTGACATGCTTCACTTCCATTTGGCAATAGGCAAGGGTTGCAACAAACCGCTGGCCTCTGATGCTCGGCCTTCACTTGCTGACAAGTAGCATTTAGACACGAAAACTGCCATATCCTTCTTCATACCCCGCCACCAAAACTGGCAACCCAAATCCCGATACATCTTAGTACCTCCCCGGATGCACTGCAAGGCGCGAATGATGAAACTCTCGGAGTACCTCCTCTCGCAAGACTCTGGCACAAACAAACGGTCTCGGTATCTCACACTCAAATCGGAATACACAGACAAACCCTTCTCAACCTTCCTACTGGAGATCTTCTCTCGGAGGGATTCTACCTCAAGGTCACCTCTCTGTGCCTCTAACACTCGAGTCACAAGTGTAGGCTGCGCAACAACAGAAAACAAGGC
Source organism: Camellia granthamiana (assembly GCA_036172215.1). NCBI lineage: Eukaryota > Viridiplantae > Streptophyta > Magnoliopsida > Ericales > Theaceae > Camellia > Camellia granthamiana. The sequence goes on along the minus strand of JAXFYN010000049.1, from coordinate 836,157 downwards.
CGCAGCCTCAACGTGATTCTCTGCCTAGAAGCAAATCAAACTCGCCAAGTGCCCCCAACATCTCCCACTCCCGGATGGCTACATAAGCTACATCACTAACGGATTTCCTGCTAAGGGCATCAGCCACAACATTGGCCTCCCGGGTGATAATGCAACTCAAAGTCGTAATCCTCAATAAACTCCATCCACCTCCTCTGCCTCAAGTTCAAGTCCTTCTGTGAAAACAGATATTTCAGACTCTTATGATCCGAGAACACCTCGAATCTTTCACTATAAAGGTAGTGCCTCCAGATTTTCAAGGATAAAGATCACAACCGCTAACTCTAGGTCATGTGTAGGGTAATCCTTTTCGTGTATTTTCAACTGACGTGAGCCATAAGCTACCACTTTCCCCTCTTGACATCAATACACAACCCAAACCCTCTCGTGAGGCATCACAATAAACCGCATAACCCAACCCTCTCTCCGGATAAATCAAGACCGGAGCGGTGGTCAATCTAACTTTCAGCTCTTGGAACGACTTTTCACAAGTCTCACTCCATACAAATTTGACTCCTTTCCGAGTTAGTCTAGTCAACGGCGAAGCTAATCTGGAGAAATCCTTCACAAACCGGCGGTAATACCCAGCTAATCCCAGAAAACTGCGGATCTCAAACACACTCTTAGGCTTTGCCCAATCTTGCACTGCCTCAGTCTTGGATGTACCAACAGACACCCCTTTTCCGGAAACCACATGGCCTAAGCACTTAACTTCCTCTAGCCAAAACTCACACTTCCCAAACTTGGCATATAGCCTATGGGCTCTAAGTAACTCAAGCACCACTCTCAAGTGTTCCTCGTGCTCCTCCTCAGAAGGTGAATAGATAAGAATGTCGTCTATGAAAACGACCACAAAACGATCCAAGAATTCCCGGAAGATCCGGTTCATCAAGTCCATAAAGACTGCCGGTGCGTTGGTATGCCCAAATGGCATCACCAGAAACTCATAATGGCCATACCGCGTACGGAATGCCGTCTTCGGAATATCCTCCTCCCTGACCCTCAACTGGTGGTAACCCGATCTCAAGTCTATCTTAGAGAAACAACGGGAACCCTTCAATTGGTCAAACAAATCATCTATACGGGGCATAGGGTACTTATTCTTAATCGTAGCCCGATTCAACTTCTGGTAATCGATACACAATCTCAAGGCACCATCTTTCTTTTTAGCAAAGAGGGCCGGTGCTCCCCACGGTAAAACACTAGCGTGAACAAAGCCCTTATCTAGCAATTCTTGGAGCTGAACTTTCAACTCAACCAACTCTGCTGGAGCAAAACGATAAGGTGCCATGGAAATCGGCGTCGTGCCGGGCACTAGATCAATAGAGAACTCAATCTCTCGGTGAGGTGGCAAACTAACAAGGTCCTCGGGAAAGACGTCCGAGTACTCACAAACCACCCTCGGCAACACAATCTGGGTCTCATCACACTCACCACTCTCAAAGCTAGCAAGTAGACCACTAAGCTCACCCTGCCCTTGCGGATCATACACCGGTGGCAACACACTACCAACCCGGTCCCCCAAGAAATAGAAACACTCCCCGCTCACGGAACAACAAGTGACCCTCTGGCGGTAGCAATCAATAACTGCCCGGTATGACAATAACCAGCCCATACCCAAAATAACATTAAAGCCCTTCATGGGCATAACTACAAAAGGAAACGGAAGCCTATGATTGGCGACCTCTATATCACAACCTCTACAACCCTGTTTCAGAATCATCTCACCTCCAATAGGTGACACTACACAAATAGGAGATGCTAACTGTGCCAACTCTAACTCCAAAACAGATGCAAATGCAGCAGATACAAAAGAATGAGATGCACCCGTATCAATCAACACACTAGCAACCGAGTTGCAAAACAGAAAGGTACCTCTCACTATTGACGAAGCCGGTACTAGATCCTACGCAGTAACAGCATACACGTGCCCTATAGGCCCCTGATCCACCTGCTCACCTCTAGGAGCATACGACTGCTGCACTGACTGGGACGACGAAGCCCCCGGATTGGCCCTCGAGGCCTGCACAGACTGAGCTGGCTAAAATCCCTGTGTCTGCCTAGAACCAGACGCTCCTGAAGTGGCACTCAACTGTGGGCATAACCTCTTCAGGTGCCCAGGCTGTCCACACTGATAGCAAGACAAAGGCTGACCCCTGCCCAAACTCTGACTCTACGGTCTAGCTGACGAAGAAGCAGCTCTCTGACCTCCGCCCTTCTGCGGGCAAACCGAAGCCTTGTGACCCAGCTGGCCACACTTGTAACAAGTGAACTCTCCCTGATTGCCTCTCCCCGAGCCTGCACTCGGCACTGGAAAGGTTGATCTAGCAACTCCGCCCTGAGACTGTTGAGGGTTATAACCCCTCTGTCTCCTGCCATCACTCTGGCCATCTTGGTCCCTCTTGGAGCCTCTATGTTTCTCCTCATCCTCCTCCTGCATCATAAGCTCCATATGAGCTACAGCATCCATCAAATGTCTATACTCTTGGATGTAAGACGCAACAACCCTCAACTTGAGGCCACGCCTCAACTTCTACTCAAACTCATAGCAACGGCGTTCCTCGGTTGCCACGAGTTCAGGTGCAAACCTGGACAAACTAGTAAATGTAGCCTCAAACTCGGCCACAGACATACCCTGCTGATTAAGCCGGCTAAACTGATCCCTCAGCTTCTCCCTAGCAGCTGCAGATAAGAACCTCCCCTAGAAAGCCTCTACAAAAGCCCCCCATGCACCACCAACACGGGCCTTCTCATATTTCCACCATTGACCCGTATCTCCCTTCAGCTGGAAGGATGCCAAGGTCACTTTCAGTGCTCCGTCCTCAATACCAAGCATCTCGAACGTCTTACTCATTTGTTCCAACCACTCATCTGCCTTAAGTGGCTCCTTTGGATCTCCAATGAACTCGTCCGGGTTAGACCGGAAGAATTCCCTCTTCAAGAAAGAAGGACCTGCCTTAGCAACTTGATTTCTAGCTCTGAGAATACCCAAAGCTCCTGCTATCTCTCGAGCCAAGGCACTCATAGCCTGATGACCCGCTGGCTCGGCTCGGCCACATTGGCCTGACCAACTCCCTCCTGAACTGCTGGAATCTCATTCGGTAAAGGCATTTCCTGCCTACCACGCCTGCCACGCCTAGCACCTCTTCCTCGTCCTGACGTCCTAATAAAGGTAACACAGAACATTAGCACATTCATAAATGTGCCGAAACTAAACACTCATGTCCTAATGCATGGACAATTGTAATTCACTCCACGTAAGCACATAAACACATAAGCACTTACGAATTTTATTTCCGGATAATGATAGTCCCGAGGCGTTACTAGAGTTCCGGTTAGAAACAGCATTGATCAAGTGCTTGTCCAACAAGACTCCCAGAAACCCAAGGATCCAATCAACATCCTAGAAATTAAATCCCATACCCATATAGTCACATAAGCATGTTATCAATTAAACACATAGCATATGACACTACACCTAAGTCTCTATCAAGCGAGACAAACCCATTGTGATCCTAATCACTTCCCACGTACCCAAAGTATTCAAACCCGGTACGCTCTGATACCAAGTTGTAACGCCCTCAAAATAATAACATTAAACCCACAATATTGACATGCATTGATATATAAAAGGTCCACATCTTTCTATTCATCAGAGTAATTCATTACAAAAAGTATTACATGTTAACAACAAAAGCAAATTCCCTAAGGGCTTACAGCTTTCCAAGTTAACACTTGGTTACAAAAAGAGAGTACTAACTCAATTACACATTAAGCCCTTGGCTTGAATATACATGTAATACATCAAAAGAAAGAAAGACAACAAAAGTCTGCCCGCCTCTAGCCTCCCAAGCTATGTCCTTGGAGGTGGCATGCTACTTGTACCTAAAAATGATGTTCCCATATAGGGTGAGCCACAGCCCAGTAGAAATACACTAAACCAGCTATGAACAATGACTAAAAGATTAGCAGTTGATAGATGGCCAACACTAATACATCCACTTATATCACCTTACAGTTTCATGACATACAAGTCCATGTTACATTTCGTTTTCCATTTCCTTACAATTCTCAATTCATAACCATGGCTCAGAACCTGGCCAACAACTTATATGAGACAAAAACTCATATTAAACATTTTTCCCATTTCATAATAGATAAGCATACTAGCTATATCAACACATCAACAGATAAGCATATGACCTATATCAACACTTCCATAGATATGCCTAAGAGCATTATCACACTTCCCAAGACAAGCGTATGAGCTGTGTCAACACATCACTAGATAAGCATATGAGCTGTATCTACGGAGTCCATCCCCTATCTCCTCCCAAACAACATTCGGTTTAGAGGTCCATCCCCTATCATCCCCTAAACTGTGGAGTACATCCCCTATCTTCTCCAACACAACACAATGCATATAAACAATAATTATACACATCACCAATCAATACAAAAAGTTAATGTATTCTTTCAACTGTCATACTCAGTGACACATTCCATTGATTAGTTTCCGTTTGCCTAATCATCATGCATTGTCTACAACAATCAAGACTATCCTTCACCGATAGCCCAAAGCAGTTATTTCTAAACAGAAAATAAATGCACAAAATGGATAATATATCAACATTTCAATTCGGTGAGTGATAAATAATCCAACTACACCCTTTAATCCCATACACTCCCAATCCCAACATTTCCAATTCAATTCCTCATTTCTCACAATTAATTATATCAATTAATTAATCAATGTAATTAGGGCATTTTCCATAATTAACATTACAACCCTTAAGGTTCCCTTTTCATCAATGTTTTAACATAAATTCCATCTCTCTATACCAAACATGCATCTAGGTTTATTATAAATAAAACCCCAACTTTTGTAAAATTGCACAAAGGCCCAAACTTTCTCAAAATTACACAACAACACCCAACATATCAAAATGCTAAAATTGAAAGACAAAATCCATAAGGAGGAGTAGGATATCCCTACCTCAAAGTTTGAGCTCAAATGGAGATGAGGATCAAAACCCAAGGTGCTCCAAATTCTAAGATTTTCAGATTAAATCGAAGCTCTTAACACCCTCTACCTTTTTAACAAAGCACTTAGGGTAGATTCACACTAGAAGGAGATGGTTTTTTAGAGAGAAGACAAGTCTAGAGAGAGAGAGGGTCTCGAATTTAGGATTTGAAGATGAAAAAGTTTTGAAAAAGTGATGTTTAACTCGGCTGCTGCTAACTGATATAAACAGGCTCGCTCGAGTGAAGGCTTGGTCGCTCGAGCGACCAGACACAAGAAACTGACCTCGCTCGAGCGAAGATACGCTCGCTCGAGCCAACAATTCAAACCCTCAGGTCTGCAACCAGACGTACGCTCGAGCGACAAACTGCTCGCTCGAGCGAAGAACAAACTAGATCGCTCGAGCGAAGAAAAGCTCGCTCGAGCCAAGAAATGCAGCTCACAGGTCCTGAACTAGACGCAATCGCTCGCTCGAGCGAAGCCACTCTGGCTCGAGCCACCAAACACAAAACTCCACTCTCGCTCGAGCGACCAAACCCTAGCTCGAGCGAAGGACCAAAGACAGAAGCTCGCTCGAGCGAAGACCCAAAATTCTGGGCAGCAACACTTGGCTCCCAAACACAACCAACCTGTAACAAACTTGCCCAACACATCCCATAACTCAAATACAAAATAGGAAAGGATGTAAACAAGATAATAATCAACTACTAACATCCACGGACACACATCCGGATCACTGTACAACAAGGGGTAAACCCGGGATCGCTATATATATTGACTCTACCTTGTTTTCCACAACATTCAGCATATGTTTCTGAAGCAGCATAGTGAGCTTCGAAAAATCATTCAATACTCCTGGAGCATGTTTAGGTGGTGCTCCAAATAAGTAGTTATTGGTCTAATTTATAGGATTCACTACTTTTGTGTTAGAGTTTTAGGAGATAAAATGTTAATGGAATAGTTCTTGCTCTTCTTTTTCTGGTATTTGAAGTTTGGTCATCAAATTTTTTTTTTTTTGGGAAAAGATGTTAAGAGAGTGTTAGAATTTGGCCAAGAAATTGTAAAGACATCACATAGGTTCTTCAATTTTTTTTTTATCTCTCGCATCATATAAATTATTTATTTTACTGTTATTGATGATTTAAAAAATATATATATAAACAAAGTTGAGTTTTTATAAATTAATATTATAAGAATAATAACAAAAAAAATTGTTATTATAATATTAAAAAAAAAATTTTGAGCAACTCGGTCAATTCACACCTAACTTGCGTCGAGCTTTGGAAGATAAACTCTGCCAAAGATCTTGTTCTTGTTTGTGTTTCAATTCATCCACTTACCTGAAATTTACAATCAATGTCACAACAAATTCTTGGACACCATAAATGCTGGTTTATTGTTACTAGCTATCTATTTAGCACAATCATTATTTTGTCAGTAATTGAAAGATTGACTTTCTATTATTTGGAGGTGAACGTGAAGTAAGTTTGCATAAATTAGCATGTTTTTCTTTCTCTTGCTTTTGTAAATCAAATTTGAAATTACTTTCTAACAGCCATTAGAATCAATATTGAAGTTTTTTTTAGAATTTTTCCTGTTAACTACAATCCTCTTCCGTATTTGCAGGAATAGACCACACCATGAAAACCATTCGTTCAACCGGTGAAATTGTGAAGAATTTGTATGATTTAACTGGACAAACCGTTGAAATGGTGAAGAATTTGTATGATTTAACTGGACAATGCGTTGGAAATTTCATTAACCTTGATACTAACATGGAAACTCTCAAAAGGAAGACAGAGCAATTGAAAGGCCGAGAGAAGGACATAAATGAAGACGTGAATTATAAGGTGCAGCGGTCAAGGAAAAGACGAAGGGCGGATGTTGAACGTTGGCAAGAAGATGTGCGAAGGATAGCAAATGATGTCCAAACTTTGGAAAGACAAGTGCGAGGAGTAAGTTGGAAGGCTGTCTACAAACGCGCAAAGTTGGGAAACCGTGTTGTGGAGACGATTCAAGAGGTGGGAAAACAATATGAAAATGGTGAATTTTCTAATTGTTTGCTGCTTGATGATCCAACTTGTGGACACACCATACCAACAGCGGAATCTTTGGCCGAAACCACAAGTGTAATAAGGAACAAGGAGACAATCTGGAATTTCTTGATGGACGATGCAGTTAGAAAAATTGGTGTTCAGGGAATGGAGGGAGTCGGCAAAACAACCATCATGAAACACATCAATAATCAACTTTTGGATGAAACTCGTAACTTTAGTGATGTTATTTGGGTCACAGTATCTGAAACATTCGAGATCAAAAATCTACAAAGACAGATAGCTAAAAAACTGAATCTTAATCTTTCCGATTATGAGGATGAATTATGTTCAGCGTCAGAAATACATAAAATTCTTTCCCAAATGAAGAGGTATGTGCTCATTTTAGACAATCTATCGAAAGCATTTCGTCTGGATGAGGTGGGTATTCCAGAACCAACTAGAGATAACGGATGCAAGCTAGTGTTAACTACACGATTGTTAGAAGTCTGTACAAGGATGAATTGCAGTACTGCTGAAATTCACGGAAGAGGAAGCACTGGATCTGTTTATGAATAATGTTGAAGGACATCGAACAGTGCTTACACCCGAGGTGAAAGAAATTGCAAAAGAAGTTGCCAAAAAATGTGTGTGACTGCCGCTTGCAATTGTTACTATGGTTGGATGTATGAGAGGAGTGAATGACATTCGTGAGTGGAGAATGTCATGTTAGATTTTTTTTAAGGGTTAAAATTATGACGGTTGTTCTTATATTTTAGTTTTTTTATTATTTTGATCTCCATATTTTCAATTGATTTGATTTTAACTCTGAATTTATGACTTTGTTTTAATTTGGTCCAATTTGATTACAATTTTTAACAATTTTTATGAAAAATATGCATATAAATGACACGTGTCATATTTTTAACAACATAATTATAAAATTACTCAACTCAGCGATCATTTTTCTTTAAAAACACTAGCGGAATTATAAATTGAACCAAATTAACACAAAATTTAAAATTAAAGGTCAAATTTAAGCCAATTGAAAGTGTAAGGATTAAAATGACAAAAAGTAAATTGTATTTGTCCTTTTTTTTTTAAATATGACAAATTGTATTTAAATAAAAATGCGTACAAAATTTTAAATTAGCCCTAAAAGTGGCGAAATCACCGTAGCACATTGCATTAACTATTTAATTTCATGAAAGTTTCAGATTGCCAGGCTCGAATTAATATTATTACTCCCATACATGTTTTGGATAGAACAAAATACCAGTAGCCAACAGACACATTGGTGATTACTCAAAAAAATCTTTGTAAGGGTTCAATTTTGGGAGCAAGCATCCTCTCCTTGCTCTCTCCCTCCTTACCTTCTTATTTACTGGGTCATTAGGCCCACTTTTAGGCCCAATTTTGATGATTCGAACCGTTCACATTTTAAGATTTGTTAAGTATATCATACCTGTAAAAAATCAATTTAATCAGATATCAAAAACCATGTGTTCAGAAAATTGTTTATTAATTTTTTTAAAAAAAATGGTTTTTAGTTCGATGATCCAAACACATGGTTTTTGATATCCGATCAACTTGATTTTTTACAGGTATGATATAATTAACAAATCTTAAAATGTGAACGGTTCGGATCATTGAAATTGGGCCCACAAGTGGGCCCAATGACCCAGTAAGTAGGGAGGCAATGAGAGGATTCTTGGTCCAATTTTGGTGGGCCTAATATGTGCAATAATTTGAAATTTTTTAGAATTTAGACAATATGATTTTAAATTTGGTCTTAGGTTTCACAATTTAACCAACCCGAATTATATTGTTAATATATAAATATATATGATAAATGTAAATATTATAAATTACTGATTATTTTCTTATTGTTATATTAAATCATATTGCATTTGTGAAAGATCTACCATTATATTATTTTTGAAAATTTAATGACAAACACTCAACACATAAAAGTTCAAGTGTACACATGCACACATATAGACCTGGATTCCTCCAATACATGATTTAGATTAGAGGATGTTGTCTGAGCTCATGAGGTTAACTACAAATCTCATTTTTATAATCTGAATCATTTATTTGGTCACTCTTCGTATCATCCACGCAAAAAATTATGTTAATTTGATAATTGTATCCTATTCAATTTAAGCGTGCACACACAAAAAAATAAAAATAAAAAATAATAATAGACAATAAATGTATTTTTAAAATAAATCATTCATTTTTTAGTGATAAACGGTATCAATTGAATAGACTATAAATATCATATCGATCAATTTTTTTTTTATTTTTATATTGATGATATATACGAAGAACTCTACAAAATAAACAATTTGAATTATTAAAATGGAACCATGGCGGTGACCACATCTAGTCCATATTATGAACTAGAGGGGATCCTTGTCTCACATTGGACATTGTTATTTAAGATTAGATTTTGTGGATTTTCTAATAAAGCACGATTAAAGTTGTACATATTCTTGTAGGAATAATTTTCAATAACCTTATAATGACATGTGAGAAAATACAGTTAAATACAAAATAATAATAAACTCAATTTGCTGATACTAAATTTGTAAAATTAAATTTTTTAGACAAGTAATTTTTTTTTAATATAAAAAGGTTACCAATATTAATGTCCCAATAAAGTCTATAGAAAAGGATTACCAATATTAATGCAAGCAATCACATATCATCACTCAACAGACAAATACAATAAGATATTCATCTCAGCAACACTTTACAAGTTCTTCCTCTATTCTCTTTGTTTGAAGGACTCTTAACTTTATCATCAGAGTATCCCCGGCCAACAATTCCGGTTGAGTGGCGTCAACCATGTTTATCTTTGCAGATATACAAGGTAAAGCTCATCTCTTTATTAGATTTCTTCAACAATTCATGTGAGAGAATTTTCTGGGTTTCACAAAGACTAGAAGTTGAAAAGGCATTTTAAATACACTTCAAAATTTCTAAAACCAATTAAAAAAACCTTAATCAATCTTTTTTGCAGTTGAACGGAAAAATTATATAAAGGGCATTCGAAATAGTGATACTCAAAAAATAATATATATAAAAATAAATGATAAATTATATTTATGATCTTTAAGTATGATTTTGTCAATTTTGTCAATTAAAATTTTAATTTATATTAATTTGGTCTTATTTAACTCATAGCTTAAATAGTTAATGGAATAATAATAATAAAATATACATATGACTTTGGTTCTTAAAGTTTTGTAATTTTGTTAATTTGTTCTTGAAACATTGATGAGAAAAATAAAACATGACTTATAATATTGAGAGATGAAATTAGCAATATTAGAACATTAAGGACCAAACTGACACATGACATATATACTTTAGTGATCATATTTAAAATTCATAATTATTTTATTAACAATTTAAACGGTAGTTTAAAATTAGACTAATTTGATAATATAAAGAAAAAAATTAATAAAATTAAAATTTAAAGGACTAAAGTGATATGAAAGGCATGTGTCTTCGTATTTGATCTAAACTTAAAGTAAATAAATATGATCTCTAATCAAATGAGTTGATTTTAGAATCTTTCTAATTAAAAACCCTGATATTATATTGTGTATGCTGTTGGTTTTATTCAGGGAAACTACTCTGCAGTGGTTTTTTCAAAAAATTATTAACTAATTAATGAAAAATTTTATACTTTACACTTTAATATTAATAAAGTTTATTATTACTTTTTAAATATATTTTTACCTACAGTGACATGAAATTTCCCCTTTTTCCCCCCTCAATCTTGACATTTTCTTACAGAAGGTCCTGAATTAAACCAAACTAGTGGGTAGTACATGCGATGCATGTACAATTCAAATAAGTAAGAGTAAAAGAAAATAATAAAGAAATTGATATTATAATATGTATACAGCTTAAGTGGTATAAGTCTTTTTACCTTAAACCCATGGTCATGGGTTTAAGCTTTGCCTACCTCTTTATATAACTTTTTTTTTTTTTTTTCAAAAAAAAAAAAAAAATGTCACTTGGCATAGGAGAGCAAAGGTTTGAGGACTCCTACTGAGGCCTTTGCTTAATAGAGTATAGATAGATAGTATAGATTAGAGTAGAAGATGAAGATGAAGAGATTGAACCTCTTGAATTGCGAAGAAGAAGAAGAGACTGAACCTCTTGAAGGAAAAGAAATAGAATAATATTGAAATCATCGTTAAGGTAATTCAAATCCCTTCTTATTTTAGTTTTCACTTCGTTTTCGATGGAGTGATTTGATGAGAAAAGATAAGAAATAATGAAAAAGAGAATTTGCATGACTTCACATAATTATTTGCAAGTCTAGTGGGCTTAGAGTGGTTGTTTAGAATTAGACCAAATTGGTTAGGCTTATAGATGACACTCACTTATTAGGATTTTGATTAACTGATTTTATACAAAAAAGAGAAAAACACCCCAAGAACAACATGATCTATACTTGTTTATATTGACAATCATATGAAGCTAGAAACATTGTTCTTCCCTTGGTATACTTATTTTCCCCAAAGCTAGTCAGTTTTGAATGAGGTATGGGAGTACTTAACTTTATAATAAAAAATTTGGGTATGAAAAATTTAAATAACTTCTGAAATATTGATTCGCGATTATGTTTTAATTTAAAACAGTAAATAACAATCTCAATCAAACAATCAAGACAAATCAGCATAACGATTTACTGTGAAAAAAATCATAATTGGAGCATCTCCAACTGTGATTAAAAAACCACGGACTAAAGTCACAAAACAATCTACTAAGAGGATAAAAAGGAATTACTCATAAGTACTCTCAATTATCTAGCGAATCCATGCTCGAATTGAACCAAACCCAACGTGCCTCTTCCAACATCGTCTTCACTACGGAACTGCTTTGCCCAACATTGAATCCACAATGCTGATATCGAATTTACGACGATGAGCCACTTCGGAATCCACTAAAGCTTTAGGCTCAAGTTTCCCGAAATCCACCGAAGAACCCCTCTCTCTTTATGTGATTAAAAGAATTAAATCAACCCTTGATGTTTTACACAATGTAGTTCGTTAATCAATCGATTACCTTTTATACATCAAGGAAACTTATATAAAAACACCCTCAAATGTAGAACAATTTGTATTTTACTCCTCTCTGAGAAATTGGAAGCATTCAACCCTAAAGCAGTAAACAGCGCACTTTATAGAAAATAGAAATGCAAAGACTGCTCGAGAAGTATGAGTAAAGGCGGTGCAAAACATATAGGCCAACCACTCGAGTGGTGTAACAACTTTTCCAAAAGTCTAGTTTGTAGGTAGAGATATTGAATGATCAACTTCACCGCTTGAGTGCACAAATGACTGCTTGAGCGGTCAAACCACTTTAACTTCTTTTAGTTAGCGAAGTGGCAAACAAAGAATGCTCGAGATACGGAATGTCATTACAAACTCCTCTGCACAAGCACAATTCAAGTTGGATTCGCATCTAAACACTTACAGCCTCATTGAAACATAAAAACGAATAGAATTACAATTAAAAGGAATTTTGTCAAACGGGATTGACAATTACAAAAATTTCACAGGTTACATAGAAACTAAACACATAAAATACACAGAACATTCATATTAGTGTATATTCAATAATTTATGGGCCCCACAAATGTAAATATTTTGTGTAATTTATTTATGATGATTTTTACATACATAAAATCACTATCATTTTTTTTAATCCTGTTGAATTCCTTGTTTAGAGTTATCAATTCGTGAACTCTTGAGTTTGGATTCATTTCACTAGAGGTAAGTCATCTCATACCACATCTAGAATTTCTTTTAACTGCATATTTTGGTTTGAAGACGTTTACACATTGAGTAATGAAATTACCTCTTTGTTATGGATACAATCTCTCCAAAAATGGGGGTAAGATTGCATACATTTTGTCCTTTTTAGATTCTATTTTAGTCTAGGTCTCGTGTCCCGATTTGTTTTTATTTTTATTGCTATAGAAATATTTTATAAGATCATTGGGGATTCATGTACTTTATGAAGGATATGAATTTAGTTTGACAATAATGTGAACCCAAAGGGAATGGGGGTTTAATATTGACAAAAAACCTTAGAACATTTCCAATCCTTTACCTTTTCTTTCATCAAATTTAGATTTGATGTAAAAGTGTTCAAAAATCATCTCTAAGCCTTTCATCAAATGTTTATCAAATCAAGGCAGAGTCATTTTTTTAATCTAATTTGATGAAAAGTGAAATTTGGGATGAGAATATAATTTTTTTTAAAGATTTTGATTAAAATTTGATGTAAGGATTGGAGCAGCTCATATCAAACCAAGTTTTTTTATTCAAATTTGAAATCAAATTAGATGAAATTTTAGTGAATGATTGGAGATGGTCTAAGCTATTTTCTTTTGATTTTTTACCGTAGAGCTAAATGTGGTTTTGGCTTTTGTCACTCGTTAGTTACTATGGTTGCATTTGCAAAAACATGAGTTTTTGTTTATCAAACCCGTTGAGTTTTGGATTGATTGAATGTAATTATTGAATTTGTTGAGCTATCGAACAAAAGCACAATGTTTTGATCTTGGGGTAAGGAAAAAAAAAAGTACTGTGATTTCTCATCTAGTTGAGAAAAGAATAATAAAAAAAAAAAAAAAAACTGTGAGTTTTCTTACTATCATATTTTAGACCGATAAGAAAGCAAATCACGTGAGAGTGGGATTTGAGTGAGATTTATTTTTATTCTTTTTATTTTAAGGGGTAATCTTATTTCTCACCAAATCTCACAACTTTTGGTAACAAATCAAATAAGAGACTTCCCTTTCTCACTATTTCTCACACTTTGTCTCCATTTCTCATCTACTTAACTCTCTGAACAAATAATAGTCTTCTCTTCTCACCAAAACTATCTAATCCAAATGAACTATAAATCCTACAAGTTTTTAAGTTGTATAATTATGGAACTCACCTTATTGGAATGATTTTATGTTAAATATTAATTGAAGTACATGACATTTTCTTTACACTCCCGAATCACAAAAAAATATGTTGTTTAACTTTATTAATTGAAATTATTCTCCTTTTCTTTTGTATACTCGATTCAGCTAGTTGTTGTAGTAGTTAATTATTAAGCTACCAAACTGATCGTCTTGCTCTTGATTACAGATTCAGAAGACTAGTGTGGTGGAAGTGGTGGAAGTATTATTGGGATAGAGTGCTACGAGTAGAAGTTATTTTGAATTGTTTTGTTGAGACATTAATTTAAATTATAGAACTCTTGTTTGCATTGATGGAGGCAATTAATCTTTCTATTAGTCTGATTATGGAACTCTAGGTTGAGCATGCTCTAAACATTAAACTAGCTAAACTGAATTTGTGGATTGTTGTTGAGACTTTTGGTATTATGGATTAAAGAATTCCTGATTGCGGTTTTATCTCTTGATTGCCATGATTATTTTTTGGAATGAAATTGAAATGAGTTTCTCACCATCTCTTCTCTGCATGCTCACAAGGTGCTGTAAGTCTTATTGGTGTGTGACATTGTCATGTGCCTGGCTTGGTTGGCTTTGAGGCATGACAATAATTCTTTCTTTGTTTTTCAATGTTGTATTGTTATTTTTCTGACCTGATGCAGTAAAGGCAACAGAAAGGAACTGTTATCACTAATTATGTGAAGGAACAGACAAACATCAATTTCTAATTCAGACAATTAAGATTGGTTTGTTTGAAAGAAGAAGCACAACACAAGAGAGTTGATGACTATTAGTTGAGAAGCTGCTCTAAAGAATGGCCTCTCCTATTTGCTTGCATCAAAATACTTGTCAATATCAGTAGTGACTTAGTTGATTGCTTACCCTTAAGACCCAACTCAACTAATTTTAAGTATCCCCTGGCTAAAATTTCTCACCCATTATGTTAGGCTTGCACAAGCTCTCTATTTGATCCAGTCATAGGAAGGGCAAAGAAGGTTTTAGCTTAAATTTCTTCAAATTTTATTGTCAACTAATCAACTATTGTTCATTCTACTTGGTCTAAAAGACTGGTGGTTCCTGAAAAATCGTGGCAAAAAATTGTTGCAAGCTTAAGTTTTGGGGATTAAGAAACAACTGGAACATTGATTTCTTATCAAAAAATAATGGGTCCAATTATAACAAAAAGTATAGCAAGAGGTTTAGTTGCCTGTTGTAGTCAAAAGTCAGTTTGATCAATATGTACTTAATTAGCTATGTACGCAGAGTTTCATAATGCTCTGCACATCAACAAAAACAGAGCAATGCTACAAATGGGAATTGGATATGAACCTTTTTATTCTTGTATGGTGACCCAACTTATGACAAACCAATAATATAACTAAAGACTTTCAGAGCACACTAGCATATAAATTTAACTGAATAATGGCGAGTGATATACTTATATTGAATAGAGCATGCAGAAATTATTATAATTACAGTGGATTATTATTAGGGTAAATTACAAATACATTTTCTGAGTTTGAGAAATTACAAATATCCCTCCCCTTACAAATACATTTGATTACCCTCCAATAATGAAAGAAAATAACTATATTACCCTCACTTTCTTTATCCTTACTTTCTATTTTTTTTCATTCTTTCTCACTAGAACCAACACACTGGCCAGAGAGTGAGAGGAAGATAAAAAGAATTGGGTTAGGAAATGAGAAAGAGCCAAAGAGTGAAGGAAGAGAGGAAGGAGGAAGGAGGAAGGAGGCGGTTGGGTTATGGTGTAACATTATTTTTATTTTGGTGCAGAGACAAGAGTATTGAGAGTTAAATAAATATTTTAATAAATAAAATCATTGACATTAGCAAATATAGTTAATTGACCTAATGGTTGACTAACATAAGGGATATTCGTCGTGTAATTTGAAGATAATCTGCATATTGCATATATTTATGCAACTTCTTCAAATGATGTACCTCTGGAAATTATGCAACTTCCCCTCAAGACCCCAAAGATTTGGCCACAGATGCTCTAAAAAAAGAATCTTGTGATGAGCATCTATTTGAGTAGATCATTTCCAAGATCTAATTCAAGTTTTTTTTTTTATGTAGTGGAAAGCCTTAAAATTTGAAGTTTCATGCTTAATGGAAGAAATGTTTTTGGTGGATGCAAGGCTTGGAACCCCCAGAATTTGTATTGCTAGATGAGCCTATAGGAGTGCCAATCTACCGAGCCACCGGATTTGAGAAAAAGGCATGATCTAATAATTACAAAAATGTTGGACACTGGACGAAGGATTTGAGGACAGAGTATTCCATGTTCTAGAATTTATCTATTTAGTTTTAGTTGGGTAGACAAAGGACCCTGGCCCATAATAATTGATGGTTGAGCTGATATATATAACAGCAAGCAATTGCTCTTGTTTTAATTTTCCAAAAACTAGGAAGTAAAACATAAATATATTACCAAGCTAGATAATTCAGCGGTAAGCTTTCAGCAGTAAAATATTATTCTTCTTAGACTGTCACTTGTGCCTTCTTTCTCCTAACATGGAGAGGGAGTGGAGAAGGAGTAGAGTTCGAGACAAGAACATGCTTTTGTAGGTGGTGGGTGTGGGACTTGTTGCCATTTCTCTCTGCCTCTCTCCCTCTATATATACATGTGTGTGTGCATTGGTATTTGTTTTTTCTTTTGTCAAAAAAAAAAATTTGAACTGTTTCAACTCATGTTCTCGGAGTATGTTGCCTCTGTGATTGTTTTTAGGCAAATAATTGAGGCAAGTTCAATTCTGTGTCTAGAAACTTATTTTTATATCTGAAAACTCAGTCTCTGAAAATAGTGTGCAATGTACTAGCTAGGGAATTAGTTTCAGCAAAATGGTTCTTAAAAAAATTAAAAATTAAAAATTCTGCAAAGTTGCTAATTTTTCCTGGAGATGTCTGAACGAA
Organism: Camellia granthamiana; assembly: GCA_036172215.1. Lineage (NCBI taxonomy): Eukaryota > Viridiplantae > Streptophyta > Magnoliopsida > Ericales > Theaceae > Camellia > Camellia granthamiana. The sequence goes on along the minus strand of JAXFYN010000049.1, from coordinate 819,143 downwards.
GACATTCCGCTTGCATTCACTTTTAGTAAAATGCAGCAAACAGCAACATAAAATATTTTATTAATAGTTGGCTCTTGGAGGTTTGTGGGTTTAGACATAGAATGGTTCCAAACTCTGATATAAATCTTATTCTTGTTTGTGTTTTCAAATCATCCCACTACAAGAAATCAGTTTTTGAGGGACAAATTTATTTCGTCCTTAAAAGTGTAATATTTGTTGAGAAAAACTTAAAAAAATGACTTTTAGAGACAAAATTATGCATTTGTCACTATAAATAGACTTTTAGAGACAAAAATATGTGGTTGCAAAAAATTTTGATTTTGAGACAACCAAAATTTGTTTCTAAAAATCTAATTACAATCCAGAGAAAAGTAGTTATGGAGACAAAAAAATTAATTTTTGAGACAACAAAAATTGGTCCCCAAAAGTTTTAGTTTATGAGACAAATGAAAGTGGTCTCTAAAAGTTTTAGTTTTTGAGACAAATGAAAGTAGTGTATAAAGGTTATAATTTTTTTAAGAGAACTAAAATTAGCCTCTAAAAGTTTGATAATTTTTTTTTTTTTTTTATTTATTTATTTATTTATTTTTTTTTTGTAACAATTACTCTAAAAATACTAGTTGGAACATTAACTTATATTCCTTTCTTGATTTCTCAACAACCAAACAGAAAATACCAAACATATCAGCAGACCATCTGTTTATCTCCAAATTAAAATTCAACTACACCAAAAAAAAAATAAAAAAATAAAAAAAATACTCATCACATTCAAAGAAGCTTAATCAAAAGATATTTCAATAACAAACAAATACCATGCTCTGATTCATTAGTATGTAATATCTTAATTGTATATCATAAACTGACAGAGTTTTCAAAAGTATCATTTCCAATTTATAAGGCTAGTGCCATAAGCATTGTTTGTAGCATTCAACTATTCAATGACCAGATTGTAATTGGAATTATATCTACCTACATAACAAAACAACTCAACTCATCGCATCTTCTTCTCAAGGGCTTCGTCGAAATGGCATTCAAAATCACGCAGAGAGCTCCCAAGCTTCAAATCGACAGAAGCTTGCAAAACCTTCATAGAATAGGCCAAACTCTCAAATAGATTACCAATTAAAAATTATCCAATGATAGATTAATTTAATAAATATGCCAATTGTAGTATCTGCAGCAATCACACATAAATCTTAGTACACAAAGCCGCCCAAAATTCACTATCAATATTCAAGAGTTAACAAAGATTAAACTAAAATCAAACCTTCTGTTAGGCACAAAAAAGCAATTACTAACAATTAATCATTTAACCACTCTTCTTACCAAAAACCAAAAAACGCCATCACTCCTTCAGACTCACTGTTTTTCTTTTGATATAAATCATATTCATTTATATGAGTTTAAATTTGCACTTTACATCACTGAACTGGGACGAAGTTCAGAGCTCCAACCTCTCTATTTTTTGGGGTAAATCAAAGACGCAAATTAAAGGAAGAAAAAAAGACTTCATTAAAAAAAAAAAAAAAAAAAAAAACTAGCTAGGGATTTGGAATGTTGCGAGGAGCATAGTGGGATATATATGAAAAAAATAAAAAATAAAAAATAAAATAAAAATAATAATAAAAAATGGGAAAAGCTGGTGACTATATACAAAGGCATTGGACTCGAGAAAGATTGACAGAGAACCTCAAGCCACACAAACAAAACAAAACAAAACAAAGGCATTAGAATGTCAAGCATAAATATTTCTTTTAATCACACCCACTAATCTCTTCTTCTTCTTCTTTTGTAGAAGAGGTATTTGTTCTCGAGCAGAAGTTACATATATATATATCAATATATAATAGACATTTAATATTGACTTGATAAAAGGAATTTCACTTGTATTCTATCCAATTAAAATATAGAAACAAGGTTGATAAAAGCATTTTTCACCTCTTCCTTTTGAGAAGATTAACTAGTTTAGGTTGATGTATATGGAAGAAAAAAAGAAGCAAGTACCTGACAGCATCTTCAAGATTGGTGGTTTCACAAACAACAAGTGGAGCAGGTGTCATCAAATCGCCAACTACTTTTCCATGAGTTTTACTACACAGTCTCTGAATCTTATTAAATGTCTGCAATATTGTCCAGCATCAGTAAACTAATAGTTTGTGAGGCAATCTTTCACAAAACTGATAGCTAGAGGGTTCCTTCATCAATCAACTAAACATATATTCCAAAAACAAAGCATAATAGAACAGCAGCCTTCGGTTCAGATTCCAGGACATGGTTAGAGCTAGAGGATTCTCATATCACATCAAGTTTTTATACCTCCATACATGCAGAAAAGAAAAGGACTATATACACATTCCTCAAAAAATAGATTACAGGTTCCAAGTTCACATACTAGCACTACCAGAGTGGAAAAAATCTTTGAGATCCATCACAAAGGTCTAAGATATGACTCACACATGGAATTCAAAGCAATAATTTATAGATTGAAATGAGACAATAAGAAACCACCCCAAGTACTTGGGATTCAAAGGTTTTTGAGTTGAGTAAAAAATCAAAATGAGAGAAGAAAAAAATATGACTATATAAGTAGAAATAAATGATTGTTAGAAACTTTTATATGTCCCCTCTTGCCCTCACTCCCGCTTCCGCTGCCATCCCCACCCCCCACTTTGTGCAACTAAGATCAAAACTATATGACTGTGTAATGCCTATCACCAGAATCACAACAGCAACATGGAAACTGATAATGGAGAAAGTGGCAAAACTAGCATGAGAGCATGAAAGCATGAGCAATCATAGAGAACAAGGGCATTTTGAAGGAAATCTTAGCAAAACGCAACTATTCTCTGTAAATCACCACATTCCATGTCCAGACCTACGTATCACCTTGGGAGATTTTGAACACTGTGATGGCAATCTCATAACCACTCTTCATCAGTGTGATGTGCCTGGACTTCAAGCCCTCAAGGATGACCAATGGATTGGTGTCCAACCCATTCCTCATGCATTTGTAATCATGCTTGGTGTTCAATTCAAGGTACACTACTCTAATTTTACATTTAAATTGGTAGGCATAAGGCTATTAGCATGGCTATTTCGAAATATATGTTTCATAGGCTATTTTCTATTTTCACGATTTTGCTGGAATGCTTTCAGCTATTTGTAAAAAATTTCTTGCAATTTTTTTTTTTAAAATTTTGCAAACAAATCTAAACCATCTAACTGGTTTGGTTCGGGCTTGGTTTGTATTGTAGGTGATAAGTAATGGGAAGTTTTCAAGTCCGAGACATAGAGTGGTGACAAATACAAAAGAATGTCGAACTATGCTTGGAACTTTTATTATTCCAAGTGATGACTGCATAATAGAACCTGCAAGAACTTTGGTTAATCCATCAAATCCCCAACGGTACATACCCCATACCTTTAAAGAATTTGCTCAAGGATGGAAAGGACAATTTGAAGAAGATGTTGGACTGCAACGTTTTGTGCTCCACTAATAAACCAATCAACTTACCACCCACGAGTAATTAATTACTCTTCTCCTATATATCTGTGTATTGATGTGTGATATGTATTATATATATATAGCTTTGTAACTTGTCAGATAATTATATTTATGAAAAATAGGGTGTGGGAAAATTTGTACTGTTCTTACTAGTGGTGGAGGCTGGGATATCAGCTATGTTACACGGACTCTTTGAAATTTCGGAGGTACCCGTGTCGACACGACACGACACGACACGGGTACGGGTGCGGGATACGGCCGGGATACGGCTCATCACAAATGGATACGACTATGTTTTGCCCTAAATACAAAAGCAACGAAATAGCCCTAAATACAGAAGAAAGGAAAGAGGAGAGAGCAAGAACCTGGTCGCCGACTTCTCTCTGGTCGATCTCACCCCAATCGATCCTCTTCTCTCGATCTTGTCTCCTGTTCTTTCGTCTCTCGATCTCCTCTTCTCTCGATCTCTCCTGTTCTTTCGTCTCTCGATCTCCTCTTCTCTCTCTCTCTCTCTCTCGATCTGTCTTTCCCTCCCGTACTGTTCTCAATCTCTCTCTCGAACATATCTCTGGCTATCTATCTATTCGTATATCTATCTATTATAAGCTATCTATCTATTCGTATCTATCTATTATAAGCTATCTATCTATTCGTATATCTATCTATTATTATAATAATAATAATAGTTAATAACTATAATAATGACTATTATTATTATATATTATATAATAATTATTATATAATATATAATATATTTATAAGATAATATATACTTATATATATTAATAAAAAATAAATAAATGCATGTATGTAAAATAAAATTTAAAAAAATTAATTAGAACACATTGTTTAAAAAATATAATAAATAAATTAAATAATTAATGTATATTAAAATAAAAATATTTATAAAATATATATATATAATATAACTCACCTTCATAGATTTTTATTTTTTATTTATATAATATAACTCATCTTCATATAATAAATATATATATATATTTTTTAAAACTATTTAACGTATCCCCGTACCCGTATCCAAATTTGGATACATATCCATGTATCCTTAACTTTTAATTTTGAAGTGTCCGACCCCTAGATACACACCTGCACCCGATACCTGTACCCGAGTCCGTGTAACATAGGATATCAGTCTGTTGCTTTTGTTTTCAGTCGATAATTTGGTGGCTGCTTATTATGCTCTCTGTTGCTCTTTTTTCAATCGCTCTGTTTGGACTTGCTGCATACCAAGTGTTCCATTTTTTATTTTTATTTTTATTTTTTTTGTTAAATTACAAATACACTCCCTAAGAGGTCACCTGACCCAAAGCCTATTAATTATGATAATATAAAATCTTATATCACTGTAATAGACAGAAATCTCATAATTTCAATGACAATTATGGTCATCTCATAAAATTTAATCTAAACTAGTCACAGTACATCAAATCCGAACTATCAAATCATTACATATAACCAAACATTTCGACCTCTCATTCTACAACTTTTTTTTCTTTCTGGAAATGAACTCGAGATTACAAATAATAATAACAATGCAGAGGAGCACACACTCGTGTGCTCACACAGAGACAGAGACAGAACAATCAGAACTTAACCTGTAGTTCTATGGTGAAATTTTGGTCAAGCAATTAGAGCACATCACAATAAAATTTCAGAGAGAGAGAGAGAGAGAGAGAGAGAGAAGGACCTTTAATCGTTTATGGAGACGAGAGAGAGAGAGACGCCTCAAGGTCCTTGAGGATCTCCTAATGCAAGCAATCGAAATGGCGCTTGGCGGAGTCCAAGAGCGAAGGGACCAATTCCTTCAATTCCGAGATCGGACTTAGGGTTTTCTGACGAAGAGATGTAGATGATGCTACAGTGTTCTTGCTCTTGTTGCCATTGGTGTTGTTCCTCGAAGATAGAGTCAATGTTGAAGAGGCCGTTGTTGATACTACATAATCAACACAAACATTACACTGATAAACAAGCATTTTCGAAGAACAAATGCAAACAACAGATCAAAAACCAAATCAATGAGACTGAAATCGATTAATCGATCAAACTTGGATACTGAAATCGCTATCAAGAGAAACACTATGAGACTCCTTGGGGACGAAATCAACAAACCACTGATTAGAAGTGCAAATCAGGAGTATCTGAGATCATATTAGGGATCGAAATCAACAAACCACAGATTCTCTAGAGAAGGAAATTAGGGATTCAATCGAGAGAGAGAGAGAGAGAGAGAGAGAGAGAGAGAGAGAGAGAGAGCCATTCTTCAAAGAATGAATCCCGACTATTGAAGTTCAAAGAATCAAAATAATATGAGTTGAGTTTATTGGGGACCAACTAAAATTGTAGGGAAAAAATCATTAACCCTTTTGCCACTAAATAGATTTGTCTTAAAAATGAAACAACATAATTAAATATATTTTTTTTTTAATTTCTTCATTTTGTCTTTAAAAGTATAATTTTTGCCGACAAATTATTTTTGTCCATAAAAATTTGTCTCTAAAATCTTAATTTCTTGTAGTGTCCACCTACCTGAAATTTACAAATTTCAGAATATAAATTCTTTAACAACATAAATGCTGGTTTATTCTTAATAATCACGCTTTTGTCAGTTATACAAGACTGAATTTCTATTAGTTTGAGGTGAATGTGAAGTCAATTTGCTAATATTAGCATAATTTTGTTTCTCTTGCTTTTGTAAATCAAAATTCAAATTGCTTTCTAACAACTGTCAGAATTGTTTGAAGTTTTCGTTAGGATTCTTCCTGTTAACTACAATCCTCATCACTATTTGCAGGCTTGGCCACACCATGGAATTCTTATGTTCAATTTTTGAATTTAGGAAGAATGTGTGGGAAGCAACTGGAAATTGGGTTGGATATTTCAATAGCCTTGATGCTAATGTAAAAATCTCAAAAGAAAGACACAGCACTCGAGCAGTCAAGAGAATAATTTAAATAAAGAAGTGACTAATGCAGAGCAACAGCCAAGGAAAAGACGAAAGAAAGAAGTCAAAGTTTGGCAAGATGTGCGAAGGGTAAAGGGTGATGTCCAAACTTTGCAAAGACAGGTGCAAAAAATAGTTGGATGGAAGAATGTCTTGTCACATGCACGGTTGGGTAAGCTGCTTGTGCAGACGATTCAAGAGGTGGAAGAAATGCAAGAACAGGGTTGATTTTCTAATGGTTTACTAATTGATGATCCAACTAGTGGGCAGTTCATACCAACAACGAAATCTTTCGGTAAAAACACAAGTGCAAGGAACATGGAGAAAGTTTGGGAATACTTCATGGATGATGAGGTTAGAAGGATTGGCGTTTTCGGAATGGAGGGAGTCGGAAAAACTACCATCATGCATCACATCAACAATCGACTATTGAATGAAACTTGTAAAGCATTCAACATTAGAAATCTATAGAGGCAGATAGGCAGATAGCTAAGGCACTGAATCTTGATCTTTTGAATTATGGGGATGAAACAAGGAGCATCAAAATTACATAACATGCTTTCCCAAAAGGAGAGACATGTGCTCATCTTTGATGATCTATGGGAAGCATTTCCTCTGTACAAGGTGGGTATTCCAGAACCAACCAAAGATATTGCATGTAAACTAGTGTTAACTACACGATCGTTCAGAGTGTGTATGAAGATGGAGTGCATAGCTGTCAAAGTGGAGCTTCTCACGGAAGAGGAAGCAATGAAAGAAATTGCAACAAAAGTTGCAAAGAATGTGCTTGTCTACCCCTTGCAATCATTACTCTAGCTGGAAGTATGAGAGGAGTGAATGACACTCACAAGTGGAGAAATGCACTAAATGAATTGATCAGCTCGACAAAGCAGATCATGGACAAAGACAGTGGGGTATCTGAGCAACTAAAATTTAGTTATAGTCACCTAAAAGATGAAAAGATCCAACATTGTTTCTTGTATTGTGCATTGTATCCAGAAGATCATATCATCCCTAAGAAACATCTCATAGAGTATTGGATTGCTGAGGGAGTAATAACTGAGATGGACAGTATGGAAGCAATGTTCGACAAAGGTCACACTATATTGAATAAACTCATAAATACATGCTTGTTGGAGAGTCTTGCAAACATACGCAAGTATTCATGAGGTCGAATGATTTGAGTAAACTTACGAAAAACAGCTGGTTGGTGAGTCTAACCGATGAAGATCGGGGAAAATATGTGAGGATGTATGATTTGATCAGGGATATGGCTCAAAATAACATCAACTGCTCCTTGATTCATTGTACGAGCTGGTGAGGGTTTAGAAAGAGTACCATATGAAGACTGGTTTGAAGATCTTGATAGGGTTTCCTTAATTCACAACAACATAGATGAACTTCCATCTAGACCACCCGTTTGCCCTCAGATCACCACCTTACTACTGACGATGAATGATTCGAAGTATTACGGATTCCAAATTCTTTCTTCACTCATATGCAGTGTCTCAAGGTATTGATTTGTCCTTCATTGCCATAAAATCTCTGCAAGAGTCCATCTCCAACTTGGAGAATTTATATGCACTGTTACTAGAGAATTGTCGGCAATTAAATTATATTCCTTCACTGGAGAAACTAAAGGCATTGAAAGAGTTAAAACTAACTGAAAGTCAGATTGAAGAAGTACCCCAAGGCATAGAAGAATTGACTACTCTCAGAAATCTCAACCTCTCCCGAAATTACAGCCTATGTACATTTCCTTGCTGGAAGTTACGCAGACTCTCACAACTCCAATGCCATGGAATTAAGAGAACAAAAGTAGAAGTGTCATCAAAAGAGCTGTTGGGCTTGACACAATTAAAAGTTCTAGAAGCTTAGTTTCCCAATGTGCAAGAGCTTACAACTTATGTTACATCTCTGCAATGCCAAAGTTTGGAAAACTATAGTCTTGTGGTGCGAATTGTTGATAAAAAAGACCAAGATGACGAACAAGAGAAATACTATCCTGAAGCAACAGAAGTTTGTATCTACAACTCTAAATATTTTAGAAGTACTAGTGTAGGTCGCTTAACGCTCTCCAGCAACATAGAGTACTTGAACATTAGAAGATGGGACTATCACATTAGATTATCATATATTCAATTGTTGAGGGATGTGAGAGATTTAAGAAGATTTATAATTGAAGACTGTGATGGGCTTGAATCCATCTTTTCATCATCATCCTTATTAGAAGACTACCAAATCTCACTAAGAACGGTTGAGGAATTACGGTTTATTGATTTACCCAACTCTAGGTACTCTTTGACAGAGTTGTTCCACTGCACAACATTTCATTTAACCTTAAGAAATTGGACTTCTTTGCATGTCCCAAAATCAAATATATTTTCCCTGCCAAGTTGTTGCAGAACTTCCAAACCTTAGGAACTTAGAGTGTCTTGGTGTAAGAATGTGGAGGACATATTAGTAGAAGAAGAGATGAGTGATCGGGGACATCGTCAAGATGATGGCAACACAATTACACTACAAAATTTTAGAAGATTAGAAGTACAAGATCTACCACGATTGAATAGCATATATAAAGGCATAATGGTTTGTGAATCTTTGCAAATTCGTTCATGGGGGTGTCCCATGTTAAGTAGATTGCCTCTTTCTTCGCACATGGATGGTGAGCAAGCATCTGCACCACCTGCTCTTCAGCACATTTAGGCCAAGTTTGTCTAACCAATATAAGTGCACTTATTTCATCTTTTTATCTTTTTTGGGTCACATCAATCAACATCTCCTCTCTACTTTTTCTACACATAATACAAAAAAAGTCAAAAAGTGCACTTATTCTAAACTTCCCAAACTTGGCCTTATAGAGGAAAGATGGCGAGAATCTCTAGAATGGGATGATCCCCAAACCAAAACCACTCCAGTCTTTCTTCTCCAAAAGCTACCCAAGTATTTGTACTCATTTTTTCATCAAATTTGATCTCATATAAAACACTCAAATCAACACTCCTTTTTTTGGGATAAAATATTTTTGAAATATTCTAAACTTACCCTAAAACTTGTTTTAGCCATTTTGTATGAAAGAAAAGCATCCTAATCCTTATTCTATTTAAAATTTCATCAAATTTGAATAAAATTATCACTATTTGAAATTTGGTGAAGGATTTGATTCATCATTGATTTGGTGCAAAATTTGCCACTTAATTTGATTTCTACAAGTTTGATGAAATGATTGGAACTCATTTTTAGCTCTTTATTCATCAAACTTGAATTTGATGAAATAATTACTAAAGGATTGGAGATGTTGTAAGAACATCTCCAACATTGTATCTTTTTTCACTAAATTTGAATAAAAATTCCATCTGATATCACGCACTCCAATGAAAGATTTTGAACTTTCATCAAAACACCAATCAACCGGGCGGACGATCGGCCAGTGTAATTTTTTCACAAATTTTTGCAAGGAGGTGGTCACCCGGGGACAACCGGCCAAACATCCAGTGGTGAAAATGACTTGCAGCTCCAACGGCTATGAATAATGAATTGATGAAAGCTCCCAATCATCCTCAATTTGGTCAAAGATTTAACATATCCTCAATTTGATACTTATCTGGTGAAACGATTGGAGTAGGAAAATGAGCCTTTTTTTCATCAAATTTAAACGTTGGAGATGGTCTAACTTATAAAAATTTAAATTTAAAAAATAGTTTTTCTTTTTCAAAAAATTTATTCATAACGACACCGAAAAAATACTCATGTTTTTATAATTTTGTAGTGTTACAGTGTGAAAGGCATGAAAGTTGCATGCCATATGCGACTTAGTTTTCAGCCTTTGGATTTGAGTGACTTGAACGAATATTTTACGAACTTATTACACCCCAATTCCCTCTCCCTTCTCTTCTCTGGTTTGTCTTCCCACTTCCTTTCGAAGAGATCAAACTTGCAGGCAGGCAGGCAGCAACCGGATTGAAGAGGCATGCAAAATTTGAAAGTCCTTTTCATCTACACAACTCATCCTCTTCATCTCGGCGTCTCTCTTTGTTTTGCAGACCACACCAGAGGACTCTTCTTCTCTCTCACACACCTTTGCTCTCTTAGAGCAAGAGCTAAAATGAAGACGATGCAACACTAGCATATTGGTTCTCAATTCTGTGTCACAAATCGCATTGAATCATATATCATAATTTTGTTCCGCTTTTTCCTTATTTGTGACTTTCTTGAAAATGGGTGGAAAAGGAATAGAAACAAAAATGTACACAACACCAAAATGAAGTATAAAGCAATCGATATTCAACTTCATGAAGAGTACTATGGGTCAAGAGTGCAAAGGTATGAATCATTAGTAGTAGTAACTTCAAATGAATATTAGAGAAAAATTAACTCAATTTAATAGAATGTCATGTCATCGCACTATTCACCTTCCATTCCACAAAATAAACTATTAAAAATCAATTTGGCATAATGAAATTTCACATTCAAGCAAAGAACCTAGAAATTAACAAGGACGAAGACTAGGTAATGTCCTTTAATCTGTCACATTAAAACTTAACTGATCCACAAGCATGACTAATACTAACTAGTGAGTAGTAACTACCCAGTAATTATATAATTAACAAACCAAAAATTTGAACTTCCAACTTGTACCGCGCTAGTATGCCAAAAGGAAGCAATCAAGCAATATGCGGGCTATACTTTTATATATATATATAAACCTATGAGTCTACAGCATGTAAGTTTCCGTGCCCCCCGAATTCAAATTGTTCAAGTACAAAGCTCAACCTGACATCATATCATATGTTCTAACTTATCATGTAGGATGTTAATACCTTATATTTATAAAAGGTGAGCACATAGGCATAAATCGTTTGGATTTTCAAGGGAAGTTCGTTAGCTTGTTCAGACATTTTAATACGAGGAGGTACCAGTGGCAAGATCTCTCTCTATCTCTCTCTCCCCCTCTCAATAGAAGTGTAGGACCAGCCTAAGGCAGCGTGACCCAGGCAGATGTAACACCATGGCGAAACCTCCATCTTTAGCCTCCAAGCCAAAAGACCATAGTCTCTCATAGTGTATGCCGAAGACTACGATGTGCCTAGACCCTACCTTTAAATCAAAAGCTACAATTGGAAAGTACCAACAACACTATAGTAATTATAATTTGAATATAACATATTTTGAAAATTACAAATTTATAGTCTTTTTGTTGAACTTATAGCACACTCCCTCACATGATGGTGACCACAAACATGAAAAGGAAAGTAGTTAAATGCAACAAAAAGGCTATAACAATCAATTACATTTTTCCTTAAAATTTGTTCAACATTTGATACAAACTAGTACAAATTTGGATTCTTGTTTCTATTTAAAATTTTCTAGTAAACCAAACAAATTGAAGAAAAGTAACTGTTATTTTCTTTTCCTTTGTTTCTTGTACATGAACTCAGGCCCTGTTTGACACACTGGAATAAAATAAGTTAGAATGGAGTGCAAGTTGGAATGGGAATGTAACATCGAACGGAATGAAATTGACACACCCGATTCTCTTGATTGGTTGCTAACAGGAAATTATGTTTCCTACTCAAATAGTTGGTTATGCTAATTAATAGTGCTATGATGTAATGAAACATGAATGCATGGACATGTTTGATTAGTAGGATTATAACATAGGATTGAGATTATTTGTCTATGGACTCACAATCCCATCTTTGATTGCAAATTTTATTAACCGAATTACATGTATGGAAGACATTCAATCTGACAAAATTGACAAATTTTTAATATTGAGAGGGGACAAGGATCATAATTTCAAGTATGAAAGAAAAAAAAAAAACAAGATGAATACATTATAAATGGTCAATAACTAATCCTACACTTATGCATGGGATTATTAATCCTTTCACTATTAATCATGTTAATAAAACAATTTATCAAAAAAAAAAAAAAATTCATGTTAATAAAACAAGGCCTATATGTATGACTGTAATTATTTGTCTATTCAACAGTTTTGTCACATTTTTTTTGCCCAATAATACCCATAAAATAACTACTACACAGACTGCTAAAACAATTACAAATTCAACCCATCTTCATCATTCATCAAATCATCAAAATTTTAGATGTAAAATTACAATCACATCACATTTATACTCACCGCTAGTATAGAACTCATATTAATCACTATTAAAGTTCCCATATTCGTTCCGAGACAAAGAGATAACAAAAAAATCAAATGCATTAAGAAAAACAAGAATTTGAAAAGAAAATAAATAATAACTTAAATTGAAAACCCTAACCTTGTGAGCTAATCGGAGAAATTGAAACAGGAGTGCTTGTGGTGGTCAGTGTCGAAAAGGGAAGTGATCATTGAGTCGGCGAGGAGAGCTTCTGAGTGCCGGCGCTGGGTTAGAGTCGGTGGAGAAGGAGATGATAGAAGAGAAGATAACCCAGGGGAGAGAGACGGAACAGGAACCCTTCCTCTTTTTTTGCTTTTCTTCGACAAATTAATACGGCAGTCTATTCTGATTGTACTCTCGATTGATTTCAATCTTTAAATTTTAGATTTTGTTTTAATATAATCTAATTAATACTATTGTTAGTATTTTCTAAGAAAAATTATCACTAAATTTGTTGAAATTACCTAACAAATAAGTTTATAATTTTATCCTTAAAAATATGACACGTAACATTTATATGCATATTTTTCATTTAAAAATACTGAGGAGTTGTTTGGGATGTTCTAAATAAGTATATTTTTTGTCTTTTTAGATTAAAAAGTTGAGGCAAAAATATGAATGTTTGGGTTAATTTTAAATTGTATAAATAAGTGCATAGAAGAAGTTAATGAAGTAGCTCGTACAGTTTGGACAGTGTAGTGGGCTGGTTAGGAGATTGGAAATGATTGCTTCCTTTTTGGGATTGAATTGGATGATGTTGTTCGGCCTGTGGGAGCCCACCACAGGTCTCGCTTTGCTAATCGAAATCGTTCAATGTGTAGAATTCGTCGAGTACTATATGCTTGTAAAAAATCACGTTGATTGGATATCGATAGCTATCTGATCGTGTTAGTTTTTTTGGTCAACTGTTAACTATAACACCATCCATTTTTTATACAAAACTGATTTGATCATATAGTTACCGATATCCGATCAATATGATATTTTACATACATATAGTACTAGACAAGTTCTACATATTCAACGGTTCAGATTATCAAAACGGAACCTGTGGTGGACCCCCACGGGCCCAACATTATCATCGAACTTAGTGAATATATATGTGTAATTTTTTTTTTTTGTTCCTCTCACTGTACTTTTCTTTCACGTTAGTACCTAAAGTGGTATAAAGTTGGTTTGTATTAAAATATTATGTATATTAATATTTTTATATTTTTAATTTATGAATAGTGATAATTTTTTTACTTTTTTTTTGTAACTTTTTTACTTTTTGAATTTTTTTAAACACCCCAAACCAGGCCTAAGAGTCAAATTAAGACAAATCATAAATTTAAAATCAAAATCAAACCAATTAAAAGTACATAAATTAAAATAATATAAGAACTACCATCATAATTTATCCAATCTCCTTTTCTTGGGTCAAATTAGACGGACCTCCCTTCACAATTAGTACATAAGTTACAATTAGGGCAAACCAATTAAGGATTGTTTGAGATTAGCTTATTGAGTGTATTTTTAGATTTTTTTTTATACATAAGAATAAATAACTTTACTCTTTCGAAAATTATTTGCGAACAAAAAAAAAATTTATGTACAGAGTAATGTTGTGTATAATTGCAATTCTTACCTCATTCACAATAATGAGATGACAGTGATATTTTTAAAATTGTAAGTCACTCACTTTTATAGTTTTTTAATTTTAAAAAAATAAACACACTTATGCTATCTCATTCAGTATAGACTTTTTGCATGAATTTTCTAATTGTATGTCATTACTCTTACTCTCTTAGTTATTGTCAGTATCACTTTATACCTTACCAAAAATTTGGGCACTTACTTTTCATTTTTTATTATTTAAGTAATGAATTTTTTTTTTTTTTTTAATTTGAAGAGGAGAAATTTTCATTAAGATCAGTCAAACGGTATTTACAGAATAAGTCCATCCAACAAAATGTGCTTACACCATACAAGGTAAAAATAACAAAGAAACACCCAAGAAAAAAACTATGTAAATGTCCAGACGTAAAGCTCGCATTGCGAAGCAGACGCCGATCATAAGAGTTCGATAATAAAACAAGTTTAGGATAAAAGCATAGATTTCAACCACAAAGGGGGTAAGCCACAATCAAGCACTGATGGACTCATCACACAACCAACAGATTATTGTGGTCTCTCATTTAATTGAGAAAAGAGAAGAAACGGTGTGCTTTCTCACTCTTATATTTTAGATTGGTAAGAAAGCAAATCACATGAGAGAGTGATTTGAGTGAGATTTTTTTTTATTCTTTTTTTATTTTAATGGGTAATCTTATTTCTCATCAAATCTCATAACTTTTGATAAGAAATCAAATAGTCAAAATAAGATACTTCCCTTTCTCACACTTTGTCTTAATTTCTCATCTACTCAACCCTCTAAGCAAATGATAGTCTTCTCTTCTCACCAAAACTATATGATCCAAATGAACTGTAAATCCTACAAAATTTTAAATTGTATGTTTATGAAACTCATCTTATTATAATGATTTTATGTTAACTATTAATTGAAGTACATGACGTTTTCTTTACACTCCTGAATCACAAAAAATTATGATGTTTAACTTTATTAATTGAAATTATTCTTTTTTTTTTGTATAATTGATTTAGTTAGTTGTTGCAGTAGTTAATTATTGAGCTATCAAATTGATCGACTTCCTCTCGATTACAGATCCAAAAGAATAGTGTGGTGGAAGTTATTATTGGGATAGAGTGCTACAAGTAGAAGTTATTTTGAATTGTTTTGTTGTGGCATTAATTTAAATTATAGAACTCTTGTTTGCTTTGATGGAGGCGTTTAATATTTGTAATATTTAGGTTTTGCATGCTCTAAACATTTGTAGACGTCCCCGAACATCCCGGGAGGGAGATCCCCCGTTTTGTTCATTTGGGCTCACTACAGTTCAGGACTCAATGTCACGATTCTTAATCTGATCTCACAATGTGCAATGTGAGATTGATAAATCACCAAAGAGTCCAAATCCGAAAAATCATTTTTGAAAACAGATTTTTAGAAAGAAGTGCCAAACATGGACTGCTTTGCTAGATACAGAGTCGCCACCTAAATATTTTTTGGGAAAATTTAGGAAACCATGACTCGTTTGACTAAGGCCACGTGTCCGTCATCACCAAAGTTGCCTCGGCTCGGGAACTTGGGTACGATTGGGGAAGGTCAGCTATGAGCACCCCCGCTCTCTCGATCCGTAGGTCGGCCTCTACTAACCATGATATCGAGTTTTGAAAACATTATGTGCTCTTATTCCGGTTTATTAGCCTAGAATTACTATGTGATGCACACAACATACAAGTATAGACTGGATCGCCTAATGCAACACATGCAGGAATGCAACTACAATAGGCTCGGCTATTCTAAAATGGTATATGATGATGCTACAGCTAACACGTATTTAACTTAGAATTGAAATACAAATGCAGTTAGTATGATGCGCCGAGCCCGGTGCATGCAAAACAGATGAATCATGCAAACATGCGAACATAAGTATGCTAATTAAAACATGCCCTAATCTAACCATCATAAGCTAGTAAACAAAAGGGAGAAAAGACGTGGGGTTGGAAGACATACACACACTCACGCACACTTATTACACAATTGCCCTCGCTCGGAGGGTCCGAATAAATAGTACAAAACAAATAAATAATTAACTACTCTAGCTAATTAAATATTACAAAACTTCTAATTAATTAACAAATTAACTACAGAAGGAAGGTGGCTACAGCCCCGCCTCGGAATGATGGGATGATGCATGCTCAATTCGCCTCGCCCGGAAACCCAGTACCATGCCACTGTTGCCTCTGTTTACACTGCCTTGCTCCTCTGATATTCATGAAAGTTTCCAGAATCCTTCTGAATCACTCCCTGAGTGTTGTGGAATGTCACCGGCCATAATTCAAGTCCACTGGCCATGAGAATAGGCTGATCGGCCAAATATTGGACCACCGGCTGGACACTGATGGTCGGTCGGCACTAAAAGTGGCCGGCCGGCCATTTCTTCCTGCAGAACCCTATTTTGACAGCAGCAGAGGACAGACAGTGCATGGTATGGAATTTTCAAAGCAATGTGTGCATGGCCACTCTCCCTATCATACTATAGACTCAAAGGAGTGTGGCCCTCGGTCCTCGGGCCACCAATCATGCATTTCGACGCATGATGGCCAAAGGCACCAAGTTTGCAAATCAATGTAAATGCATGCAACAAAACAAATGAATGCCTCACGCCCTATCATGTTGAGATCAAGGGCATCCGCGACCGAGAATTGAGACGTGTTTCGTCAGTTTAAGTACGAACGCGCCTCATTCCTCATGTTTGGTTTGACATCCCAAACCAAACACAATGCTATATATGTATGCAATATGGCTCAAATGTGCAAAATGGCTCAAGTTAGCAAAGTATGCCAAATGCAATGCAAACTAATCATGCAAATGTGCAATATGCCAAGCATGCAAAATACAATGCGGCAAACATGGAACGATGTGCAATGGAACTAGCATGTGACAACACACAATGAACCAAATGTGTAATGAACATGCGATAATCATGCAATGGTGGACTTAAACCCAAAGGGTAGACCTCAGCCCATCCCAAAACAGTGGCCAAAAGTGACGGAAATGATGGATAAATGCTCATACAAACAAACATACCAACAGGCCTATCACCTAAGCATGGAAAGGGCAATTCTAAGCATACTTAAGAGGGACAAACAAAGGCATTTTACAAATATGCTGAGCTCTGAAATCATGCTAGAAGGAGTGCCAAATCCAAACACACAAGTGAAACATAGCATGCAAAGGGGCCCAAGGCTTGAAACCAGCCGAAGGGTTCAAACCATAGCCATACCAACCAAGCCTCAAAGAGCAAAACGACTTAAATCAGTCCTAGGATAGACCAAAATAAGGCTAGAACATTCATGGAACATGGCCAAAACATGCTAAGAAATAGGCACCAAAAGTAAAGGTATTCAAGACTACAAAGAGAGCACTCCATTACAACTATCACAACCAAGCATGGCATGGACTAATCAATGCAAAACAAAGTTACAACATGCCAAATAAGCCCCCAAAACCCACCTAGATGGCATCTAAATGGCCTAAGTCTAAAGGCATACCCAATGGCCCAAACATGAAGCTCAAGGCAACAACTCTTCAAGGCGTGAAAGGGATAACAAATGCAAGTATGTAAGCATAAAACATGGACTGAAATGATATGACAAGTGAATCCAAATCACTGAAATAGACCAAATGAGGCATGCTAACGACTCACACACCCGAAGCCAACAAGTTAGAATACAAAGAGGCTATATAAAGCATGGCAAGCATGACTCCAAAGACCCAAGACAGACCTTAAGCATGTTAAAACATGACCTAAAACTTCACAAAGCTAAGCCAAAACATGCAAGCACGGTGGTCCAAAGGCAAGATGCATTTCTAGGCAAAATAAAGGAATACAAGGCAAGTGTATGGTGCATGCAAAGGGTCAACGAACCAATATGGAATAGAGGTAAGACATGCTAAATAAACACCAAATAATCTCTGAAATAAAGCCAAACAAAGCTAGGCATGCATGCTACCATATTAAGCCAAAAACACAAGCAAATGAGACATAAGGGGAGAGGGGTGTCCCTCCCCTATGCAAGACTTCAAAACCTCTTCTTCACCACTGAAAATCCTCTGGATTTTCAGTGGTGAGAAGGCCAATACACGAAAGTTCCCAAAGCTCAATCAAAGAAGGCACAAAAGGGGCCAAACAAGGCCTAAGATGGGGAGGACAACCCTAAACACAAAAGAGACCTTAATGAAACATCTTAAGCATGAAAAATCAGAGCTTTTATCAGTTATACACTAAGCTTAAAACAGCATGCAAGATAGGTTAAAAGCTAGTGCAAAAATGGAGAATATAAAGCAATAGTGCTCACCCTTGAAGAACACTTCAAGAACAGCAAGCCTAGCCCCCTTTTCTGATCAAAACCAACTCAAAACCTCCAAGAACAAACTCTCAACACCTTAATAACCCGAGTATGGTGTAAGACTAGGTGTCTTAGTGCAAAACTAAGAACAAAACTCACTTTTGAACACTCTAACACACACAAATATAGAGAGAGAGGGTGATATATGAGATATATATGTCTGATTTTGCTGAACCTCTTCAAAGGAGAAGAGAGGCTCTCTTATATAGACAAGACAAGGGCTCAAAGCTTCTAAGGGAAGCTAATACAAAGGGGTCAAGCTTCTAAGGGAAGCTAAGTCAAAGGTCCAAGCTTCTTGAGGAAGCTAAGACAAAGGGTCAAGCTTCCTCAAGAAGCTAGAGCAAAGGGTTTAAGCTTCTTGAGGAAGCTAAGACAAAAGGGTGCAAAGGGTGCAAATCCTCCATACACGTGTATGGAGGACAAGTCTGTGCACTCCAGCTGGCACAGCTGGCATGCACAATGCCTGAAAAAGGCAAAAAGGAGGTACCGCCAAAAAAAAGAGACAATCAGCCAAATAAAGTGCCGGTCGACCACACAAAGAGCCGATACACCGAATAGAAATGCCGACCGACCAAACATTTGGTCGGTAGTAAGAAAGCTTGGTCGGTAGTAAGAAAGCAAGGCCGGTAGCTTCATGCCACGACCGGTGGGTTTTAGAGGATGGCTAACAAGCCACTTCCTACCCTCAGGTGCAAAAACAAACAAGTTCTTAGTGCAAAACCAAGCACAGAACAGGCAAGTTAAGAGATCCTGAGGCAAGGAGCGTGGCCGAGAACTCCGGGAACTTAAAACGAACACGAACATGGATGATCACCGAGCATTCAAACGGGGACGTCCAAGTCTTGAGGACGGTCAAAAATGGGGTGTCTACAGTTGCCCCTCTTTGACAGAACTCGAAAGTCATAACAATGATGAGAGTGAATATCAAAGCCCAGAGACGACCCATTTTTGACAAGGCCGAAGACTTATACAAAGCATACAAGCTACAGATAAAGATATGCGCCCGAAGGCAGGGGCAAAATGCAAGACAATGCACAAAGCCGAGCATAACTTATGATCATGCAAAGAAAGCTGTAACGAAGCATAACATGCTACGGTTTTAAGCAAGCATAAACCAAACTACATTACAATGCAGAGAGGGTGTAAGAGAATTATTCACTTCTCGATACGTCTTACGCGGAGAATACAATACCTATGTGGTTCGTCTGGTCGCTCCAACTTCAAATGAACCGTACATACAATATCGTGACTATAAGAGAAATAAAACTTAACAGGTACAATATTGTTAGCAGTATGCATAACAATGCAATTGAAAGTGCGTGACAACGCAAACCGAGTGGGAAGCATAATAATGCGACTTGGGGCAAGCATAACAATGCTATGAAGGCACAAACACATGTAAGTAAAGAACACGTGACAACGTGCACAATGTGTGAAGATGTAGACACATGTAAGTAAAGCACACGCGACAACGCATACAATGTGTATGATGAGGAACTTGAACACATGTGAGTAAAGTATACGCGACAACGCATACAATGTGTATAAAAGAAACTTGAACACATGTGAGTAAAGCAATACGCGACAACGCATGTAATGTGTATAAAAAGGAACTTGAACACATGTGAGTAAAGCAATACGCGACAACGCATGCAATGTGTATAAAAGGAACTTGAACACATATAAGTAAAGCAATACGTGACAACGCATGCAATGTGTATAAAAGGAACTTGAACACATGTGAGTAAAGTATACGCGACAACGCATACAATGTGTATAAAAGGAACTTGAACACATATCAGTAAAGCAATACGCGACAACGCATGCAATGTGTATAAAAAGGAGCTTGAACACATGTGAGTAAAGCAATACGCGACAATGCATATAATGTGTATAAAAGGAACTTGAACACATATAAGTAAAGCGATACGCGACAACGCATACAATGTGTATAAAAGGAACTTGAACACATGTGAGTAAAGCAATATGCGACAGCACATGCAATATGTATAAAAGGAACTTGAACACATATAAGTAAAGCAATACGCGACAACGCATGCAATGTGTATAAAAGGAACTTGAACACATGTGAGTAAAGCAATACGCGACAACGCATGCAATGTGTATAAAAGGAACTTGAACACATGTGAGTAAAGCAATATGCGACAACGCATGCAATGTGTATAAAAGGAACTTGAACACATGTGAGTAAAGCAATATGCGACAACGCATGCAATGTGTATAAAAGGAACTTAAACACATATAAGTAAAGCAATACGCGACAACGCATGCAATGTGTATAATAATGTAAAGAAGGAAAGAGAGGTGCATAAACACATGTAAGTAAAGCATACGTGGAAACGTATGCAATGTGTGTAACAATGCAAAGAGGGGGCAGATTCAACTGAAGCATGGTAAAAACATGCTATTCATGATGTTGAGATGTAACCTTTAAACAAGACGAGGCATCGCTTAACGCAAGACGCGTAACGAGCGTGCTTTAAAGCCAAAACGAAACAACGTAATACGACATGATTGAAGCGATTTGTGGAATTTGCAAGATACAAAAAGGATACGGGAAGGGATGCTCCTCGCACGCACCAAGCATCGCTCATAGAAGACACGGCTTGAGGTCAACTCGAAGGTCTACTAATGTTCCAAAAGTGCACTTCCTTGCACTGTCTTGAGTAATGAAGGTGCCAAACCACATAATTGACCTGAACAAGGGCGCGGGAGGTGCATCGACCGCAAGGGGAGGTTACCGGTATCAATCCCGATACTCTGCTGCCCTGCTCTCCTTTTGCTTTACTTTCCTTTTTTACTATTAGTTTTAAGCACATTGCACTGCCTCAGGCAGGTTTTACTTTTTCAAAACTGTGTATTTTTGCAAAAGACATGATGGAAATGAAACAGCTATTTTGTTCAAAAAGGTGTTACATTTGTACTTTCTACGCATCGCATCGTTTGGCATCACATAACAATGTGAATGAAATTGAACTTCGTTTGAAAATTAAGCACTTGCATCGTAATAATCAGGTAATGAACCGACTAACAACTCGATAAGCAAAACAAAGAAACTCGATAAGCTAACCAAGTGCGAGTACAACTCGATAAGCAAAACAAAAACTTAAAGAAATGGGACATACAACTCAATAAGCAACTGTGCAACAACTCGATAAGCAAATGTGCGTGACTCCGCAAAAATCAATCATCGGAGGGCATTGGAAGTGGTGCGAGTCCCAGCAACTGGAAAGTTGCCCTTAGTCTGAATAGCATTGTACCAGAGATCACAACCGAGCTCTTGAATGCTGAATAGACAAAGATGACCGAGATGATCAAATGGACAAAGTTGATTGGGGACAAGTTTATGGCTGAACTTCAGGATGAAGTTGCCTACGTATCCCAAAGATGGGAATCAAGCCTTACGTAGTTCGGCTTGGGTTCACTCGAGTATTTTCACTCTTCTTTTACGCTCTAACTTTTGCCAAGGCCGTCCTTTGCGGGTTTTCAACCTTGCGAGCTCAGTTTTTATAATTTCAAATTTTCTATGCTCTAACTTTTGCCTAGGTCGCCCTTTCGAGTTTTCGGCCTAGCGAGCCTCTCAGGGGTAATATTTCTTCAACTTGTCCATGTTGATCGGCTGTGAGAACTCTAAACCATCTAGGTTCATCAGAACCACAGCTCCACCTGACCAGATAGACTTGATGATGTAGGGCCCAGTCCAATTGGGTTTGAACTTCCCCCTTGGGTTATGGATGGGAGCTCGGTTGTCCTTGAGCACCAAATCTCCTTTTTCAAATTCCTAGACTTAACTTTCTTGTTGAAAGCCCGGGCAATTCTGCGCTGATAACCTTGAACATGGTACAGTGCTTTCAACCTTTTCTCATCAAACAGCATGAGTTCTTCGAATCTGCTCTGCTGCCAATCTGCTTCGGCTATCTGACACTCAGCCAGTACTCGCAATGACAGAACCTCAATTTCGATAGGTAGAACGGCCTCCATCCCATAAACTAATGAATACGGAGTCGCCTCAGTAGAAGTTCTAATTGAAGTCCAGTAGCACCACAGAGCAAATGGCAACTTATCTGGCCAGTCCCGGTAGGTTTCCACCATCTTCTACAATATGTGTTTGATGTTCTTGTTGGTGGCCTCAACTGCTCCGTTGGTCTGCGGCTGATATGTAGATGACTTATGAAAAGCCACGTTGTATTTTTCCAACAAGTCAATCACTTCCTTCTTGAAGTGGGAACCATTGTCTGAAATAATCTCGTTTGGGACCCCATAGCGACAGATGATGTTGTTTTTGATGAACTTCGCAACATGCGAAGCCTTCAACACCGCATAGGATTGGGCCTCGACCCACTTTGTAAAATAATCTATCGCGACCAGGATGAACTCATGCCCATTAGACCCCTTCGGAGTGACAGCCCCAATCACATCAATTCCCCAAACTGAAAATGGCCATGGCGAAGTCATATTGTACAGCTTCGACGGCGGGATGTTTATGCGGTTTGCATGGATTTGACACTTGTGGCATCGCCGAACAAAGCCGATACAATCCTCCTCCATGGTGGTCCAGTAGTAACCCTGTCTGAGGATTTTCCGGGCTAGCATCACCTCGTTTATGTGTGCACCACATTCTCCTCCATGGATGGCCTCCATTAGGCGCTTCGATTCTTCGGCATCGACACACAGCTTATGCATTCCCAGATGACCTCTCTTATACAGCTTACCCCCACAGATGATGAACTGAACGGCTATTCTTCTGATTGCTCTTTTATCCTTGGCATTTACCCCTGGTGGATACGCGCCTATTTTTCTAAGAAATTCCAAATATCGTAATACCAGGGGTTCTCATCTTGAACCTCTTCTATGGCGGCAATTGACTCGTAGGCCGGCGCAAACTTCTGGTCAATAATGACTGGACGCATTCGGACTCCAAAAGGGATGTCTATCATGGAAGATAGAGTTGCTAGTGAATCTGCGAACCTATTGTTCTCTCTTAGTAGATGAGCGAAGTTTAGCTTCTCAAACCGAGGAATCAGTAAGTCCAAGGTCTGGTGGTACATTATCAACTTTTATTCTTTGACTTTCCAGTCTCCTTTTGCTTGAGACACAACAAGGTTCGAGTCCCCAATGACGTCCAACCGTTTTGCCCCTAGTTCCAGGGATGTTTCTAGACCAGCAATGCATGCCTCATATTCTGCTTCGTTGTTCGAGACTTTGAATCGGAGTTTAAATGCTAGAGGGATACGGGAATTGTCGGGTGCTATCAGCAACACCCCTATCCCATACCCATACTGGTTTGACGCTCCGTCAAAGTACATCGTCCAAGTTTCATCTTCGATATGCAAAATGGCCTCATCTGGGAATAAGTACTCAACTGCTTCACCTCCTTCCACTGGATGATCGGCTAAGAATTCTGCTACTGCTCTTCCCTTGACTGACTTGCGCGTCACATATTTCAGATCAAATTCGGAAAGCAACAGCAACCAACGAGCTAGCCTACTCGTAAGTACCAGTTTCTCGAAGAGATATTTGATGGGATCTAATCTTGAAACCAACATTACAGAGTGAGCTAACAGGTAGTGCCGCAGCTTCCTGGTAGCCCATACCAAGGCTAAGCAAGCCTTCTCCAATGGTGTGTAGCGAGTCTCATACTCTAGCATCTTCTTGCTCATATAGTAGATGGCTCTCTCCACTTTGTCCTCTGATTCTTACGCGAGCATGCAGCCCATCGTAGTCTCAGTCACTGAAAGATACAAAATCAACGGTCTCCCCGGCTCTGGCGGTGACAACATGGGTGGGTTCTGTAAGTATTCCTTGATTTGTTCAAAAGCAGCTTGGCATCGGCCGTCCCATTGGAATTTCTTTGCTTTCTTCAGGGACCAAAAAGTGGTTCACAAGTCAAGGTTAATTTTGAGATAAACCGTCTTATGAATTGCACTTTACCCAGAAAGCCTTGCACCTCCTTTTCAGTCCTTGGTGGTGGCATTTCTAAGATGGCCTTGATTTTGGAAGGGTCGACTTCGATACCTCTCTGTGTAATTAGAAACCCCAACATTTTTCCCACTGTAACACCGAACGTACACTTCTGAGGATTCAGCCGCAACCGGAATTCTTTGATCCTTTAGAAAAACTTTTGCAAGGCGGTGTAGTGGCCCTTTCTTTCTTTGGACTTGACAATCATGTCGTCCACCTACACCTCAACCTCTTTGTGGATCATGTCATGCAATATCGTGGTCGCAGCCCGTTGATATGTAGCTCTAGCATTCTTTAACCCAAACGGCATCACTCTGTAGCAGTAAGTCTCCCACGGGGTGGTGAAAGCAGTCTTTTCCCGGTCTTCAGGTGCCATCACTATCTAGTTGTAGCCCGAAAATCCATCCATGAACGAAAGCAAAGCATGCCCCGCAGTGAAATCCACCAACTCATCAATATGCAGCAAGGGAAAGTCGTCCTTCAGACTAGCTCTGTTCAAATCCCTGAAATCCACACACACCCGGATCCTGCCATCCTTCTTCGGCACCGGAACTATGTTGGCCAACCAAGTCGGGTATTCGGATACCAGCAGGAAGCTTGCGTCGATTTGCTTGGTGACCTCTTCCTTAATCTTGAGAGCCAGTCCGGACGGATCCTTCTGAGTTTCTGTTTGACAGGTCGGGCCTCGGGGTCAAGAGGGATCTGGTGCTGTACAATCTCAAGATCGATTCCAGGCATGTCTTCGTAGGACCACGCGAAAACATCTTTGAAATCTTTTAATAAGCGACTAAGCGCTCGCGTTCCTCCGAAGACAACGTGGACCCAATCTGGACCAGCCGCGGATCCTCCTCAGTACCCACATTAACTGTAGTGATTTCATCAACTAAAGGTTTAACAAATCTTTCCTGCTCTTGATCAATTAAACGTTGTAAAACCGGAGGAATTTCTTCCTCGTCGTTTTTATCAAAATTTTGAAAGTCCTGATTCAAGCAATAAATCAAAGGCACAAAAAAGTACTCAGAAACTACAGCCACATCATTCTCATTAAGCATTTCCAAATCATCCGATTCTTCTGTTACAACAGACTCAAAAGAGAAAGAAAAAGACGACCTGGACAGGACTGTGGCATCCAGGTTATCACCCCCAAGAATACCAGACTCAAACTCAGTCAAGCTGGAACCTAATTCCGACTCACAAGACTCGGTGGAATCAGATTCCGGCTCACTACCTGACCCGTGCTGCTTGACAAAAATCCCTCTTCATACTGCCAAATGAGAGAGGGTGCGATAGATGCATCCAAAATGTTGTTGGTAGGCCTGCAGCTATTTCATTCCCGATCACGCATACCGAGAAGTTATCCCCCAAGCACTTCTGTTCGATCGGAGGATCTGAAAGTAGACAAGCCAGCGCTACCCCCCATTTCACTTTCGGCGTCCTCAGACTCCACTTTCTTGCTTTGCTTAACCTCAGCCAATGGGTCTGTCTGCTCTTCGGCAATGTCATCCCCGGATAACTGAAGGTCAAAGAAGATCTCAAACCCTGGCACGCGCTTCCTCTCGGCATTCAGCCATGGCTCTGGAAAGCCACAAAACGGAAAGTCCTCCCCCTCCCGGACGAAGTGTCCGTTCAGGGTACCCTGGATGGGTCAGTGCATTAGCTCAAAAGGCTTCCCGGCCTGCTTCACTCTGGCTCTCCTAGCCATCTCCTTACCTTTTCTCACCCAATCCTCCTTGGTGGGCAGATAACCCAAGCCAAAGGTGTGTGGGTTGTGTGGCACTTCGGCCAATGCTGCAACACCCTCTTCCGGCCACTCTTTTCCAATCCCATCCCGGGGATATGTTGGAGCTTGTTCATGAGGTATACTGATTGGGCACTGACATACACCCCTCATTAATAGCTAAGATGTTTTACAACGACCCGGGCCTCAACCAGGGTAAAACCGGATAAGAACACATCCTCCATACCGTGCTCAATTTCCAAAACTGGCATAGATACTTCTGGCGGTGGATGGATCGACGAATTTCCAAAAACAATGGATACTCCCTTCCCATGGGGTATTTCACCATCTGATGCAAAGTGGATGAAACTGCCTTCACTTGATGCAGCCACGGCCGCCCCAAAAGTAGATTGAAGGTCGCAGGAACTTCTAAGACGTGAAAGTCAATTTCACGCTGTCCCGGGCCAACCTGGGTCTGGATTTTCACTGTCCCCATTACTTCTCTGCTCGTGTTGTCATATGCCCGAATCACCTGGGCTGTCGGCACAAAGTCCGCGGTCTTTAAACCGATTGCATATGCAGTTCTTGCCGGGCACACATTGATAACGGACCCGGTATCCACAAGAACCACCGGTATCCATTTGTTTCTACACTCTACAAAGATGTAGAGTGGCTTGTTATGATTCGCACCCTCAGGTGGCAATTCCTTGTCGGAAAAAGTCAACATCGGGGTAGCTCCTCCCGAAAAAAACTAAGCCCACTAGCTGTTCAGGCATGGTGTCGATTGAGAGCTTGGCCTTGTCCATGGCCGATAAGAAAGCTTGTCGATGCACTTGCGATGCCATAAGTAGTCCCCAGATGGAGATGTCTGCCTGTATCTTTTTCAACTGCTTCAGTACAGCCTCTTCTTTGAGTTGCTTCTCTTTTTGCTTCTCCGCCTCCTTATCTTTCCCAGACGCCTCTAGCTGATCTAGATATGGAGGCTTGAAATACCGTCCACTCCTAGTCATATGATCGACTTCATCGATGTACCAGGTATCATCTAGTTGATTGCTTCCCCAATCCTCATCCGTGTGGGCAAGACATAAATCATCGTCCTCCCACCACATTCCATCGGCAGCCGACAGACACCTATCCAGCTCCGGTATGACTGTTCTCATATTCGCAGTATCTTCCATCCACATGCTCCCAGCATTCTCTGTCCTTGTGCACACAGCACTTTCAGTCCCCTCATAGGCTTTAGCTTTCTTGATTCTCTCAGAATCCTCAAACCTTTCCTGCTCCAACTGTGTTAGTACTGCTGGCTGTTTAATAATTCCTGTATCAAAAATGCCCAGGTCCTGAGCGAAATTCTTGACACCGGCGCTCTTCGGCGATGTATTCTGATTTTCGGTCCTTCTGGCCACCACTGATGTTCTTGCCCCTGACGGGCCCCGTTCCAACTGAGATTCTTCGATGACGTCTGGTAGGTCATCAAGCCACCCGATAACCTCTGCTGACCCCTCAAAATCTGACCAGTTGACTACCATGTCCTCTGGATCTTGTTCATTTAAAAACTGGAGGTTAGCAAAGTCCCCTTCCACAGACGCTAAGTCCTCTATCCTCTGACCAAATTCATCCCCCTGTATCACACAAAGCTCTGCCCCTGTCGGCAATTCCACATTTGGCCCAACCCGGCCTACTGACAGAATGTAGTCACTCGGACTATATACCTTCTCAGCAAAACTCCCAGATTCCTTAGATTCTGACTCAACAATCCCATTCTCTTTTGAAATCTCCCCTGTTCTGTCTTCGACAGTCACCACCATTGGTTCAGGTTGGGTTCTGGAGATGTCTAACATGCACAAGTCAGTGCAGTCAGGAAGGAGCACCTCCGGCTTGGGTAGGTGGGACAGGGTGATATATATGCTAGGATCGTAAGGCACGACCCCAGTTTGGATAAAGTTGACGCGTTTGGGAGGTGGAGCTTGGTTGTGTGGTGGGAGAGGGTTGGTTGTGACATTGGGTTTTTTCTGGAGGCACAATCACCCCATTATCAATGAGATCCTGAATCTCATGACGTAAACGGAAGCACTGGTCGGTGTCATGACTGTGCTGTTGGTGAAACGAGCAGTATTTGGCCGGATTGTGGGTAGGGGGAAGTTTTTCCGGCAGTGGCCGCGGCTCTAGGGGCTTCAAGTGCCTTTTTCTGATTAAAACCCCCAGAGCTTTGGACAGGGGGCATATATAGTGGAGCGAAGGTTCTTTGGCTTTTGGGTGGGTATCTGGCTGTTTGTGTATTGCTTCCAGACGCACCGGAGAATGGCGTAGCTGCCATAGTTCTTGGAGGGGGTTGGTGGTGACCATGCTCACTTCTGAGGCTCTTGTAGTTGCAGCGCCGCTCGGGCCTGTATTGGTGTAACAGTTGAAGGTTCTCTTGGGTTGCTCTCGGTCATTATCGATCAGACCCTGCTTCAAGGCATCCTCGATTTGTACCCCCATCTCTTGTAAATCTAAAAAGGTGGGGAAAGGGAGGACGATCATTTTCTACATAAGCTTAGGCTGGAGATTGCGCACAATCATCCAAATCTGATCTTTATCAGTGGGCCTTAGGGTCATCATTGAGGCCTTGGCCCTCCATCTGGTTACGAACTCTGAAAAGCTCTCCTTAGGCTCCTGCCTTGTTGTCTCAAGATCACGGGTTGTAATCTCGATTTGTGTGTTATAGGAGTACTGCGCGATGAAAGCCTCGGCCATCTCATCCCAGTTCCGCTTGACATCGTTTTCCAATTTTGCGTACCAGATGGCCGCCACACCCGACAGGGTCCGGCCAAACAATGAAAGCTTCTGTAGTCTGGTGAGGCCCATCGGCCTTAGTTTGTCCGAAAACAAACGTAGATGCACCATGAGATCCTCGGATCCGTCGAACTGATCGATATGCGGCATCTTAAATCTGTTCGGCAGCGTCACAGCTGTGTCGGTATACCCGTCTTCGATGTCCGGGATGGACTTCACTCCTTGGGATTTCTTGAACAGCTTTTCAAGCTTGCTCACTTTCAATGCTATGGGATCCGTCTCGAACTCAAAAGGGTAGGTTGGTGGGTGTTTTGGATAGCTGGGGTAAAACTAGGGGCGGAGCTGGCCCGATCGGAATGTCCGTATCATCCTGGACGTTAGCTATCTCCCCGAGTATTGGAACTCCTGGTGGGAGAGGAGCTTGATGCGAAGCAGATGCTCCGGCTTGCTGTTGCAGTCTTGTGATTAACTTTGCTTGTTGAGTCATAACCGTAGCCTGTTGTTTGGCGAATTCCGCTTGTCGGATAGCATCTTGCTGCATAGTCTTCATACTTTCTTGGAGCTGGCGCACCATCTCCTCTAAGCTTGCCATATTGTTCTGATCTGATTGAACTACTGGTATATCTATCTCTGGAGTAGCCTCGGGAATCTCAACCTAACTGTTCAAAGACCACTGATTTGGCAACCTCTGCTCGGATACAGTGCGTCTTCTCGGTCTCCATCTAATAACCGGGGTAGAAAGTGGTACACTGGTTGTCCGTCGACCAGATCCTCAGATCGATGGAGTCGGCGACCTCTAGTCCAGAGTGCTTGGGGAATATCTGCTGGGTTTGAAGCAATTGTGCTAAACTACCTAGCAAAAAGATAAATAAAGCAATAATAAGGAAATAGACAACCAGACAAATGGACAACATAACAACTTAAATAAACACAACACACGGTTGGGCATTACAACACACAGTCGCTAAGTTGAATACACTGTTCTCAAACACTGATCATTGTTCTCCACATTACTGCCCCATATATGAATTTGATACCTGCAGATAACTGATTCTCAAAACATTGGTGCCCGCAGGCCTGATGCCCAAACTTGCAGACTGATACATGCATTCCCCTGTAGAGGCCAACTCTAAAGTACATAACAAACAAATGAGAGCCAAAAACACCCCTATGTTGGGGTAGGGTTTCCCTGTCTAATTTTGTCAGGAGCTAGGGTTTCACTACGCACGCAGCAGTTTCAGACAACCTATAATCGGGTAAGCAACCTATCCTAGCTTGGAATGGTCACTATGGATTTCGATATGCACTAGCTCGAATAGTCAAAAGGGTGCCCCGGTAAAAATCGGGATTTGTGTTCCCATCGTGGCAGAGCCCGTAACCGGTCAACCTTATGGCACGCTTCTCAAAGCGAGCCTCCGGCAAACCGTTCAGGAATAGCAGACGGCAAACACTGTGACTTAGGCGCACCAATGCACATGCAATGCAAAGAAACACATAAGTGAAATCAAAACAGGATATCATGAGTTCGAGTCGCCAGAAACTGTAGACGTCCCCGAACGTCCCGGGAGGGAGATCCCCTGTTTTGTTCATTTGGGCTCACTACAGTTCAGGACTCAATGTCACGGTTCTTAATCTGATCTCACAATGTGCAATGTGAGATTGATAAATCACCAAAGAGTCCAAATCTGACAAATCGTTTCTGAAAATAGATTTTTAGAAAGAAGTGCCAAACATGGACTGCTTTGCCAGATACAGAGTCGCCACCTAAATATTTTTTGGAAAAATTTAGGAAACCCTGACTCGTTTGCCTAAGGCCACGTGTCCGTCATCACCAAAGTTGCCTCGGCTCGGGAACTTGGGTACAATTGGGGAAGGTCAGCTATGAGCACCCCCGCTCGCCCGATCCGTAGATCGGCCTCTACTAATCATGATATCGAGTTTTGAAAACATTATGTGCTCTTATTCCGGTTTATTAGCCTAGAATTACTATGTGATGCACACAGCATACAAGTATAGACTGGATCGCCTGAGTTGGAACAAAATATCTCATGTTTGTTTTTAAAACGGTTTGCTACTCGCAAGAAGGCTAAAATGCAGATTTTGCCATTCTCAAGTGGGCTTAGAAAACATGGTTTTACCACTATCTAGTGGGCTTAAAACTCGCAATTGATGGATTATTCACCCACAGGCATTCAGGCAGTTATATCACATAAGTAAATAGCCTCATGGTAAGCATGCTATCATGGCAGTCACTCACACACATGCAAGGATGCTAAAGCATAAAAAGCTTACAGAGTACTCCAAGCCAAAACAGAAGCTATGTTAGAAATCCATGCATGATCCTAACTATACAGAAATGCCTAATGCAACACATGCAGGAATGCAACTACAATAGGCTCGGCTATTCTAAAATGGCATATGATGATGCTACAACTAACACGTATTCGACTTAGAATTGAAATACAAATGCAGTTAGTATGATGCGCCGAGCCCGGTGCATGCAAAACAGATGAATGATGCAAACATGCGAACATAAGTATGCTAATTAAAACATGCCCTAATCTAACCATCATAAGTTAGTAAACAAAATGGAGAAAGACGTGGGGTTGGAAGAAATACACACACTCACGCACACTTATTACACAATTGCCCTCGCTTGGAGGGTCCGAATAAATAGTACAAAACAAATAAATAATTAACTATTCTAGCTAATTAAATATTACAAAACTTCTAATTAATTAACAAATTAACTACAGAAGGAAGGTGGCTGCAGCCCCGCCTCGGAATGATGGGATGATGCATGCTCGATTCGCCTCGCCCAGAAACCCGGTACCATGCCACTGTTGCCTCTGTTTACACTGCCTTGCTCCTCTGAAATTTATGAAAGTTTCCAGAATCCTTCTGAATCACTCCCTGAGTGTTATGGAATGTCACCGGCCATAATTCAAGTCCACCAGCCGTGAGGATAGGCTGATCAGCCAAATATTGGACCACCGGCTGGACACTGATGGTCGGTCGGCACTAAAAGTGGCCGGCCGGCCATTTTTTCCTGCAGAACCCTGTTTTGACAGCAGCAGAGGACAGACAATGCATGGTATGGAATTTTCAAAGCAATGTGTGCATGGCCACTCTCCCTATCATGCTATAGACTCAAGGGAGTGTGGCCCTTGGTCCTCGGGCCACCAATCACGCATTTCGACGCATGATGGCCAAAGGCACCAAGTTTGCAAATCAATGTAAATGCATGCAACAAAACAAATGAATGCCTCACGCCCTATCATGTTGAGATCAAGGGCATCGACGATCGAGGATTGAGACGTATTTCGTCACTTTAAGTACGAACGCGCCTCATTCCTGGTGTTTGGTTTGACACCCCAAACCAAACACAATGCTATGTATGTATACAATATGGCTCAAATATACAAAATGGCTCAAGTTAGCAAAGTATGCCAAATGCAATGAAAACTAATCATGCAAATGTGCAATATGCCAAGCATGCAAAATACAATGCGGCAAACATGGAACGATGTGCAATGGAACTAGCATGTGACAACACACAATGAACCAAATGTGTAATGAACATGCGACAATCATGCAATGGTGGACGTAAACCACAAAGGGCAGACCTCAGCCCATCCCAAAACAGTGGCCAAAAGTGACGGAAATGATGGATAAATGCTCATACAAACAAACATACCAACGGGCCTATCACCTAAGCATGGAAGGGGCAATTCTAAGCATACTTAAGAGGGACAAACAAAGGCATTTTACAAATATGTTGAGCTCTGAAATCATGCTAGAAGGAGTGCCAAATCCAAACACACAAGTGAAACATAGCATGCAAGGGGCCCAAGGCTTGAAACCAACCGAAGGGTTCAAACCATAGCCATACCAACCAAGCCTCAAAGAGCCAAAATGACTTAAATCAGTCCTAGGACAGACCAAAATAAGGCTAGAACATTCATGGAACATGGCCAAAACATGCTAAGAAATAGGCACCAAAAGTAAAGGTATTCAAGACTACAAAGAAAGCACTCCATTACAACTATCACAACCAAGCATGGCATGGACTAATCAACGCAAAACAGAGTTACAACATGCCAAATAAGCCCCCAAAACCCACCTAGATGGCATTTAAATGGCCTAAGCCTAAAGGTATACCCAATGGCCCAAACATGAAGCTCAAGGCAACAACTCTTCAAGGCGTGAAAGAGATAACAAATGCAAGTATGTAAGCATAAAACATGGACTGAAATGGCATCACAAGTGATTCCAAATCACTGAAATAGACCAAATGAGGCATGCTAACGACTCACACACCCGAAGCCAACAAGCTAGAATACAAAGAGGCTATATAAAGCATGGCAAGCATGACTCCAAAGACCCAAGATAGACCTTAAGCATGTTAAAACATGACCTAAAACTTCACAAAGCTAAGCCAAAACATGCAAGCACGGTGGTCCAAAGGCAAGATGCATTTCTAGGCAAAATAGAGGAATACAAGGCAAGTGTATGGTGCATGCAAAGGGTCAACAAACCAACATTGGACAGAGGTAAGACATGCTAAATAAACACCAAATAACCTCTGAAATAAAGCCAAACGAAGCTAGGCATGCATGCTACCATATTAAGCCAAAAACACAAGCAAATGAGATATAAGGGGAGAGGGGTGTCCCTCCCCTATGCAAGACTTCAAAACCTCTTCTTCACCACTGAAAATCCTCTGGATTTTCAGTGGTGAGAAGGCCAATACACAAAAGTTCCCAAAGCTCAATCAAAGAAGGCACAAAAGGAGCCAAACAAGGCCTAAGAGGGAGAGGACAACCCTAAACACAAAAAAGACCTTAATGAAATATCTTAAGCATGAAAAATTAGAGCTTTTATCAGTTATACACTAAGCTTAAAACAACATACAAGATAGGTTAAAAGCTAGTGCACAAATGGGGAATATAAAGCAATAGTGCTCACCCTTGAAGAATACTTCAAGAACAGCAAGCCCAGCCCCCTTTTCTGATCAAAACCAACTCAAAACCTCCAAGAACAAACCCTCAACACCTTAATAACCCAAGTATGGTGTAAGACTAGGTGTCTTAGTGCAAAACTAAGAACAAAACTCACTTTTGAACACTTTAACACACACAAATGTAGAGAGAGAGGGAGATATAGAGAGAGAGGGTGATATATGAGATATATATGTCTGATTTTGCTGAACCTCTTCAAAAGAGAAGAGAGGCTCTCTTATATAGACAAGGCAAGGGTTCAAAGCTTCTAAGGGAAGCTAATACAAAGGGGTCAAGCTTCTAAGGGAAGCTAAGTCAAAGGTCCAAGCTTCTTAAGGAAGCTAAGACAAAGGGTCAAGCTTCCTCAAGAAGCTAGAGCAAAGGGTCTAAGCTTCTTGAGGAAGCTAAGACAAAAGGGTGCAAAGGGTGTAAATCCTCCATACACGTGTATGGAGGACAAGTCTGTGCACTCCAGCTGGCACAGCTGGCATGCACAATGCCTAAAAAAGGCAAAAAGGAGGTACCGGCCAAAAAAAGAGACAATCAGCCAAATAAAGTGCCGGTCGACCACACAAAGAGCCGATACACCGAACAGAAGTGCCGACCGACCAAACATTTGGTCGGTAGCAAGAAAGCAAGGCTGGTGGCTTCATGCCACGGCCGGTGGGGTTTTAGGGGATGGCTAACAAGCCACTTCCTACCCTCAGGTGGAAAAACAAACAAGTTCTTGGTGCAAAACCAAGCATAGAACATGCAAGTTAAGAGATCTTGAGGCAAGGCGCGCTGCCGAGACCTCCGGGAACTCAAAACGAACACGAACATGGATGATCACCGAGCGTTCAAACGGTGACATTCAAGTCTTGAGGACAGTCAAAAATGGGTGTCTACAACATTAAACTAGCTAAATAGAATTTGTGGATTGTTGTTGAAACTTTTGGTATTGTGAATTAAAGAGTTATTGATTGTGATTTCACCTTCTGATTGCCTTTGATTATTTTGTGGAATGAAATTGAATTGAGTTTCTCACCATCTCTACTCTACATGCTCACATGATGTGGTCAATCTTATAAGTGTACAACATTGTCACTTGCCTAGCTTGGTTGGCTTTTAGGCGTGACAATTATTCTTTCTTTGTTTTTCAATGTTGTATCGTTATTTTTTTGACCTGATGCAGGAAAGGCAACAGAAAGGAACCGTTATCATTAATTATGTGAAGGAGCATACAAACATCAATCTCTAATTTAGACAATTAAAATTGGCTTGTTTGAAAGAAGAATCACAAGACAAGAGAGTTGATGACTATTATGCTCTAAAGAATGGCCTTTCCTATGTGTTTGCATCAAAATACTTGTGTTGGCATCAAAATACTTGTGTTGCTTGCCCTTAAGACCCGACTCAACTAATTTTAGGTATACCCTGGGTAAAATTTCTCACCCATTATGTTAGGTTTGCACAAACTCTCTATTTGATCCGTTAATAGATAAGGGCAAACAAGATTTGGCTTAAATGTTTTTCAAATTTTATGGTCGACTAATCAACCATTGTTCATTCTACTTGGTCTAAAAGAATGGTGGTGCCTGAAAAATCATGGCAAAAAGTTGTTGCACAAGCTTAAGTTTTGGGGATTAAGAAACAATTGGAACATTGATTTCTTATTGAAAAATAATGGGTCCAATTATAACAAAAAATGTAGCAAGAGGTTTAGTTGTCTGTAATAGTCAAAAGTCAGTTTGATCAATATCTACTAATTAGCTATTGTATGAGCAAGAAATAAACCTTCTCGTATAATCCTGTTAATCAAGTTTGCGCTCCTCCAAACGTCGTCGCTTTACTCCCTGAAAACACAAACGTGAGCTAGCCGGCGGGTGTGTGCTGGATACCTCTCCGATGCCTAAGTCAGCAAGATAGACAAATAGACAAAAAGCTCTGTATATTTGGGAATCAAAGTTGTGTTACCTCTCCATAGGTTATGCCTTGAGCTTTTATAGGTTCGCGTGGCACAATCCTAGTAGGACTCTTATTCCTCCATGCAGAGTCTTCCTAGGAATCATATTCCAGAAAGATAATGCTTATCCTTCAATACCCCCCCTCACTGCTTAAACCAAGGGAGATGGTTTTACCATGGTTGGATGTCAATATGACTGAGCTAACATGGCTATGCTAAAGCCGCAGACTAGAACCGAGCTCCAAATAGCTCGGTTCTTCCCTTCACTGCGTGTACCTCGGTTTGACATACTCCAACTGGGCTATTTACTTACTACTAAGCTAACCAAGTACGAGGTAAGAGTTAGCTCGGTGCTCCGTTGTACAATGCCAAGCTAGCTCGACTCTCTTAAGCATGGTGCCTAGCTAGCTCGGCCCAATCTTGTTTAGACCTTTGGACCGAAGTAAATCTGCTCTTACCTTGGTCCATCTTGCGGCCCAATTACCAAAGAAGTCTTCTATTAGTTCGGCCCAATTTAGACATAAATTACCCTCTCAATTGCCCCTTAATTCCATCTGCGCAACATGATACGGATTACCTGTCACCAGCCGAGCTAAAAAACTTTAGCCTTCTAACCGAGCTAGAAACTTTAGCCTTCCAACCGAGCTAAATTCACACCGGGCTATTTTATCTGTCCGGCCAAAAACGTCTCTTCAGTCGCTGTAACTGAATCGTTTCTCCTTCCAAGGACACGTGGCAAACTCTTACTGGCCTAAGGCAGCTGTCCAGCTGTCTTCGTACTTCGCAATATTTGAACAGTCTCGCCTAAAAAGCATTACAAAGCAAAAATCCTACTTTTTGAATCACGCATTTGCACTATTCATCTTCTCTCTCTCTTGCTTTAACCTTCATTTTCTCCAAGCTTAGTGCCTGCAAAACTCGTGTTGTTGTTGCCTGCTGCTTCCATTTCCATTCCTTCATCTCCCTACTTGTAAGTAACTTAATCCTCTTTCCTTTTTGTCGATATAGTCACTGAAGCACGTAGCATAATACTTGTATGCTTTTTCAAAACACATATTCCATTTTTGCTTTCATATTTCTGGAAAACACCTTGTAACACAACCACTGTATACAAAAATAACCTGGAAGATGATGTTTTTTGATCCAAAATAATACTGCAACCGAACTAGGAAGTTGTTTGTACTAGGTGCGACCCTTGCCGAACTAAAAACCAACTAAAACTTCACGCTAAACATGTAGTTTCAATAGGACCAAGTACCTTCTGTGTCACTTAACCGAGCTAATGAACTGTCTTAGTTTTACGCAACACCGCGCTAGAAAGCCTCAACCACCGACCGAGCTACAACTTGGGGCTAAACCAGCTCCCTTAGTCCAAACCGAACTAAGAATGCTGCCCCAAAGGCTCAACCAGGCTAAAGCCCCTTGCTCAAACCGAGCTAAGACCGGATAGCATCCCACATAGCCCAGCTAGGACTTCATTTATATTGCCTTTGTTACTTTTAGCACGTCCAATGATCTGTGCTTAATGCCTTTCTTTTTTCACTTTGCAGACTTAGGTTGGCCAGGCACTCCCTTGAACGCTTCAGCCGAGATACTCCAAATCATCTCAGCACCGAGCTAACACTTGTGGATAATTTATACATAATTTAAACCCATATGGGAAAGTATAGGTTCTTAGTTAACTCACCAGGTGCCATGGCCGAATTTCAAAGGGACTATAACATCCCTGACGATGTCCATCTTACTCTGGCGGAACTAGATATCACACCCTGGGGAAACCCTGGCTTCGTTCCCTTCACCCTTCTTTCCATTGTAGAAACCGGACTTAGATTCCCTGTACAGCCTCTTCTTTGCGAGTTCCTTAGACAAACCAAGCTCTGCCCCACCCAGCTTTCCACCAATTCATACTGCATAATAAATGGTGTTGCCGAGCTAAACCGCTGGCTTGGCATTAACCTCGATTTAGCCAAGATATTCCATCAGTACTCCCTAGGCCAAAATGAGGACGGTTGGGTTTACTATTTGAGAATAAGGCGCCGCTGTGAAAAAATAATAAAGAATACCCCAGACAATGATGTTAATGATGATGATTTCTTCTGGGTTTCTAGGAATTTTGAAGACCAAGAAGCCCAGATCCCGGGTGATAGAATAAATTGGAACAAGGGTGTAGTCGGTAGGATTACCTCGGCTCATTTTCATGCCTTTATTTACTTCGGTTTCCTTCTTTTCAACCGGGCTAACTGTTGTCTTTTTTCTTTGTGCAGACTTGAACCATCTAAAGTCGCTTTACAGCTATCCTAACCTAGACGCACTTCGCGCCGCGCTGTAATATCCAAACAGAAGCTGGGCCTAGCTACTAAATTTTAAGCCGACCTACCGATACAGTAGCCGTAGGAAGACCAGGGTGACCGATTTCCTCATTGAGCATTCACCAGAGCCAGATCCATCCTTGCCTCAAATCAACCTCATCCCACTAACTGCCGAACAAGAAATGGCCAAGAAGAGAGTCGTAAGAGCCCTCATAACCAAGACAAACCAGCTCGAGGTACCACAAGCCAGTCAAACATAGGAGACCGTGGTAGCCTTACCATTCCACCAGCCTTCATCATCCCGCCCAAACAAGCGTGCTCGGACTTCCACAACTGAGCCACACCTTGTCGACGAGGATGAAGCCATCCTTCCCCAGAGCGCACCACCTAGCCGATAACCGGAGCGCTCTGACCGAGCTAGCTCCTCCAAGTGGGTGCCCAAGGTCACCTTCAAGAACTGCGCTATCACTGACTCCGATTCAGTGGTCGCGGAAAAAGATCATTTGTTAGCCTTCAATTTGGCCAAGAGCGTCTGCCTTCCAGCCGACATGGATCATCATGATCACCTTACAGAGCTGAAGGCCATTTGCTCGGCTACAAATTCAATGGTGTTGGTAAGTTCTCTTTTTCCTTCTCCAAATTTCAATATCTTTTAGCTCAGTTCCTTCTCAATATTGTTTCCTTCCTCTTGCAGGCCTTACAGAAGAACCACATCGCTCACAAACACGTGCTAGAACTTCGAAAAACTACAAGGCAGGCCATGGCAGAGGCCAATGCAAAAATGGTCGAGCTAAAAGAATCACAGCAGAAGATGGCTGAGCTACAGGCCGAAGTAGCCCGACTGATCGGCCTGGTCAATTCGGCCGAAGCAGATAAGCAAAAGGCTACGGCCGTGCTGAAGGACAAATACTTGCGCGAGCTAGCCAAGCTTGAGAAAAAGAAGAATAATGAAATCGCTCGGTTGGATAAGAGCGTGGAAGATGTTGAAAACCAGGGTTACAAGGAGGGGGAGGACACCTATATCCAGCAATGCGAGGCTGCCAAAGATATATTTTTCAAATGTGGCTGGAAGGCGGCGGTAACGCAGCTCGGTCTTAGCTAGGAGCCCGAGGTCTTCCTCAACCCTCCTCCACATTTTATACTGAGCTACATGGCAGAGTATGCCCAAGCCATTCAACAAAAATTCCTTCAAGTTGAGGATGATGAAGAAGAAGCAGAGCCTAAAAATGCCCCGGTCGTCAATGATTCCGTTGTGCAGTCAGCTCGGGTGGAGCCACCGGTGGAAGACTTGGTTGAAACTGCGACCGAGCTACCAGTTGAAACCGGGCTTCGAGTTGAACTGGACGCGGATCTTGACGACCTCTTTGCCTGATCATTTGTATTTTTCTTCTTTTTGCTTTTGGAAAGAAATTGTAACCGGGCTGAGGCCCCACCTTTTGTACTTAATTTGAAATTTCAATGAAATATTCTCTTGTCTCAACTGTTATTTCGGCTTACTTTCATGCTTGTCTTTACTTTCCAAATGTAATCTGAATGTAGTATAACATTTTCCAGCTGAGATACTTATCTCAATCTTAACCTTGATATCTCTGATCATACCTGCCAACCTCTTTAGCCTAGGTCTTTACCTCGGCTGAAGATCACAATAAGTTGTACTTCGGCCAACCACTCTTCAGCCTTGATCCTTATCTCGGCTGAAGAGCAATCAGTATTGGTTTTTTCAGCCAACCACTCTTTAGCCTTAATCCTTATCTTGGCTAAGGAGAGCTCAAAGTTGGTTATTCCAGCCAACCACTCTTCAGCCTTGATCCTTATCTTGGCTGAAGAGCAATAAGTGTTGGTTTTTCCAGCAACCACTCTTTAGCCTTGATCCTTATCTCAGCTAAGAAAAGCAATAAATGTTGGTTTTTCTAGCCAACCTCTTCAGCCCAGATCTTAATCTTAGCTGAAGAGAGCTCAAAGTTGGTTATTCCTGCTAACCTAGAGTGAAATGTTTGGTTATTCCTGCCAAACGTCCTGCAGCCTTGATCCTTATCTTGGCTTTGGAGAAGTCTTGGTATTTCCAGCCAACCTCTTCAGCCCAGATCCTAATCCTAGCTGAAGAGAGCTCAAAGTTGGTTATTCCGGCCAACTATGAGTAAAGTGTTTGGTTATCCAGCCAAACGTCCTGCAGCCTCGATCCTTATCTTTGGCTTAAGAATGGTGTTAGTTTTCCAGCCAACCTCTTCAGCCCAGATCCTAATCCTAGCTAAAGAGAGCGCAAAGTTGGTTATTTCGGCCAACGATGCTTACAATGCCCCTAACTCACTAAAACAATCTTTTATAGAAAGAAACAACTATGCTGAAAAGAAGCTACTTGTTTTATTGAGAAAGAAAAAAAGAAAATTACAAATACTTGAAAAGAAAAGCTAAAAATAAAATAGTTTGAGATTGGCAGTGTTCTATGGCCTGGGAATGGCTTTGCTGTCTTCATCTTCCAAGTGGTCCCCTTTTTCTGCTAATCCAACCACTTTGTAAGGTCCTTTCCAATTAGGCCCTAACTTGCCATCTCCGAGTACCAGGGTGTTTCCCATTACTTTGCGCAGCACCCAATCTCCAATCTTGAATTGCCTTGGATGCACTGTCATGTTATACTTTCTGGATAACTCTTGCTGGTATGAGGCAATGTGAACCAGTGCTCTTTCTCTTCTTTCTTCTGCAAGGTCGAGCTCCAATGCTATGGCTTCTCCATTTAAGTCTGGATCAAAATTTTCACTCCTAATTGTGGGGAGGCCAACTTCCAATGGGATTACTGCTTCCATGCCATAGGCCAAGGAAAAGGATGTTTCTCCGGTAGACCGCCGAGGTGTGGTGCGGTAAGCCCATAAAACATAAGGGAGCTCTTCCGCCCACTTGCCTTTTGCTTTCTCTAACCTTTTCTTTAGTCCATCCAAGACAACTTTGTTTGAAGCTTCTGCCTGGCCATTGGTTTGGGGGAATGCAGGTGTAGAATGTAGAACTCCATCTTGTACTCTTCACAAAAGCCTCTAAAAATTTTGCCGTCGAATTGAGTGCCGTTGTCAGATATTAGAGCTTTTGGTATGCTGAACTGAGTGATGATATTCTGCCAGATAAACTTCTTCACATCTTTCTCCTTTATTGATGCTAGTGCTTCTACCTCTACCCACTTTGTGAAGTAGTCCTGTTGCCGCAAGAAAGAACTTTTCGTTGCCGAGTGCCGTTGGAAGTGGTCCTACTATGTCCAAGCCCCACATTACGAAGGGCCATGGGCTAGTTAAGGGTAGAAGCTCTCTGGCTGGTTGATATATTTTGTGTGCAAACTTCTAACATTTCTCGCACTTCTTGACATACTTCTCTGAATCTGCTTGCATGTAAGGCCACCAATATCCCTGTGAAATTGCTCTGTAGGCCAATGATCTTCCCCCTTGGTGGCTTCCGCATACGCCTTCGTGTATCTCGAACAAGAATGCTTCAACTTTGCTGGAATGGACACACTTTAGGTAAGGTCCCTGTGAATGATTTCTTGTACAATGCCATAGATGGGAAGAGCCAAAATCGCTGCGACTTCGCTCTTATTCTGTTAGCCTCTTTCTTTTCTTCAGGTAAGACACCGTCTTTTAAGAACATTATAATGGGATCCATCCATGAGGGGCCTAGTTCGGCGCAACATACCTCAGCTGCTTCAGGTTCTTCTATGCTTGGTCTTGGTAGGTAGTCAATCAGTAACGGATGAGGGATGGATGTATCTGCCATCGAAGCAAAGCCTGCTAGTTTGTCTGCTCTACTGTTTTCTTCCCTGCCGATCTGCTCTATCCGCACTACTTCAAACTTCATGATCTCTTTTCTGCCTAACTCTTAGTACTTAGCCATCCTGTCATCCTTTGCCTCGTAGTCGCTTGAAATTTGGTTCACCACCAGCTGTGAATCGCTGTAAACCATTAGCTCGGTGGCCTTCATGTAGAGTGCTGATTTTAGGTCTGCCAGAAGCGTTTCATACTCTGCTTTGTTTTTTTGATGCTGGGAAGCCAAGGTTGACTGCTTGCTCCACTATCAGGCCATCTGGTGAGATGAGAACTATGCCAAGTCCTGCGCCGTGCCTGTTGGACGCTCCATCCACAAAGAGCTTCCACATCTCTGCAACGAACAGTTTCCAGCAGGTGAATGGATTAGATGATGCCTTGGGGTTATGAGTGTTGCTGGTGTTCTCTTCAAAGTCCATACTTGCTGTTTGCCCCTTACTATCTGATTACACCAGGTTTTTACTTGTTGATGAGTCTTTGCTTGGTGTAGCATGGTTTACTTTTTCCTGCTTGTCTTCACTCCGATCTGTTTTAGGATGTGGCTGGACATCTTGTATCAGGGGTAGCGCGCTTCCTGCGGCGCCTTTCCATCCTCATTTCGATTGTACCAGTCAAGTCGACTGGGTAGATATGATGACTTCCTGGTATGAATTCTGCCACGAAGTCCGCCAAAGCTTAGGCTTTTATTGTGGTTGTAGGTTGAGAACTTGAAGTCAAATTGTCCCAACTCCACTGCCCCACTTCCAAGATTCGCCCAGAAAAGTCCGCCCTCTCAAACAAAGCTTTTAAGGGAAAAGCCGTTAGGATGACTATGGTGTGGGCGTGGAAGTAATGCGACAACTTCCTTGAGGCCATCATTAAGGCTAAGGCTAGCTTTTCCAATGGCAAGTACCTGGTTTTCTACGTCCAGCAAGGTTTTGCTAACATAAAAGATGGGCAAGTGTTGGATTCCTTCCGCTCTGACCAACACTGCGCTGATTGCGTGCTGTGAAACTGCCAGGTAGAAAAAGAGCTCTTCTCCAGGTATTGGGGTTACCAACAATGGTGGAGAAGAATGTATTCTTTCATGCTTTCCAGGGCGCGGTCGCATTCTTCATCCCACTCAAACTTAGCTTTTAATGCTTGGAAGACTGGTCGACATCTGTCTGACAACCGACTTATGAACCGGTTGAGCACGGCTACCATGCTAGTGAGATGTTGCACTTCCTTTACTGAGTTGGACCTCTCTAGATCCTGATTGCTTTGATCTGAGAGGGGTTTGCCTCTATACCTCGGTTGGTCACTAGGAAACCTAAGAATTTACCTGATCCTACCCCGAACGCGCACTTAGATGCATTAAGGCGCAACTTGTTCTTCTTCAGGATCTGGAACATTTCATCTAGGTCCCTGAGATCGGTCCTTCTCATCCTTGTTTTTCACCACCATGTCGTCGATGTAAGCTTCTATTGTTCTACCTAACAATGGTTCGAAAATCTTGGTGACCATCCGTTGGAATGTTGGCCCTGCGTTCTTTAGGCCAAAGGGCATGACCTTGTAACAATACAGTCCTCTTGGTGTTGTAAAAGATGTGACCTCCTGGTCTAGCTCGTACATAGCGATCTGATGGTAACCCTTGTATGCATCAAGAAAGCTAAGCTTGTTGTGTCCTGCTGTCAGATCTACCAGTTGGTCTATTCGTGGGAGGGGGAAGCTATCCTTTGGGCATGCCTTGTTGACTGTTTTATAAGACACAGACACACCATTTTCCATTCTTCTTTGGTACTACTACGGTATTGGAGATCCACTTGGGATAGTGCACTTCTCTGATAGCTCCTACCTCTAGAAGATTACCCACTTTTTTCGCCACTATCTCTGCGTGGTGGAGTGCTGATCTGCGAGTGCACTGTATAATTGGTCTAGCAGAGGGGTGGACATTCAATTGGTGACAGATGAAGTTTGGGTCAGTGCCTGGCATGTCGTATGGTGTCCAGGCAAACACTTCGATGTTAGAGGTCAAGAATTCCATGACCTCTATTCTCTCAGTGCTGGACAACGACGAGCCAAGCAAAAAGAACTTTTTCGGGTTCTTTTCATCTATTCTTACCTGTACCAAGTCTTCCACTACTTTTTGTTCAGTGGCTTTGCCAACTCCGCGAACAATTCATTGCTCTCAGGTTCTTCCACCATCTGTACATATCCTTTGGTAGCGCGACTGCCATTTACTATGACGAAGCATTGCTTGGACATAATTTGGTCTCCAAAGACCTCCTCAATTACTCCGGCTTCGTTGGGGAACCGCAATACTTGATGGTAGGGTTGACGCTACCGATCGCATGGCATACAGCCATGTCCTTCCCAAGATTATGTTGTAAGTGGAAGGGACTTTCAATACCCAGAACTCCACTTGTTTCGTCATGCTTCCTGCTCTGACTAGGAGGATTATCTTGCCTACTGGCCATTCTGGCAT
The DNA here is from genome assembly GCA_036172215.1 of Camellia granthamiana. Lineage (NCBI taxonomy): Eukaryota > Viridiplantae > Streptophyta > Magnoliopsida > Ericales > Theaceae > Camellia > Camellia granthamiana. Next base: position 774,520 of record JAXFYN010000049.1, on the reverse strand, counting down.
TGAGTTGAATCCGATCAGGGGAGATGTTGCAGACGCCAAGTCTTTGTCCTCCAGTTTCAGTTGTTTGAAGGTTTCGTAGTACATTATCTCACATGAGCTCCCTTGGTCTATCAAAATCCACTTGATGTCGTAATCCTTGACGCGGAGAGTGACAGCCAGTGCATCATTGTGAGGGCAGTATATCCTCGCCAAGTCTCTGTCTGAAAAGGATATGACGTTCGTGGCCTCTGTTCTCCTCTTTTTGATGGCTGGTTGTGTACTTAATACCTCTCTTAAGTGCTCAGCCTTCTTGATCATTCCCCTGAGTTCGCATACCCGCTCAGGTTCGAATACCCCATGTATTACGTTAATCACGCCTTGAGGTGGGGCATTGATTGGCATTCCATTTGGATTGTCGTGGTTCTGGGGGGCTGGCTGTGTCCCTCCTTCTATGTACTGGTCCAGGTGCCCAGTTGCCCACTAATTCCTCCAGATGTTGCCTCAACGGCGTGCAATTCTCTGTGAGGTGCCCCTTTTCATTATGAAAGGTGCACGGGATCTTTCGTCATAGTCCTTTGCGCTTCTCCTAACATAGCTAGCCATCGGACGAAAGGTTCGTCACGTATCTCACTGAGAATTCGGTAGATTGGCTTTTTGAACACCGTGGTGATGGCAGTGCGAACTCTTAGCCACCTTTTGTTTGGATCTTCTTTGCTGGACCGCCTACCTCGCCCATTCCTACTTGGCCATTCTACCGTGTTGACTTTTGCCGAAGTCTTTTTGTCTGGCACTGCTGTTGCACTAGATTTCACTTTAGTGCAGTTGTCATCTTCCTCCACCCGAATGTGCTGGTGCACTCTTTCCATCAAGGCCTCCATCGTGAGGTGTGACATCATAGTAATTAAGTCCCTCAACTTGTTTCCGACTGGTAGACCTCTTTTGTAATGCGTGATTGCAAGATTTGTGGGACAATCTCCTATCTGGTTGAAAGTCTCCCAGTAACGAATATTGTAAGATCTCAACGTCTCCTTGTCGCCCATGTTAATGGAGAGAAGCTGATCGATCTCCACTGGCGTCTTGGTGTTCGTTCTAAACCTTGTCACGAACGCCTCTGCCAGTTGTGCCGAGGAAGCGATGCTGCTTTCTGGTAGCCTTTCGAACCAAGTTAAGCCTAGGTCGCCAAGGCTGGATGGAAACATGATGTACATTAGAGCTTCGTTTCGCCGGTAAACTACCATGACCTGACGAAAGTGGCTTAGGTGCATGTAGGGGTCCGTCTTCCCCTCATACGTGGTGAATTTGGGCTGTAGGAAGCCTGAAGGTAGGGGCACGTTCTCAATTGCCAGAACGAACGGCGAGGTTTGCAGCCTTGCTAATGCTTTGTCTGTTGGTTCGTAAGCAAGGCGCGGTATTGGCATTCCTACCTCGACGCTTTCATGCGTCCGAGGAGCCAACCGCTGGAGGGCTGAAACTCTGCGCGGGTCACGTGCCCTGGTTTCCTCCTTCCATCGAGCCCTTTCTTCAAGCACAGTTCGTAAGTCAGACGATCTAACGCGACTCCGTTTGCCTGGATGACATCTGGTGGGTGCGCGAGGGCCGATAGGTGCTTCATTCAGTGTAAGATCTCAATGTTCTCGTCCTCTCAGACCTGGAGTAACGAGTCCTGGAAGTCTTTGATTGAGTGTCGCCTGTTTTGAGGCTCCTACTCTCTGCTTGTGATGGTATGGTTTGCCAACCACGATCTTCCGAGCGGCGAGAGGGCGTGTTGCCTTTGCGCCTCTCTCCTGTCGCCACCCCTTTCCTTTTATTTGGCGCTTCATTGACTCCATGTCCGCCGCCATCCTTCGTATCAACTCGTCCTGCTCTTTCACGCGATCTTCCAGAACTTGAGGGTCGATCCTCCGCCTTTGTCTTTCCGGACTCTAAGAGTGACGGGGGCTGTTAGCCCACCTCTTTGCATCCCTCCGAGGGTTCTGTCGTTGGGGCTCTAAATCTTCCATGGGAGGGATAGAAGGCAAACCTTCGTGGCTCCCCACCTCCCTCAAGGGTTTTTCCGTCGATGGCGGACTACGACAAATCTTCGTTGTGTGCCATTGCTTTCAACTAGCGAGGAAAACTTGATCAAGAGGTTAGGTTCATTCTGGTTTTCCCATAGACGACGCCAATTGTACGAGCAAGAAATAAACCTTCTCGTATAATCCTGTTGATCAAGTTTGCGCTCCTCCAAACGTCGTCGCTTTACTCCCTGAAAACACAAACGTGAGCTAGCTGGCGGGTATGTGCCGGATACCTCTCCGATGCCTAAGTCAGCAAGATAGACAAATAGACAAAAAGCTCTGTGTATTCAGGAATCAAAGTTGTGTTACCTCTCCATAGGTTATGCCTTGAACTTTTATAGGTTCCGCATGGCACAATCCTAGTAGGACTCCTATTTCTCCTTGCAGAGTCCTCCTAGGAATCATATTCCAGAAAGATAATGCTTATCCTTCAACACCCCCCTCACTGCTTAAACCAAGTGAGATGGTTTTACCACGGTTGGATGTCAATGTGATCGAGATAACATGGTTATGCTAAAGCCGCAGACTAGACTGAGCTCCAACTAGCTCGGTTCTTCCCTTCACTGCGTGTACCTCGGTTTGACATACTCCAACTGGGCGATTTACTTACTACCAAGCTAACCAAGTACGAAGTAAGAGTTAGCTCGACGCTCCGTCGTACAATGCCAAGCTAGCTCGGCTCTCTCAAGCATGGTGCCTAGCTAGCTCGGCCCAATCTTGTTTAGACCTTTGGATCGAAGTAAATCTACTCTTACCTTGGTCCATCTTGCGCCCAATTACCAAAGAAGTCTTCTATTTAGTTCGGCCCAATTTAGACATAAATTACCCTCTCAGCTATGTGAGCAGAGAGTTTTATAATGCTCTGCACATCAACAAAAACAGAGCACTACTACAAATGGCAATTGGATGAGAACCTTTTTGTTCTTGTATGGTGACCCAACTTATGACAGATCAATAATATAACTTAAAACTTTTAGAGCACACTAGCATATAAATTCAGATGGTGGGGAACTATGTTTCCAAATTTGGATGGTCTTGTCACTATTGCAAGGGGCAACAAAACTCTGACATAGCAACAGAAGAAAAGAGGAGAAGGGGAGGAGAGGGGTAGGGTGGTGTCAGAAGCAAAGGAGAGCGAGCCGGAGATGGAGAAGAACTACGGTGGTGGCTGTGGTATCTTCTCTCTCTCTCTCTCTATCTTCATTTCTCTTTCCACACTTTTTTTTTCACCAAACGATGTCAATTTAGTGAGAGAATGATCTTAAAAGGGCCTAATGTGATTACATCCGAAGGAGCCAAGCCTTCAGAGGTCACCCTTAGGTAGTAGGGCCACTCAACCACGTAATAGTAAGTTGCGAACTCACACATAGGTGAGGATTCGAACCTACACTATCTGACACTAGGTACAGTTTTGTTTAGGTCTAGAAGGTTCGTCATACCAACTATATATGCTATCGCCCGTGTGACTTACCCTGAAGAAATCCAACATTTCAAGACTTAAGAGTGATCTCAGTCCTTTGTTTTAATAGTGAGAGAAGGAGAGGTGTATAATAGTGGTCATTTATTATTATTTTTTTAAATGTTGTCATATTACGCGATTACAAATATCTGATTAATTTTATTTTTTCATAAATAATCTACTAAACGAATCTTATAATATAAATCGTTCGCATCATAAAGAATAAGTTCAAAATAATCTCCACCGAAACTCACTGCAGTTACCGGTCACAACAATAACACTAGGTCTGTGGTGCGAGGGAGAAGGCTAAAATTATTTGGGGTTTGTTACTTTTTGTGGTTTTTTAGTTGATTTATTTTTGTTTTAGTAAATTTGAAAAAAAAATTAAGTTTCTAGATAATACTTGACAAAACGAACTAGAAAATAATAAAAATAAAATAAAAAAGTCTAGAGAAAACTAATTTTTTTTTTTTAAATAGTTGACTTTTTGTTTCATTCTGGAATTTTTATTTTTTGAAAATTTTCAAACAAAATCACTTTTAAATTTTTTTTACACAAAATAGACTGCAAAACTAAATTTTTTTGACATAATTTGTAAAAGAAATCACTTAAAACAAAATAAATTGAAAAAAATTGTCATTTATTTAAAAATTTTCAACTAACCACTAAATTATTAAAAACAACTCTAGATTCCATGGGATGAACAATATTTTTGCTTTTTTTTTTTTTTTTTTTTTGCTGTAGTGAATTTTTGAATTTTCATGAGTGTGGTTTTAGGTATTATTTCACATCATTCAACACATTAGACTTGTCACATTGTATCCCATAAATCAAACAAAAAATTAGGGGGGGGGGGGGGCGAATTACTTGGAGAGAAGAGAAAATAAATTATCAATATATGAGGGGTGTAAGTGACACTTAGACCTCACATTCTTTCATCTGCACACCATTATATACGACTTTTCATGTGTTGATAATTTTTTTTCTTTACTCCCACCTGCATATAGTTTTTTCAAAATTTAGATTCTACTGTATTGATTAATAAAAATAAGGGTAAATGTCCATTGAAATTTATTCATAACAAAAAACTCATTCTATTTAAAAATTATTAAATCAATTAATACTTTTTAATAATGTCAAAATTTTATTTCAATTAACAATTCAAATAATTTTATTATTGTATAAAAAACGGTAAGAAATTTTATTTTTTAATTAATTCAATTAAATAAAAAGGAACCAATAATAAAATATTTATAATTTTTAAAATTATAAAAAATAATTTATATTTTAAATAAATTAAGGAATATATATTTATAATTTACCTTAAAAATAAAGTTAAAACATCACATGACCTAGAACCACAATTTTCCGAATTTTCCTATTCCATTCCCCCACTGTCACATCGTTATTAATTTTTTTTTTAGGTTCACCACCCGGTATCCGACCCTTAGGGCCGACTAATCCGGATTCGGGGAGTAGTTTTGGATGGTTAGACTCAAATCCCCTCCCAATTGGCGATGCGGGGAATCGAACCGTAGTCCTTCCTACCAAGTCAAGCTCCAATCGCCACTTGACCACCAACCAATTGGTCACATCGTTATTAATCAAACTTGCTTTTTAGCACTATAACCACCCATTCGCTCTCCTCTCCCTTCATATGTTCCATAGTCCTTGCTTCTTTTTTGTTTCAACACTTTCTCCATTAGATATTTCCAATCCCTCAGAAGAAGCTACTGGCTTTTTTTTTTTTTTTTTCGCAACAAACAATGGTACGAAAACTCTTGGTTTTATTTTATTTTTTACTTTAGCACTTTACCATTGTAAATATGATCTTGTCTGCCTGATTTCATTTTTTTTAAGCATTTTAAGAGCTTGATTTAAGCTATTTTTAAGAATGTAACTGACGTGGCTAAGCCCATAAAGGCCATAGCCCACTATAAACAACTCAAGCCCATCACTTGGAGCCTGGTACATAACCCAGCTCGTGGAGTCCAGAACAGCTAGAATCCAACATGGCACAAAGAGCCAATGACACTCAGATATATGGCAGGCAAAGGACAAGCCACATCAGCAGACAAAGATCTGCAAAGTTATTGCCATTGCACATCACCATTAATGCAGCCCATCACAGCATTTATTGCGACAACACCTCTCCGTCAGAACAGCACCACCTTACCCTGAACAAGGTAAGCTACAGCATAGACTTTCGGCGAGGAGGGCAGGTCGGAAGGGACAGCGAAATGATTACCAAAGGATATAAGCAAACGTTGAAAACAAGAAGAAGGTTAAGCTTTCTATGTCCAATCTCTCTCTCTACATTCTACTTCCTCTATTAACTTGCTCGTCGGAGGGTTCACTGGGGGACTACCCTATTCCCCGTTGAACTTGTTTGCAGGTTATCTGGTGGGCTTGATCATTCGGACGTGGGCTTGAGGAGCTGGGATCAGTCCGATCCATCCCTTGGAACAAACTGTATTATCAGTTGGCGCCGTCTGTGGGAACTGGTTCTTATCTGGACGCCAGTTGTGCTCATTGTCGCCGGAGACCCTGTCCTAACAACCTTTTCCTCCTACCCATCCAAGTGTATGGTCACGACTAGATCTATGGTTTCTCACCATAATGCTGCCGACCATCAAACCGACCCTCCCAATCCAAACAACCCACCACAGTATTTCATTGACCTTACCAATAGCATTAACCACATGGCCGAGCAAAACCAGGCCCTGATAAATGCTTTACTCCAAAGAAATCTCCCTGTGCCTCCTCTACCACCTCTAGATATTCCACCCAACCAAGAACGAGCCCTGAGCCATACTTTCCCACAACCCTATCCACCAAACTTGGAAGGTCTGCAACCTCCTCCCCCACATATAAATCCACCACCTCCACCCCCACACCCATCGGTCGTGGCACCAGCCCCTGAGGGGGAAGCCAGCAGCGTCCAACCCCCGTTTCCCTCCGGTGGAGACAACATTCCCTTCTGGGACGCTGAACTCTGAGCCATGAAGTTCCAACTCCAAGGGGTCATGCAGAACATCCAGCATAAACCCTCCACCATGGCAAACTCACCATTTGTTGCTTCCATCCGGGACAAACCTCTGCCCACCAAGTTCAAAATGCCCACCATCGACTCTTTTGACGGAATGACGGACCCGGTCGACCATCTGGAGACCTACCGCACCCTCATGATTCTCCATGCCTTCCCTGATGAGATCATGTGTCGAGCCTTCCCCGTGACACTGAAGGGGTCAGCTCGACTGTGGTTCAGCCAGTTACCAGCAAACTCTGTCTCCACTTTTCAGCACCTCAGCGACTCCTTCCTTAGCCATTTTATTGGAGCCCAGAGCCAACGCCGCCCGGCAACCCAACTCCTCAACATCCGTCAGACCGAGGGGGAGTCGCTGCGCAGTTTTGTTACCCGCTTCAACAGCGAAGCCCTGCAAGTAGCGAAAAAACGATGACAAGGTCATCCTCACGGCTTTTATGGCCGGGCTACGGTCGTCCGATTTCCTTTTCTCCCTCTCTAAAAATCCCCTGACCTCCATGGCAGCCCTACTCTCCAAAGCCCAGAAATACATGAATGCCGAAGATTCACTAGCCGCTTGGCAGGATCCAATAACTAAAAACTTGACCCCCAGAGAAAAGAGAAAAGACTCCGAACCCAGAAACACCCAGTATAACAGCCAAACACCCCACTATACCGACCGACCTCCTCGCGCTGACCGGTCGGCACCAGCCCGACCGCCCGGTCGGTTCGAGCAGTACACGCCCCTTAATTCTCCCATGGAACAAGTCCTTCACCAGATCCAATGGGACTACCCTCTCAAATGGCCCCTACCATCAAGGACCCCTTCCAATCAGAAAGACCAGTCCAAATATTGTCGTTTCCACCAGGACCATGGCCATAACACTGATGACTGCATCAACCTCAAGGATCAGGTCGAGACCCTAATACGTCAAGGGCGTCTCAGCCGGTTCACGGACACCTGCCCCCAGCAGAGGCAAAGAACCGAGCCCCTCATAAACAATCCCCAACGCACCCCACCCCGGCAGCCAGCCCAACCTAACCAAGGCCATAATCGCCCTCCGCAACAGCCTCGGCCCCCAGGTAATCCCCCCCACCAGTCGGAGAAATCCGAGTTATTTCAGGTGGCCTTGTTTGTGGGGGGACCATCCCGCTCGACTCAGAAGGCAGAGCTCAGAAAGATAAGGCAGGGCTCAGACAAAGCAGTTGCCACGGTAGATCGACCCTCCAAACAGCCCGAGCAGTGGACAGAGCCCATCACCTTCACGGACACCGACTGTACAGGCATCTGTTATCCTCTTGATGACCCTCTTGTCATTTCTGCCCTCCTCTCTAACTATAAGGTCAGACGAGTTCTCATCGACAACGGTAGCTCTTCAGACATCATATTCCTCAACTATTTCCGCCAGCTCAAGATTGGGGAGGAAAGTCTGTCTCCCTTCCAAACCCCTTTGGTTGGTTTCACTGGCGATCGGGTGACCTCCATCGGTTCCATCGATCTCTCCATCACCATCGGCGAGTACCCACGGCAGACCACAAAGTTGCTTACCTTCCTCGTGGTCGACTATCCCTCTGCCTACAACATCATCCTTGGTCGCACTGCCCTCAACGCTTTCCAAGCTATCACCTCAACCTACCACCTCGCCATAAAGTTCCCCACCGACCTGGGCGTCGGGACAGTAAGGGGAGAGCAGACCGTAGCCAGGGAATGTTATGTCGCCTCACTCAAGGAAGTCAAGCTGAAGGAGGCCATGATCATTGAAGGACTCGACGTCCGAGATGAGGAAAAACTGGTTAGAGGAGAACTGGTGGAGGAGCTCGTTGAGGTTCCCATCGATCCCACCAACCCAACGAAAACTGCCAAGATCGACAGCCAACTATCCCCCCAAGCTAAGGCCGACCTTACTGCCCTTCTGATCGAACACAATGATGTATTTTCCTGGACCCATTTAGACATGCCGGGCATTGATCCCTCTTTCATAACTCACCGCCTTAGCATCGAACCCCATTTCCGACCTTACTGCCAGAAACAGCGCATCTTTCATCCAGAGCACAATACTCTTATAGCCACAGAGGTTGACAAGCTCCTTGAGGCCCAATTCATCAAAAATGTGGATTACCCTAAATGGTTGTCAAACGTGGTCCTAGTCCGCAAGAACAATGGCAAATGGCGACTCTGTGTCGATTACTCTGACCTAAACTGAGCTTGCCCCAAAGACAACTACCTTCTTCCCCACATAGATCTGCTGGTTGACGCCACAGCCGGTCATCAAATGCTCAGCTTCATGGATGCTTTCTCTAGGTACAACCAAATCCTGATGCACCCATTCGATCGGGAACATACATCCTTCATCACCGACCGAGGTACCTACCACTACCGCGTGATGCCATTCGGACTGAAGAATGCTGGGGCCACCTACCAACGGTTGGTCATTGCCGTTTTCCATCATCAGATAGGTCGGAATATGGAAGTGTATGTCGACGATATGCTAGTTAAGAGCAAACTCTCTATTGATCACCTGACCGACCTGCGAGAGACCTTTGCCACCCTATGCAAATACCAAATGAAGCTCAACCTAGAGAAGTGCACCTTCGGCGTAGGATCTGGGAAGTTTTTGGGTTTTATGGTCAGTCAGCGAGGCATTGAAGCTAACCCTGAAAAGATCAAGGCCTTGATTGAGATGCAGTCACCCAAAACGGTTAAGGAGGTTCAACGGCTCACTGGCCGAGTCGCGGCCCTCAACCGCTTCATTTCCCACGCAACAGACAAGTGCCTACCATTCTTCAAAGTTCTTCGGCAAACTTTTGAATGGACAACTGAATCTGAAGAGGCTTTTCAGCAGTTGAAGTAGTGCATGGCCAATCCCCCCCTCCTTTTACAAGCAATTACGGGTGAACCCCTTTTCCTCTATTTAGCCGTGTCAAGCACCGCAGTTAGCGCAGCTCTTATTAGGGAAGACGACTCTGTCCAACGGCCGGTCTACTACATCAATCGGGCTCTCAGGGGAGCAGAGCAGAATTACCCGCTGTTAGAAAAATTGTCGTTGGCCTTGGTCACTGCCTCCAGACGGCTCCGTTCTTACTTCCAGGCCCATTCCATAGTGGTTCTCACCGACCAACCCTTGAAGAAGGTCATGCAACAACCAGAACTTTCTGGCAGACTCATGCAGTGGTCAGTGGAACTCAGTTAGTTTGACATCTCCTACCAGCCTCGAACAGCAATTAAGGGACAGGTTGTCGCGAATTTTATCCTGGAATTCACTAATCCTACCCCAACCACTGCCCCTCCACCCCCACCAAACCCTACCGAGCCAGAAGACCCGCATTCTTGGACTCTCAACATCGACGGATCATCCCGCAGGGAAGGTAGTGGGGCTGGCCTCATTCTCACCGCCCCTGAGGGTGGCTATTTCAAATGTGCTGTCCGTTTCTTGTTTAATGCCAGTAACAATGAGGCCGAATATGAGGCATTGATAGCAGGACTCCGACTCGCCAAGGACATTGGAGTCAGCCAAATCCGGGTGTTCAGTGACTCCCTGCTCATTGCCGGCCAGATTACGGGAAATTCGATGCCAAGGAGGACACAATGCGGGCTTACAGGGATATGGCACTCCCCCTCGTTCGCCTCTTCAATACCTTCCACATCAAGCACATACCTCGAACAAAAAACTCCAAGGCAGATGAGATGGCTCAGTTGGCCTCTGCAGACCAGTCCGACCTCAGCCACGGTGTCCGCCTCGAATACCTAGCCCACTAGGCCATCTCACCCGACCTACAAGAAGTGCAGTTCCTCCAAAACGAACCCATCCCTTGGGCATCTGACATCTTCTTATTTTTGACAACGGGGGAACTCCCAGATGACCAACAGCAGGCCGCCAAAGTCAGGGCCCGGTCGTCCAATTACATCCTGGTCAGTGGCGTCTTGTATAAATATGGTTTTTCACGACCATACTTGCGATGCCTCAATTCGGCTCAAGCAACCTATGTAATACGGGAAATCCATGAGGGAATTTGTGGTAATCATTCGGGCGGCAGATCTCTAGCCCACAAAATACTCCGTACTGGTTATTTCTGGCCAACTCTCAATCAAGATGCGACCGATTTCGTGCTCAAATGTGATAAGTGTCAACCTTTTGTCAACATCCCCCATGCTCCTCCTACAGAGTTGATCACACTTTGCAGCCCTTATCCGTTCGCCAAATGGGGGATCGACTTGGTTGGTCCACTTCCCACCGGCCGAGGCCAGACCAAGTTCGCGATTGTCGCCATTGATTACTTCACCAAGTGAGTAGAGGCAGAACCCCTTGCCACCATCACCGAGTGGAACACAACCAAGTTCATCTGGCAGTCGATCGTTTGCAGGTTTGGCATCCCTCAGGCCATTGTCTCCGACAACGGCAAACAATTCGACAACGCCAAGTACAGAAATTTCTGTGCAGACCTCCAGATTCAACCGTGTTTCTCTTCCCCTGGTCATCCCCAAGCCAATGGCAAAGTTGAGGTCACCAACCGTTCTCTTCTGAAGATCATCAAGACTAAGCTAGAAGCTGCTAAGGGGCTTTGGGTTGAGGAACTACCGAATGTACTCTGGGCTTACCGAACTACGGCTCGGACTCCCACTGGGGAAACCCCTTTCCGCCTCACATACGGCACTGAGACGGTTATTCCGGTGGAAGTCGGTCTGCCTACTCCCAGGGTTTTACATTCGGATCCAGCACTCACCGAAGAGCTCCGTCGGGCAGACCTGGACCTAATTGAAGAGCTCAGAGAAACCACTGCTGTTAGATTGGCCTCATACCAACAGAAAATGAGAATGCACTACAACCGCAAAGTCCGACCAAGGGAGTACGCTGTAGGGGATCTTGTCTTGAGAGAAGCAACTCTTGCCACCAAAAATCTGACTGAGGGTAAATTGGCAACCAAATGGGAGGGACCTTACATTGTGAAAGCCCGACCACGTCCAGGCACTTACCGACTTCAGGACATGGAAGGTCGTGACCTCCTGCACCCATGGAACGCCGAACACCTGAAACGTTACTTTCAATAAGCTCCTACTTTTGTATTGCTCAGTTATTGTATTTTCTTTTCGGCAAATTTACACATTCTTGATATCCTCTCACGCAATGCAACTTTTTGATTAACTGGGTTACACTTTCCTTGCCAACAATTATATATCTCAGTTATCTATATGGTGTCTCAATGACGTTTTGATTGCAGCACTCATGAAAAGCCTCAGCCAGACTGAGCATCAAAAAGCCTCAGCCAGACTGAGCACTAAAAGCCTCGGCCAGACCGAGCATCAAAAAGCCTCAGCCAGGCTGAGCACTAAAAGCCTCAGCCAGACTGAGCACTAAAAGCCTCGTCCAGACCGAGCATCAAAAAGCCTCAGCCAGACTGAGCACAAAAAGCCTCAGCCAGACTGAGCACTAAAAGCCTCAGCCAGACTGAGCACTAAAAGCCTCATCCAGACTGAGCATGAAGCACTCGGCCAGACCAAGCCTCAGCCAGCCTAAGCATAACAAGTCTCAGCCAGACCAAGCGCCACAATTTCAGGTTCAGACTGAGTTACTTACAACGTCAGTGAATCATAGCTTAGCCCCAACTGAGCACGCCTGCAGGACTCAGCGAAGGCCATCTATGCAAACTTCATGCTTGTGGAATTAGTAGACACACTTAGTCACAATTCCAGGTCCAAGTCTTTACACCACTCTTTGCTTAGTCAAATTCCAAAGACGTTCTTACACGTTTTCTTTACAAGTCAGGTTATTTTCTTCTCAATCAAACTCTTACAAGTCAGCCTGTTTCCTTACAAGCCAAGCCTCACTCCAATAAACCACTAATCTACTTCAGCAGTGTGGCAAACACAAACTTATGATTTTATTACATTTTAAGTTTCACTTTGTATTGAGGAGTTCTTACCTTTACTCTGCATTGAGTTTTTATTGCAAGTTCAATTTCACTCTGTATTGAGGAGTTCCTAACTTTATTCTGCATTGAGTTTTTATTACAACTTCAATTTCACTCTACACTGAGGAGTTCTTAAATTTAGTTCTTATTACAAGTTTAACTCCACTTTGCACTTCACAATGAGTTATACACACGCCTCGCCCACGCCTCATTCATTTCAGTTGCACAAGCACATACAATCAAATGAAAACATAATTGAAATTTTATTTATTCATAAATTTGTACATGAGTTCATTACAGCCATTTAAAAAAAAAAAAAAAAACAACAACAACAACAAACAAAACAAAAACAAACACACAAGGTCTGTGCAAGGTTTTCTTCTTCTTCTTCAAACTACTCCTCTTCACTGGAGAGGAGGTCTTCTTCTTCAATACCCTCATCCAGGGGGGTCTGGGCCACATCATCTTCACCAATTGTTACACTACTGAGGTCTAAGTCTGGGAACAGTTCTTCAGCCCTACGTTTGAACATCTTCTAGCCACTGTCCTAGAACTCAGCCATTTCGTGTTTGTAGAAGCCTGACTGCTGGAAGCTCTCAATCACTTCTGCTTCAGTTCTGCCCCCAACGGTCGCCCTCGATAGACCCGCCCCCCCAGACTCCTCCCTTGCCAAGCCGCTGGCGACCGCGACATCCACTGCCATCTGAAATTCAGCAGACCCCTTGAATTGATCAACTGCTGCCACATACAGATCGAGGTAAGCCGCCCTTTCAGAGGCTGCCTTCGCCCTCTCTTCGTTCAGCTCCTTCTGTAGGGTTGCCCTTTCAGAGGCTGCCTTAGCCCTCTCTTCCTCAAACTCCTTCTTCAGGGACGCCCTTTCAGTAGTTGCCTTGGCCTTCTCTGCCTCCAACTCCTTCTTCAAGGTCTCCCTTTCAGCAGTCGCCTTGGCTCTCTCTGCCTCCAACTCTTTCTGAAGGCTCTCTCTCTCTTCCACTGCCCTTGCACGCTCGCCCTCCAGCTCATTCTGTAGACCGCCAATCTTTACGTCTGCCTCATCCTTCTGCCTGACCAGCTCTTCATTACTGCTCATCGCCTCTTCATGTCGGTTGACCACGACCGCGCAGGCTTTTTGGGCTTCATCCAACCTCTTCTGCTCGCCAGCCAGTTGGAACTCGAGCGACACAACCTGGCGGCGTGTGTTCTCCAGCTCCACCTTGACCGCTTGCAGATCAGCATGGGCACTCTCCCAACGTGCACTCTCCTTCTTCAACTTTGCAAGCTGAGCCTTGGCCTCATCTGACTTGATTTTTGCAGCCCCCGCCTTCCTCAGCAGAGCCCTTGCTAAGGTGGTTTACCTCCATTTGAATGGAGCATAACCCCCTCAGCAGTTCAGCCTCATTGAATCTAGCTGCTGAACGCAAGGCTGCCTCTTCCACAATCCCCACAAGGCGGTCTGCCCCTGCCCTGGCTGGGCCTTCTTCTCCCTCCAGCCGCCCAGCCATTGCACGAGCTTGGTAGATCGCAGTAGTCAGACTGACTCCCCCTCCATAGGGTGCAGGTCCCCCCTGGGGCTGTTCTCTCCTCCTTGGCTCAAGGCCAGTTGCCCCACCTTCTACTTGCACTTCGGGGGCGACCCTCGCGACCCCTGCGGCGATCGCCACCACCACTGGAACGACTTCCATGACCTCTGAGGCAATGTCCACCACTTCTGGGGCAATTACTCTTCCTGGGGTCTCCTCCACTTCTCCCTCCTCTACCTCATTGGCCATACTGGCCTCTTCTGCCCTCACTTCCCTCATTCTCTTCTGGGCAGGCTCTTCTTCACTCCTCCTCACTCTCCTTTTCTTCATCACTACACCCAACACCTCCATCTCCTTTAAAGACCTCTCCTTCAAAGGATCTATCGGGGGCGGTCGTGGCACAAATTCACCTAAGTCTTTTTTCCCCAAGGGTTTGGGGCGAGGTTGGATCCTCTCCCTTGCAACGGGCTTTGGCGGTCGGTCTGCCTGAGACTCTTTGAATTTTTGGGCTTTGGCAGATGGACTGGTCCTCCGCCTCTTGAGCCTTCCTCCTTGCCTCCAACTCCGTTCGGTCGAGGTCCCCACCACTCGGCTGTGGACCCAACCCTGCCTCAAACAAAGTCGACGGCTGAACGAGCTCATCCCATCTGGCCCATTCCCTCTCCCTCCATTCCTTTACCCTCTTCACCCTCTCCTCTGCTGCTGCTCCCAGCTTTGGCTCCACAGACTTGGGGGGCACTTTCCAAATGGTGCGCACTCCAGCCCCGCCACTGGCGAACACATAGAACCACCGTGGTCTCCAACCCTTGATCGACGACGGCAGCCCCGCCACCAGCCCTTTCCTTGCTGTTGCCTGCAGAGTGACCCACGTCTCTTGCTGCCCTGAGGCCTTATAACATGCGAAGAATTCGTCTACTGTCATGGCTGCCCCTTCGTTCGCCTTCGGCCATGCACTTGCACAGGCCAGTAAGATCTTCCACGCATTGGGCATTAATTGGCCCGGTGCTACCTCCAAACGATTCAGGACATCTACCACCACTTGCGGCAGGGGCAGCCTCAATCCTCCCTTCAATGCTTCCTCATAAAGGACAAACTCCCCTGGCCTGGTGTCGGATGGCCTCTCTGTTGACATCAGCAACAACAACTCTATTTTAGCAGGCACCTGGTATTTCTCTCGAATAGGCTCCAAATCTGCTGCAGTAACCGTCGATTTGTCAGCCTTTGTATGCCAGTGATCTGGTTCTGCCTGGCTGATTGGCTTCGGAGCTACCATTATGGTGGAGACCTGAGATCGTACTACTAGCTCACACACTCTCCGTTTGCCTCTCCGTCCTATATTGTTGCGCTAACTCCACTGCATCATCATCACCAAGTTGATCCACCCTGACATTCGCAGCTTCTTCTTAGACCATTTTTATCGTATGTCTGTGAATCGCTTCGGATGCAGGTGCAAGGAAATTGAAAACGTGTTGCAGAGGTGTATCGTGAGCAACAAAGGAATTCACACTTGGAATATTTTGATTTTTTGTAAACCAGTAGGTGAATCGAATAATGCCAAAAGCCCACGGCTTGCCCGTATTCCAAGGATCCCAATTAATTTTTGCCAGTTTGAAAACTTTTCAAATCATCCGCCAAAACTGTCTTTTCAACACCCATAATGTCCTACCGTTTCATTTCTGCTCCAACGCCTAATCTTCCCCCACGAGATGTTGCCACGTGTACGACCACGATCCACTATCTCCTCCCCTTACCCTGTATTTTCCACTTCAAATCACCACGTGACACGTCGCCTCTTGAGCCCCGCGCCCCTCCACCTTACCTGTCACGGTCGGCCCTCCTTGTGGTCGGCCCTCCCACTCGGCCAACCCTTGCGGTCGGCCCTCCTCGTGGTCGCTCCTCCCACTCGACCACCTTTCGCGGTCGGTCCACCTCATGGTCGGTCCATCCCCTCGGTCACCTCTGCCGGTCGACCTCCATCCTACCATTCCCTGACATCCTCATTCCCTTTATTAGTATTCCCTTCGTTGGACTAAAGCTGCACTCGGGAATGGGGGACTACTGATGTGGCTAAGCCCATAAAGGCCATAGCCCACTATAAACAACATAAGCCCATCACTTGGAGCCTGGTACATAACCTAGCGCGTGGAGTCCAGAATAGCTGGAATCCAACATGGCACAAAGAGCCAATGACACTCAGATATATGGCAGGCAAAAGACAAGCCACATCAGCAGACAAAGATCTGCAAAGTTATTGCCACTGCACATCACCATTAATGCAGCCCATCACAGCATTTATTACGACAACACCTCTCCGTCAGAACAGTACCACCTTACCCTGAACAAGGTAAGCTACAGCATAGACTTTCGGCGAGGAGGGCAGGTCGGAAGGGACAGCGAAATGATTACCAAAGGATATAAGCAAACGTTGAAGACAAGAAGAAGGTTAAGCTTTCTATGTCCAATCTCTCTCTCTACATTCTACTTCCTCTATTAACTTGCTCGTCGGAGGGTTCACTGGGGGACTACCCTGTTCCCCGTTGAACTTGTTTGCAGGTTATCTGGTGGGCTTGATCATTCGGACGTGGGCTTGAGGAGCTGGGATCAGTCCGATCCATCCCTTGGAACAAACTGTATTACCAGTAACCATGTCTATTATTCTTTGCTTTTTTTTTCTTTCTTTGTTTTTTTTTTTAATTTTTTTTTTTTTAACAGATTCTTCTCAGAAAGTGTCTTGGGTTCTCTTTGGCTTGAAAGGTAAATTGTTTATTATCTTTTTTTTTTCAAGAATATATTTTTAGTATAGTAGTATATGCAGGCCTTCTTTTTCTTCTTCTCTCTCATTTTTTTCTTCTTGGGCAAATTACATCGGTAGTCATCCATTTTGCTCATTGTGTTATTTTGATCCATATAGTTTCAATTATTTTAATTTTGTTCGTTAATTTTTAATTTTGTGTCAATTTAATCTAATTTATGATGTCCAGTTTTTTGAAGGTATTGAATTGAATACGCATAACACGTCTTTTATGTGTGCATTTTCCATATAAAAAAAAGCCACTAACAATTTAATTAATTATACTAAATTGAGACAAAATTATAAATATATGTCAAAAGTGACCCAATTAAAATTACAATGATCAAAATGATACAATGACTGAAGTATAGGAACTACCATCATAATTTACCTTTTTTTTTTTCCCCTTCTTTTCCCCTCATTTATTTTAATGTATTATATGTGGATTTTATCCATCGTCAGCTAAGAAGGAAAATATTTTAATGTATCATGATTCTAAGCCCTCTTTCATTAAAATATCAAAATCATTTCTACCACTGTTCACAATCAAAATAGAAAGAACTTATTTAACGCCCTCTTTAGGCTATATTTGGATCATATTTCACCTACCTTTTCTCTTTCCTTTTCCAAAGCCCTACAAAATCCATGATCTTTGACACAACCTTAACGATCAATTGTTCACTTTCACTGCTACTTTTTTGTTGTTTTATGGATTTTCTGTGTGATAGCCAATTATGTTATATTTTTATAAAGTTTAACCTTAAATAATTTCATTTGAAATCCACTGACCTAACAGAAGGTACTTGAATTTGACTAAGGCCTAGACATGCTATTAACATTACATTGTGTCTGCCCTTTTTAGCAGTAAAATAAAATAACAAAAATTGGAGAGCTTTGGTGTTATGCCACCCATTGAATTGTAGCTCACAATAAAACATCTTCGTATTACAAATTATATTTTAACAAAGCCAAGCTTGTATGGATACCCTGCCTAGTCATTATCTTAAAACATTTTTACTGTGAATTTAGGTTTTCTCACCCAATCAAGTCCTCTGATAAGTGCATAATATCTTAAATTTACCTTGGGATTATGGGTTCAAGTTTCGAGGCAACCACTTTCTGTACTATGCTAAAGGTTAGGTGTGTACCTAATCTTTCTCCTTCCAAACACACATTAATGTGTACTATTGGGCGTTGCTTTTTTATATAAATTTGAAAAGGAAAAGGGAAAAAGGTCAGTGAAATGTGAATGGAATATAACCACATTTCGCACACCTTTTCCCTTTCACTTTCCAAATCCCTACCCAAATCGATGATGCAAAGAGTCTTAGGATTTGACCGAAGATGCTCGGTCTCCCAAATTCCACCATCCATTTTTTAATGCATTCTCAATTATTCTCAATACACATGAATTTCAATACATTATCTAACAATTGGGAGTGTATTAAGATGGAGTTTGGGACAACAGGATTCCGGTCCCAATATTTATTTATTTTGTTTGTTTGTGTTGAGTAGATAGAGACCCTAGACCATAATGCTTTATTTGGTTCATTGGAATGGAATGGAAAGGTGATTCTTTATGTTTTCATACATAATGACCATTCTCTTAATATGGTGAAAGATGATTTTCATTTGTAGTGCATTTATCATTATTTTCTTAGTTTAACCAAATATGAGAATCAATATTTTGATGGAATGATCATTTCATTCCACTTCATTCCATTGAACCAAATACTACGTTATTGTTTATGGTTGATCTTGATACTTAAAATATTGTATTTGGATCAAGTTGCTTATATGAGAATAATTTTCTTTCTCTTGCTTTTGCAAAATCAAAATTCAAGTTGCTTTTTAACAACTATCATAATTGATATTGAAGTTATGTTCAGGATTTTTTGGTTTCAACTAATATCCTCTGCAACTTCTATATTTGCAGGAACTTAAGTGACCACACCATGGAATTCTTACTTTATATTTTTGGACCTGTGAAGAGTTTTGGGGAAGCAACTGAAAAATGGATTGGTTATATCAATAATCTTGATGCTAACATGACAAATCTCAAAAGAAAGATGGATGACTTGAGCAGCCAAGAGGATGATATAAATAACAAATTGAACTGTGCAGAGCAGCGATCAAGGAAAAGGCGAAAGAAAGTAGTTGATGTTCGGCTCAGAGATGTGCAAATGTTAAAAGTTGATGTGCAAACTTTGTATACACAAGAGAAAATAGTAGGATGGATGGATGGATGTCTTCTCAGCGCACGGTTGGGAAAGGTTTTCACGGAGAAGATTCAAGAACTGAAAAAACTGCAAGAAAATGGTAGTTTTTCTAATGGTTTGCTAATTGAAGATTCAACTAGTGGACAGTTCATACCAACAACAGGATCTTTTGGTGAAACTACAAGTGCAAGGAACAAGGAGAAAGTTTGGAATTGCTTGATGGATGATGAGGTTAGAGGGATTGGTGTTTTCAAAATGGGGGGAGTTGGCAAATCAACCATCATGAATCACATTAACAATCAACTCGTGAATGAAACTTATAACTTTGATGATGTTATTTGGGTCACAGTATCTAAAGCATTCAACATTAGCAAACTACAGAGTGAGTTAGCTATAACACTGGATCTCGATCTTTCCAAGTATGAGGATGAAACAAGAAAAGCATCAAAATTACATAATATGCTTTCCCAAAGGAAGAGGTATGTGCTAATCCTAGATGATCTATGGGAAGCATTTTCTCTGGAGAAGGTGGGTATTCCAGAACCAACCAGAGATAATGGATGTAAACTAGTGTTAACTACACGATTGTCAGAAGTGTGTAGGAGGATGGAGTGCAGAGAGATCAAAGTGGAGCTTCTCACGAAAGAGGAAACATTGAATCTATTTATGACCAAGGTTGAAGAACATGGGACAGTGCTTGCTCCAAAAGTGAAAGAAATTGCAACAAAAGTTGCCAAAGAATGTGCACAGCTGCCCCTTGCAATCATTACTATAGCTGGAAGTATGAAGGGAGTAAATGACATTCATAAATGGAGAAACGCATTAAATGAATTGATCAGCTCGACCAAAGAGATCTGGGACGATGATAGTGTGGTATTTGAGCGACTAAAATTTAGTTATAGTCGCCTAAAAGATGAAAAGGTCCAACCTTGTTTCTTATATTGTGCATTGTATCCAGAAGACCATCGCATCTTCAGGGAAGAGCTGACAGGGTATTGGATTGCTGAGGGACTAATAGTTGAGATGAAGAGTATAGAAGCATTGTTTAACAAAGGTCACACTATATTGGATAAACTCATTAATACCTGCTTGTTGGAGAGTCCTACCAACATAAATGATCAGGGACAATACGTGAGCACACATGATTTGATTAGAGAGATGTCTCTCAAAATAACATCAACTAATCCTCGATTCATGGTACAAGCTGGTGAAGGTTTAGTACGAGTGCCATATGAAGACTGGTCTTATGATGTTGAGAGGGTTTCCTTTATGTACAACATGATAGAAGAACTTCCTTCTAGACCACCCATTTGCCCTTGCCTCATCACCTTACTACTGAAAAAGAATTATTCAGAAGTATTACTTATTCCAAATTCTTTCTTCACACATATGCAGCGTCTCAAGGTATTGGATTTGCCCAACTCCAAGATACAGTCTCTACCAGAGTCGATTTCTAAGTTGGAGAATTTGCACACACTGTTACTAACTGATTGTCTGACACTAAAGTATATGCTATCACTGAAGAAACTAAAGGCATTGAAAGAGTTGAAACTGACTAAAAGTCTGATTGAAGAAGTACCCCAAGGTATAAAAGAATTGGTGAATCTCAGAAATCTCGACCTCTCCTGGAATTACAGCCTACATATGTTTCCTTGCAGGAAGCTACGCAGACTCACGCGACTCCAATGCCTTAGAATTAAAGAGAACAAAAGTATAAGTGTCAGCAGAAGAGCTGTTGTGCTTGAGGCGATTAAAAGTTCTCGAGGCTCAATTTCACAATGTGCAAGAGCTTACTAGTTATGTGACATCGCAACAATTCCAAAGTTTGGAAAATTACAATGTTGTGGTGGGAATTGTTCATAAAAATGACATACACAACGAACTATATGAATACAATCCCAAAGCAGGAGAAGGTTGTAGTTATGAGACAAATCTTTTATAAGTATTGGAGTAGATCGCACAGTGCCCCCCAGTGACATAGAGTCCTTGGACATTATAAGATGGAACAATCTGATTAACTCATCAGACATTCAGTTGTTGTAGGATGCGAAAGATTTAAGAAAATGTGAAATCAAAAGCTGTAAAATGGGCTTGAGTCCATGTTCTCATCAGCATGCTGTAGACGTCCCCGAACGCTCCGGGAGGGTTAAGTCCCGTTCTGTTCATTTGGGTTCACTACAGTTCAAGGACTCAAATGTCACGGTTCTTAATCTTGAACCAAAGAGTCCAAATCCGGCAAATCGTTTTGAGAAAACAAATTTTCGAAAGACGTGCCAAACATGGACTGCTTTGCCAGATACAGAGTCCCCACCTAAATATTTTTTAATGGGAAAATTTAGGAAACCCTGACTCGGTGCCAAAGGCCACGTGTCCGTCATCACCAAAGTTGCCTCGGCTCGGGAACTTGGGTACGATTGGGGAAGGTCACTTCGTGAGCACCCCCGCTCGCCCGGTCAAAGACCGGCCTCTACTAACCATGATATCAAGTTTTGAAAACATTATGTGTTCTTATTCCGATTATTAGCCTAGATTACTATGTGATGCGCACAGCATACAAGTATAGACTGGGCCGCCTGAATTGGAACAAAACATTTCATGTTTGTTTGTTTGAAAATGGTTTGATGGTGCTACCCGCAAGTAGGCTAAGACGTGGATTTGCCACCCTCGGGTGGGCTTAGAAAAACATGATTTTGCCACTATCTAGTGGGCTTAAAACAAACAATCAGTGATTTGTCCCAATCCAAATAACCCAACCTTCACCCACAGGCATTCAGGCAGTTATATCACATAAGCACATAGCCTTATGGCAAGCATGCTTTATCATGGCAACACTCACACGCATGCAACAATGCTAAAGCATAAAAACTCACCGAGTACTCCAAGCCAAAACAGAAACTGATTAGAAATCATGCATGATCCTAATTATACAAAAGTGCCTAATGAAACACATGCAAAAATGCAACTATAGCAGGCTCGGCTATTCTAAACATGGCATATGGAATGCAACAACTAACAAGTACTCAACTTGGAATTGAAATACAAATGCAGTTAGTATGATGCGCCGAGCTCAGTGCATGCAAAACAGATGAATGATGCAAACATGCTGTCATACTGTATGCTAATTCAAACATGCCCTAATCTAACCATCATAAGCAGGTAAATAAAAGGGAAGAAAGACGTGGGGTTGGAAGACATACATCACACTCACGCACACTTATTATAATTATGCCCTCGCGCAGAGGGTCTGAATAAAATAATATACAGTCCCGAATAGAAGAATAGTACAGTCCAAATAAATATTACAGTCCGAAATATGTACAAAAATCCTAATTAATTATCAAATTAACTAAGAAAATAATAAACTGGCATGCAAGCCAGGGACTGCCTTGATTTCGCTCCGGATGATGAATGATGCATGCTCGGGTTGCTTTTGCGCGGAAATCCACTGTGATGCCCCAGTTAGCCTCTGTTCGTAATTGTTTTTGGAAAGCGCGCCAAGTCCCGGAAGACTGCTGGTTCTTGATTTGCTGCAACAGAGAGCAGGAAAGGGACATAGCAATGTATTTTCACAAATGTATGCATGTCTCGATCCTCGTGTCACCAATCACGCATCTCGATGCATGATGGCCGAGGAGTCGAATTGCACAACTCAATATGAAATGAATGCACATGAAAGCACAACAAGACCTAACTCCATCATGGATAATCCGGAGTGTCGGTGACTGGGAATTGAGACACGTTCCGTCACTCGAAGTACGAAACGTACCTCGTTTCCCGTGCCCGGGCTAACTCCTATCCTGAACACAATGCAATATGCATGGCATGCATGAATGCAACTAAGATACAACCTAATGTGCACAATGCTATGAAATGGCATACACAATGCACGATGTAACAAGGCATACACAATGCACTAACATACACCCTAGCATACACAATGCTATGAATTGAAATGGCATACACAATGCAACATGGACTTACACCAACATGAGTGGACCTCAGCCACACTCACATAGGAGGCCATCAGGTGAAAACGAGATGACTCGAAATGCGTGCACACGTGCACGCAAATCGAGGACCGACCCTAAGGCACGGAATGCCACTCTAATGCGACATGGCAAGACATGGAATATGATATGCAAACATGCAAATTTCAGAGGCAAAATGAGATGCAAAACAGCCCCGAAACATGGCGAAATGAAACCCGATGCATGGAACGAGTCCCGAAACATGAATTTTGGTGCATGAAATGGC